>CM042075.1:63390036-63990036 GCA_023509865.1 Trypoxylus dichotomus
ATAACCAAAAACCAAAGAAATTCTTGTTTGAAGAGTAGTTACTAAAGGATTTATGCAGCGCGATAACCCGTAATAATCTAGATGTAGGCTGTTTAAAAGGAGTGAAATAATGTTGTCTAGTAGCTAGTGAAGAACATATAAAACCAGTATAGTTGATATTTTATTCTTTGCATAAAGACTGGCATACCTTCTATGAAGAACCATAGGGTGCAAACAGTAATTTCAGACAAACATGTTCTACTTAATATGAATTTAATGTACTAAATTTGTGAGGTTATCATGTGATAATATAATGGTAACAGGATTCTGTGGTTTTGTATTCTCCAGCAGCTTCCAATGAAGATAGGTTACATCAGTGCGAGACCCATAAGTAAAACTTAGACATAAGATTCAATCCAACTCGGACCTCGGACATTTTTGTAATTTGTTCATACATCTAGAGCAGGGTAACAAAATAAATTAAATCCACTCGCGTTCGGTTATTCAAAAAGAGTATATGGGAGTATCTTAGAATAATCAATTTTTATCGCGCTCTAACTGCTGATACAATTTGAACCAACATCTACTTTGACCCATTTATTTTTATTGACATGGTATTCTATTTAATGTGTTCTATGGACCGTAGGGGTACTGAAGATTTGGCCAACCCTATATATCACTCTCATTTATACATTCGTTATAGTTATTCTACTTTTCGGTGTCTCCCAGATGGCGCACGTCACAAATCCAAAACCTCATTTACGACGTGCGCCATCTAACGCGCATGTACTTCTAAACTGATGAATAACTACAAGAGGGTATGATAATATGTAGTTTTCTTTTATAGAACAATTATTACTAATTGGATTGTGTTATTTGAATTGCTAAAAGGAAGCACCAGAATGCTCAAAATAGTTTAGTCAAACCCTACACGTTCAGCCCCTTCAGCAAGTTGTTTAGCTAACGTTGCAGTATTACGAGTGCTGTTAAGATATTCAAATTACAAAACAATTTGCTTCTTATAACTTTATTATCTTATACAGATATTTATACATCATAAAAATACTTATTATGTTTTTTCCATCCAAATCTCCGTTTCGGATCTTTCTTACTATTTGCTGGATTTAAATTTGGTATTAACCCTAAAACAAATGCTTTTTAAATCACTTACATTGCTACTAAAATATTCATATTATTAAACTGCACATTAGTAAGAAATTACCAGCTTTCTGAGCCATGGTAACTAATGTAGACATCTTCTTTTGTTGTTTCAAACACAGCTTTGTAATTCTCCGAGATAACATACATCCATCACTTCTAACAAACTGGCTTAGGATTAAAACATCGGTGTGCTTAATATCTAAATTTAACTGACAAAGTATACAAGAATCATCGCAGGAAGTTTTCAATAAAAATGGGACTCTCGGAGACTCGATGTGATTTGCATATACAATAATATTATTGCCATCCTTCATTTCCTTTACTGAAATATGTTAGGATCAAGTACAGTTATCAAAATGATACGTGATGTAGTATATAGATTTACTTTCTTTTAGACATGCTACAGGAGTAATCGATAAGCTTCTGACATTTACAGGTCGATGTATTAATCTGTTAAAAGTCGAATTTAAAATCGATCGCCAAATAGACATTTTCTTTATAGGAAATTATTTTGCTAATACTGTAAAAAAGATAATGTCATATAATAGCGTCTCAATTAGTTATCTTACCATTTGAATATATATGTTTAAAAACTGGAGATGAGGTTAAGTATCGTATGGTTATTGAGGTTAACTAAAGTATGTCATTCTGTAATTTTAAGGATATTCAATACAGAAACCTGTAGTTCTTTATAGAAATAGAAACATTTTAGATTACTATTAATAGATGTCACCATTATAAAGATTGCTGGATAATTGAATTACGCATTCTCAATTTCAAAAGCTGTAAGCTTAACTAAAATTATATTGCCTTACTTATTATACTTTACTGATTATATAAAAGCCATTAAAAGACACTATTACTTTAGATTACTTTCTTTTGATTATTCTAGTTCGTATTATGTTTCGCTAAAAATCATTGATGATTTGGTTGGATATTACTTCTGTTTAGAAATTTTGTCGAAAACCTTTCTAATAATGCTAATGCAATCTATTGTCATATTACACGTTTTTTTAGTGAATTTGATAGCTAATGGAATATTATTACTGACACGAATTCATGACGATTTATCCATATATCAAAATTATATTCATCGTATATCGCTAATTGAAATCTATATTATGCAACCAGAGAATGCATTATTGTGTTGAAGGCATTATCAACATTATTATTCAACTAATTTCGGTATTCGTTAGTTCACTGCTAGAACTTTAACATGTTGGCCAAAACTACTAGAAAGATCAAATTCTATGGAAAAGAAACTAATTTGCATGGTATACACTATGTAGCCGATGAAAATAGGCATTTTTTGGAAAGGTAAATTTACGTTGTGTATTTTACCAGATGACTGAATGTTTTTTACGATTCCCCTTTGAAGGACTGTTTGGATGGTAATTCTAACTCTTTCCATTTTGGGAATGATGTACATTTTCAAAGGTTCATATGAAGCTTATACTTACAACGCAATTAGCTTTGTAACAGAGACGGCTTATCTTGATTGGAATACTACTTTTCCTTCTATAAGCATTTGTGAAGTAACGAGTGCCGACGTTGCTTGGACAGAGTAAGTAAAATATTGATATGACATATTGGAAGCTGTTTTTGACTTTTTTTAAATTTGATATATCTAAGATTGTGGTAAGCGTAAATATTTCCGTTTATATAGAAGATTTTACTGATAACACTCTAATATACATAAATAAAAAATTATATAAATTCTAATACAATATAGTTTCGATAGTCCGAGTCTCGGTAGTTCGGGATTTCTTATGTTTCGATCTAGCAGTCACAGTTTCAACTTCAATAAATATAATTGTAGCGTTTAAATATATCGATGCAATACATTCATCTATGAAACTGGAGTATGTAGGTTGATAATCTGTATTTTTACAAGACACATAAGTGTAATTAATTGTTCTGATTTTATTTTGTAAACTGGCCATATACGTCGAGTTTTCTATAATTGGAGGCGAATCCAATGTAATTCATATCGAATTATCGCGATTCCTTAGTATTTTATAAACAGTAGCTTGCTATTGTTACAATTCTAATCAATCTTTGACAAACACTATCAATAAATCCTAGGCAATTTATTGGTCTTTTAATTTTATTTTCATTGTTTCATAGAGATGTGCTGAATTGACAGAAACACGGTAATAAAGACCGAAATTGTTTCATGTTGCTCCTATCGTGAGACTCTTTTGTCGTTATTGTGTTACATGAAAAAAAATTCTTACGTATACAACTGCTGTCATAACACGGTTAAAAGGTTAATGCTGCGATAGTAACGTGTGTACTAAAGTAAATATCACAAATTGGAGTCACATTATTTGTAAGTCTTGCATATTATTTTCTCTGCCGTAAACTAAACAGGTATAATTTTCTACAAATATAACTTATTCAATTTGGATGTATAACTTTGTTTGTTCAGGCTTTATACTCAAAATAATTTGAAATTGTAGTAGGCCTTGGCGATAAGTATTGAACACCTAGAATATCAAATTAAAATAAACTGAAACAACTTGTATAGATTTATAATGTTTATTATAAAAAAAATCAACATTTAGTGGGACTACCTTTTGCTCAAATTACAGCAGAAATTCTTTTTGGTAGACCCACAAGCATTTTACAGTCGTCGGGACTTATAGCATTCCATTCTAGGCGCAACGATTCTTTAACTATTCTCTTGAAGTAATTGTGCGATGCCCGACTTTGGATTTTAATAAACACCATAGATGTTCTATGGGAGTTCTATACTTCTATATTTTCCCGAAACTAAGCCATTATGCGAACAGTTTTGTGACAGGTTGCGCTATCCAAAAGTGCCGTGCATGTTTGTATCGCTAAAAAAGTGAAGGTGAGGTGGTAAAAGAGGGCAACAATGCAGATAGTAGTACGTTTTATTTTATAGAGTCCACTCATAGAAGCGCTCATGCAACCCCAGGTCATCATGATGGCTCCGCTGTGTTTCACTCTGGTTTAAATTCTTCACTCATCCGGCGGCGGACATAGGTCACACCCAGTGTATCAAAAATCTAAATTGTAAATAAATATTGTAAAGAATTCACTCATTATTCTTTTTTTCTTGATAAATTTTATTTTCTAATCAAACTGTTAAAAGTAGATAGAACATCAACAATTTAATAACTTACGTCAAAGTTTGATTTGTCTGACCAGACGATATTTGACCAATCTTGTTCGATTATAGAGCCCACTCATACCGTGCCTTTTTACTCTTGTTAGAAAGCCATCGCTTCTTCCTGGTTTTACAGCTTTTAGAGCAGCTCCTTGTCCAAGCAGATATTGTTTTGTTAAAACCTTCTAACAACTCAGCAGCGAGATCTGATGCAGTTTTCCTCCTATTTTTTAAGACTTTCACAATATCTTTCGGTCATCATGGCGCGAACATTTCACAATTTTTTAAACTTCTGCCTCTAATATCCCTCGGTCGTGCAAAAGTTGTATCTGCACACGTTTTTCTTTTAGGCGTGAATTGAAAGAATATCATTAATTGTCACTAATCAAAGCACTGAAAGCGCACCAGATCACAGGATGTGTTCACAACGACCGAAAGTAGCGAACTGAAAAATAAATAGAGAAACTTAAAAATGACAAATTTTATTACCCTATGTTTTATTGATAACTTTGGTGTGAGTTTTTAACATTTTATTAGATCCTGACAAACTACTTCTTAAACAACAAGGTTTATTTACTGCTATGGTTATCGCACCGCGCGAAATTTGTAGGGTGCTCAATACTTTTGGCCAAGGTTGTATTTAGGATTTCTTTGTGTTACCAAAATAAAGGTGTAATCAAAGAACCTTACACTATAGTATGTGTGAATGCCTATTTAATGTTATAGCGCGAAATTTTCTATTAAATTTGAATAATTGAATTACATTTTTTCAGAGCTCCAAATTCTTCTTACTCTCCCTTACAGCAGTTCATAACCGATGTAGTATTTTTTACGGGCAGCTGTTACTCCTGCTTATCATCTTGCGACGAGTGCAAGCGTATTAATTTTCATGAGATCGTTAAGCAAGTAAGTATGAGAAAGGAATGAAACGGCAGCGCGATAGCGTTTATTCTAACGGTTCTATCTTGCGATCTCTTAATAAGATTACAGAAGCAATTGACGATCGTCGCTATCTCCGCTTACTATGTATGCAAAGTATTATTTTCTTTTCTACCGCATCAGATTATTCGTACAACGTGTTTCTTATCTCAATTGCGGAGGTGGCAGATACAGACTCGAAGTATGTATCGCAGTCTCAGGTTTTAATGTAGTATGTAATTTCGGATAGATTTTCGTATTTCATGTTTAATATCTTGATTATTTGGAAAGTTAGGGATAAAGAACAACTTTCCAGTTTCATCATAAGGCTATGTGGAAAGTCGGTTTCTGTTTTTCCTAACAAGATCTTTTTAACTGTTTCCAAATAGAATGTCAGAAATCAGGTAAGCTTCGCCTGTTATGTATTGGAGTTTCACTGTCTGCTCGGGAATTTTATATCGTAGTAGGGTTTTAAACATTAAATTTATTAAGAATTCTACTAGAAGCGCTGATGTTAGTCTTGTTCTCTCACTCTCTTTTCAGTTATATCATATTTCCGTTTAAGCAGATGATCTTGTGCCATTAACCGATAGATTAAAGAATGAAAGAAAAATTATAGATGAGTGTCTAGTTTAAAGCTTTTCACAAATATACGATTAAAAATATTGCTTTCGACAATAAAAATGGGATGCTTTCATCTATTTGTATACTATATACTAAATATACCAGGTTCTTTTTTTACCATTACACATAGTTTTCCTATATTTAACTTTAAAAGAATAATTGTCAAGTGCTAGCAGGATGGTAGGCAACCAGTCATACACTCATATTAAACGAGGGAGAACTCTGAGTTCCTAGCAAAACTAGTTACCAGTGCTACCGCAGATCTCTCCTAATGCAAATAAAATAGCTATTCTCCAAATTTGATGAAGATATTATTTTATTTTAACGATTAATTAAGGCAAACAAAACAACATAAAAAAAATGAAATCTAATTTTATAGTAAGTTTTCGAAGTGTCCTCCTTGCCTTTCAAGGCAATACACAATAAATTCTGGGTTTACTCCATCACAAGTAGTACATATACGGTTTCGCAATTCGTCCAAGTTACGTACTTGCACGTTAACAATTTTACTTTTCAGGTAACCCCAAAGAAAGAAATCATTTGGAGATAAATTGGCTGATCTTGGGGGCCATGATATGGGTCCAAACCTGCCAATGCACCGTCTTTGAAATGAGTCATTCAAAAAATTCCTGCCGGCGTTTGTAGAGTGTGGTATCTCATTTATTTGGAACCAAGGTTTATCAATATTCAGTATCTCAATTGATAAAATGATATGGTCTCGCAACAGACTTAGATATTTTGCTGCAGTGAGGTTGCCGTCAATAAAATATGGGCCAATAAGTCTATCGTCTATTGTTCCAATTCAGACATTGACTTTTTGAGGATACTGCGTTCGGGTCAGATTATGAGTTTGAGGATTTGTACCGGACCAATATGCAATAATTAATGGAAAGGAAATTTTGTATTTTTCAATAGAAACATGTAGAATACTAACCGGAAGTTTTGAGAGTTGACTTCACCATTTACGATGAATGTAGCTTCAACAGTAAAAATTATTTTATTTAATATTTCTTCATTTTCATTTAACATATTATACATTATTTCGCAAAAACCAGTTCGTTTTACTTTATCGTTTTCGAAGAGCTTCTGATAGCTTCACATTTTGTATGGGTTATATTTCAATTCTTTCAGGGTTTTGTAGATCGAACAATACTTCTAAATGCCTGGGTACATCTGAAAGCGATCTTATAGACCGTTCATCTACATAACACAGGTTATTCAACTTCATGTCTTTTCTTAAAACGTGATTGGTTTTATTTCTTTTTTTTAAGGGAATCTAGAAGACAATCACCTTCTTTGAATTTGCGAAAAATGTTTAGATTTGCTTTCGCACAAGGTATAGGTCTGTCAGGATAATTAATTAAAAACATATTTGGACCTTTCGTTTAACCTATTATCCTTCTGGTATCACTTTATCATTGCCACCTTTTCATCTTTGTTGTACTTACTCATTATTTAAATTAGTTACCACCTTTCAATAAAATGTATTTAATTTAAGATTCATGTATGAATAAAAAATCAGAATTAAGTGTCAATAAAAATCTTTTTTATTCTCTTCAAGGCAACCTAATTTCATCATTAAGTTATAGGTAAATCCTTGACGGTGTATAACTGGTTGCCTACCATATCTCTAATGTAATGACAATTAGCTTTTTAAAGTTATGCATAGCAAAAGTATATGTGCAATGGTAAATAGGAAAACCGGTATATATACTAAATGTTATAAATGTATACGAAGTTTACATTAAATGTACATTTAGTACAAATATAGACATTTTGTAGGAAACAAAGTATTTTCCTACATGTTAACTATAACTAGAAACTTCGAACTTTTTTTGCTATTTACATACCTAATAAGATACGTTGTTATGCTTTTTTAGTATCGGAAAAAGTGTTCCGGGTTGTTGAGAAACTGCAGATGGAACGGACAATTATTCAATTGCTGCGACGTATTCGAACCAATCAATACAGAATACGGGATCTGCTTCGCACTTAACTCAATGCATGCTAAGTATATACATACATACGATATCGACTGCAAGGAGTAGCAAGAAATGGCTTCGGTTTCTCTGTTACAGGGGCACGGCGCAATTTACGATTGAAACCTTTTCGAATAGAATAACCGGACCCGGGGAGCTGTTAATACAAGCGGTTGACGACATTAGGGTAAGAGCCTGCATAATTTGGAATAGGGAGTGACTTTAAAATCTATTATGTTTGATTAGCATTTTCTATTGGTGTTAAAGGTAAAATATTAAATTTTCGAATTTCGCTTTAAATTTCGAAATGAGTTTATACTATTTTGCGTAGAGTTGGCAGCCGCATTTCTGAATTTTCCAATTTGGAGCATCCCGCAGTTTCGTGCCTGTTTCATGTCGTAATTGTTGGTCTTTGTGCTCTTTCTGTTTTGGAGATGTTCGCAATTGAAATTTAGTTTCCTACTGTACGATAGCAGTTACACATTAAAATTATTAAAATATTATTATGGCATCGTTTTGTGCTCGTTTTGACCGTAATCCCTGAGTATTATCTCCTTTCCATTTTCGAGTTATTCGCAGTTGAAATTTGTGCCAGCGTAAAGTTGGTAATCGTACTTTCGAATCATATTTTTATGCTAACATTGTGCTGTACACAGTGCGACAAATAAGTTCAGAAACTCAAGCCATACCTGAGTCATTAGTAGCGCTATTTATGTGTTGAGGTGGACGTTTTGCAATCTGTTACATTCCCCTTTCCTATAACACCAGTTTTGCTCCAACCATCGATAAATAGCAAAGTTATGACGGTTCTTCCAAAACAGCTTTTGTGTCAATGTTGAAATAATGACATTGAAGAGCAGTTATTATATTTCACGCAAAACTTGGTAAAAGTGCATCAGAAACATTCCGGTTGTTGCAGGAATTGCATAGCGATAATTATTTGACTATAGCAGATGTTCTTCTGCGGCATAAATGTTCTTTCGAAGGCACAGAGAGTTTAGAATGTGATATTCTTAAAGGAAGGCCAATTTCAGCTCGGACACTAGAAGAGATTGAAAAAGTATGTGGTTTTGTTGAAAATGATGGAAGGTCTGTGCAAAATTTATTTCATATACTTTGACGGATGATCAGAAATGGGTGCGTGTCTATCATTCCACTGAAGTCAATTGTTATTGGTGATGAAATATGGTACCTTCAATACGACCCAAAAACCAAGTCTCAAAGTGCGGAATGGATGTTGAAAAATTCACCAGAAGCCAAAAAAAAAAAGCGGAAAGTTTCATTAAAAATCAAAACAATGCTCATTATATTCTTCGATAGCCACAGGGATTCGTTCCAACTAGGTAAACAATTACTGGCAATTATTCTCTCGAGGTTTTAAAGCATCTGCTGGCTAGAATCTGTCGTCTTCGACCTGAATATCGTGATCCAGAGACCTGGTGTCTGTTGCACGCTAATGTATTGAGTCACACCCTACTTACATATTGTATTTTGAATTGAAATAAAAATGTCAGCGCTTTTTGAAAATTAATTGCGGCCTTTATAAATAGTTATACATCCATTTACTGAATGGTATGATCAATCGAATTTCAGATACGTTTTTTCAGTTCTATTTTCATGCTCCTGAAGATGTACCTTTTATAAATTCTGATCCCGATCATAGGAAAGATGTTATGCTAGGGGAAGCGTACAATATAACTTTCAAGGTAATTAATAAGTATTTTTCCTAGTTTTATTAGTTAAAGACAATAATAATGGTGATGGTTTAAATAATAGGCATAAGTTTTAGTTAGGTAATTCCGCTCATGAATAAATAACACAAAGAAGTTGAATAGCAACGTCTAGTTAGTACGTTTAATAATAACAAATATTTGAATATAATAAGGAAATAGTACCCAAAGTGGAAACATAGTTCTTTATTCATTCTATAACATATATATATGTATATATAAGAGTCAATAGAAGATTTAGAAATTCCTTGTGGCTTTTATTTACTCGCATGCTAACATATGTCTTGAAGGTCTTCAAAGAAGCAGTGTTGAATACTGTTCTTTGTTTGGGTTGACTTATATGTGTGTACTTTCTTTTCAACTATACCATTGAAATTTCCTTGTTTTAAAGTTAATGGAGTTTACCAACGGAGTTACCTTATGACAAATTATTGGCATGATATACTATTACGCATAGAATGTATGGTGTCTGTGTTGAATTTATCATTTCTAATATTGTTATTTTAAAATTTGTTGTATGACCCATCTGGTCTCTTCAATTTACCAAAAATACAATACTATTCATTTACTAATATCAGTCAAACAAGCTTTAATTATGTATGATTTCCACTTATTATAATTCCATTTGATGTTTTATCTTTCTGTTACTGCAAAATTTTTGTGCCGTCAATTTACAATTTGAATCTGGAGTTATTTTTCCATTTGTTAAATTTCTCCGTTGTAATAAGAATGTCGATCGTAGCTCTACCTACAGAATTCTTAGCTCGGATGGACTATGTACAAAGCATCTAAAAAGCAGCGGTGTTGTGGAAAAAAGTGGACTTTCGCGTGAAAATTTTCGGGTCATAATTTTTAATGTTTTCAAATATAGTTTAATGCAGACAAACAATTTATTGATGGACTTTGACTTTTTTGGATTTTGGGGATACAAAACTACTCAAGAGCAGTGTTTATAATTGCAATGAGAAAAAACCTAACTGAATTAACCAAAAAAAAAAAACCATCAACAGTTCTTTTTGTGTTTCCACTTTCTTTTCAATATTAAACAAAATGTTAAAATCCTTTTGCTTAATTCAGAAATCTGAAAACGTTGGATTCAGATAGAAGTAATTTTTAGGTGACGGAGATAGAAAACGACGAAAACGTTATATATACCTCTGTTGAGAAAAGGGGATGCCGATTTCCGAGCGAGAAACCGGATAGTTTATTAGTACACAGTTATTACAGTTATTCAACATGTATAGTACAGTGCCATGCAGATGCTCATTTGGAACTTTGTAACTGTACTCATCACTTGATGCCGGTTTTAGGTAAGCACCCATTTCGGAGATCGTAACCGCAATTTATATTCGCTAATTTGAGGCTATCAATTAAAATTTGCTATTCATTAAACAGTGCGGGCATAAAGCCTTCTCCCAAAGCTATTAATCGGTAGCTAGTTAGCTGATTAAAGAGTGACAGTTTAATTGTATTTAGTTTTAAATGTAATTCAATTTAAAGTTTCAGCTTTTTTGTATTTTGTAAATATTGAATAGAATGGGGTCATCAAGTGATAACCTTCTATCGAAACTATATTAATTCTCTGTAATCTACTGTAAATATGAACACTACCGTCCACATATACACGGAGACGGTTATAAAATTGCCATTTTCTTTTAATTGAATTAAAATGAGTTGATTTGTAGTAATATGTATATTATTTGTCTGCCAGAAATAACATATGCACGTAATCATAAGCGTGTAGTGTACAAGTACTAAAAATTTATAATGATACATCTCTTGAATGCAAGCAATATAAACTAATTAATTAAATTAATAGGAGGCTTTCCTTGGCTTCTATAATGCTAAATTATAATTTTCCTTGTAATTACCAACGTTTTCAATATTTTCCGAAAAAAATGTCGATGCCATTCTTGCTGCAATCTATTACATAATTCGTTTAAAATCTTTGGTGCCCTTTCAATCTCTTTACGGTCAAGATAATCCCAAACATATTCGATAATATTTAATTCCGGGGTCTGTGGCGGCCGGACCATTCTGCGTTCTCTTGTAGGCTGACTTAAATAGTTATTGACCAATCGAGAAGTGTGTTTGCTGCAGGAGGAAATGTATAGCATGCTATTGTCCGGTATTTCTCCTCTGTAAGCTTTCCTTCAATTAATAATGTCACCAACTCCTTGCGATGAAATGCAGCCCCAAACCTGGATATTGCCACCTGTATGTCCTGCAAGAGCTTCTCCAACTGTCGTCGAATATATTGTAGTCGTTTTTGCATGTTTCCTTGTCGAAGTAGAGTTTTCTTTTTCTAGCAATGCGGCCGTGGAGATTTGCAGCTTTTAATCTTTTTTTCACTGCAATAACAGACATTTTTCTTGCAGGGTCGTGATTCATTTTGGCGGCGATTTTTGGTGCTGTCAGCCTCCTCCTTCGTTTGCTCAGCCATTTTGTACGCTTATCATCGGCGTAAGTTATTCTCTTACGACCTGAACGTGCCCGATCTCTTAAACTGCCTATGCGTTGATGTTTCCAAATGATACCACTAACAGTCGATTTATTAACATGTATTTTTTCGGAAATTTGAGGCAATGAACAACCTTCTTGACGAAACGCAACCATTACACAGCGCTTTTTTAAACTTGTCGGTTTTCCTCTCAGTAGTTTAATAACTGTAATCTGGTTCACACAAAAGGATACGCTCTTAACACTAACACACGCACAAGCAGTTTATTTACAAACTAAAGCATTTATCAATACCCTTTCGGGTGGTCTGCTCCTACTCCAAAGAGTACTGTAAACTTATTACCTGCAATATTGTCCCAATAGTAATCCCACTTGTGGTGATGAGGATTATTCTGAAAATTACTATATTGAGTCATAAAATACAATAGGTTTTTAATTATTCTCTAATCGATATTTCTGGAAGATTGTCCTACAATTAAGAAACAACAAAATTTATCAAGGACCTAATATAAATTTAATTTCTAGATAAAACCAATTATATTATGTTTTTAGTAGAGTTTACAACATTTTACTGGGTGTCCGAACTAATATGGACGGCAGTGTACATGCAGGTCTGCGCGCGAAGTACAGAAACTGGCTGTTGTCTAAATGTCTTGAAAATTGTAACATTTATTAAAATCTCAGGTGGCAGATTTTATATAGAAGGTTTCTGTCAGGATATCAAAAACATTTGAACCGACATGCTGATTACGTAGAAAAATAAAGTAAATACGTAAATTTTTTCTGTTGCTTTCATTTTATTATTGAACGGCCATTAATTTTGAACCACGCCTCGTATGTAATTACCTCAGGAAAAATGTCGTAAACAGCGATCAATTCCAGTTAAATGTGCAACTACTTGTAATTGAAAGGAGAGAACGTATATGACACACTGCGTAATTAATAATTACATTACAACGGTCTTTCGTTGCATTGTAATTATTTCTATTATCCTAGGCGATCACAAAACGTGCGACATCGATGGCTTAAAGTGTTTAACGGAAAACTTCGGTAAAGCGAATTTCGAAGAGGAAGTTTTCGTGCATATCAATTGTTTTTTTTGTATTCCCGCAGAGACGCTAAATCGATTACATGCCAAAGGATTTGATAAACCCGGTTTAGTATGCGAATGTGTACCTTCATGCATAGAGCCGGAATATAAAGTAGTCTCCGATCGAAAGGGTATATGTAACAACGCTGAGTAAGTGGAATGTGTTATATACATATGCGTGTGTATGGGTACTGAGGGCGCTAATTAAAATATCAATTAAGGAAGCCTCAAGCGAATTTTGTGGATTGCTATTGCTTAATCCGAGCTCTAATTGATATTAAACTTAATTTACTTATACATGGTTGTGTTAGAAGGTTTTACCGCGTGTAAATTCTTACTATTCAATAATTTTTTCTATTTAACTCATTGCAATATTTTCATAAATTAGCTTTAAATACAAATCATAAAAGATTCAGTTAGAAAGCTTTTTTATTTTTCTAGTAAATAAAGAATGTTTCTGAATGATTTTACATTATCAGTTAGAAAACATATTGTTAAATAACAAGATACCAGGAAGAATGTGGCACTGCGAACATTTACTCTTTTAAGCTTACTTCTCAGGGACGCTGGTCCTTCTTTCGTTTTAGTAGAGATTTGATCACTTATTGCAGAGAAACAATCTACAACTGCTGATGTTGATATGAACGTGTGATATTAACGTGCAGCGCACAACCTGGGGCGAGGGGAAGCACCAACATCAGTAACACAGATGAGTACTCGTTTAACTGCTTGTTAAGGGACGCATTAACTATAGTTAATGTCAGGTCCGAACCCACCTTTGTCACTTAATAGTAGAACGCAGGTGCTAGACATCACTGTATGCTTAGATATTTTGAGTAGAAAGATATCGCACTGTAGCGTATCTCTTGAAGCTTTGTAGTTTGACCACATCTTCTTTGAGATAGAAGTGGGAGCAAAGGATCATAATTGTCACCGGGATCAAAAATTCAAAGAAACCTTACGGGGCAACCTACTATCTGGGGCATTAACCAATACTTAGAATTGTGATTAGATTGAGTATGCAGCAAAGTAGTTACGCGTCGCTCTAGTTTTAGCTTAGTACTACAAATGTACAATAAGGGTAAAAAAAGAATAAGCGAGGCGGGACAAAAATCTGTGCCTTGCAAGGTGAGAGGTTTGAAAATTCTTTAACCTGGCCAAATCACGAGGGAACAATGTTTTAGACAAGTTCTAATGAACTACAACAAAGAGATCAGAAAGGTCAGAAAAAAGACTGTCAGGGTATTGATGACATGCCTGCTAGTGCAAGAATCCACAAGATTCTTGCCAAAAATCGGTACGGTCGTTGGGCCTGCAAAGAGACCTGACGGTATTTTCATGGACTCTGATATGCATTTCAGCTCTAATGTGCTGAAATACATACATAGGCTTATACGGCTAGAGTCAATAATGTCAATAATAGGCGAACTGTTTCCGGAATTGAATCAGGTCATGATAAAGTAAAACATATATAAATTTATTTCGTTAGCCCTTGGTAAAAAATCGCTTCCCAGGATGACTTCTGCTGGACCATAATCCGATGGGTGGAGTCGGCAACCGGGTCGTCCCTCTGGGTATGACTGGATTGTATCCAGTGAGATTATCACGTATAACCCGGTTGATTGTACAAATGGAACTCTTAAATCATTTAAAGCAGCAGGAGATCATTTAGAGTTAGCCTAGCATAAAGATACATACCGACTAGCTGGGCAATGGTAAGGGTAGCCTACATACACAAATTGGAGCAAGAGAAATCCAAACCAGATTATTTGTCAGACCAATTAATTTTTCTTATTGAAGATCCTCGAAGAGATTACTGGATATATGTACCCAGGAAAAGATTTAGTCTGAATCCTTTCTACCCCTATCAGTGTGTGTATCATATAGGCAAATCCGTCGAACTAGCTTCTCACACCCTCCCTGCGAAAATAACCGAATCCCTAGAAGACAAAGAGGTTGCGGTTGGTGCCTTTTAGGCATGGAAGGTAGTTTTGGACACAGTCATAGAACAAGTTTTCTGGAAAACTATCTAAGTAGCTCTTAAGGTAATGAATCTTGATGCTCATAGAACATCCGAGCATGTAGAAGTTAGAAAGCATTTGTTCCACTAATTAGACGTAATTTGCTTAGACTCACGCTCGTTCAATAATTACGTAAACTGTGGGTTATTTAAAAGTTGCCTTATCTGAGGACCATAAAAAATTCCAGCCTTAAGTTTTTCTGTGTTAAGTTTTGTTTCAAATACTCAAAAGATGGTCCATTTCGAGGTAAAGCCTTAACAAATTGCTTCATAACTTCCAGCTTGATATGTAGTGGTGGAAAGATGATTTTGTTTTTGCTAACCAACGGTTAGTTAAGAACGTTGTGTTCTCCTTGAATTCCAACATTTCTTAAAGACCAGTTTCCGGTAATCAAGTGCTGGGCCTTAGTTCTGCTGTCCCAAAGGCATAGAAAACAAGGATATTTTGTTGCTCTAGGAGTTTCTAGTTTACCATTTTTAGATCGACACATATCACCCGCTGATGCTCTTCATACTTGATATTTTTCAGGACCAATGATATTGTCTTGTAGTTCTCTTTCACAGTGGTGGAATGTCCAATACGTATAGAACCATATTACCATTGTGTAAAAGTACACATTTTAACCTTCGAAATGAACTGTTTATAAAAAGACGCCATTCACTTGACGTGTATTCATTTAACGCTATTTTCTTCAAGAGACCTCTTATATCATTACAAAACACTAAGTTGTTTTCTTTAGAGAAATACGGCAGCAGATCTTTCGTTCTGGTACAACAACATGTAATATTACTACTTAGATACAGTAAGTTCTTTTTCTTTAATCTGGAAGCAAGCAATTCGGATGATTCCTTTGAGAGGATCAGATCTCTAACAAGGTCATTAAGCTCTTGTTGGCTGAAGCGTTGGGGATTCGCTGATGGTCCTTGAAAATCACCTTCACTTTTCTGGAGCTGTACGTCGTCAGACAATGTATCTGAGTCATCCTGCAGAAGCATAGGTGAGTTACTGAACGTCGGAATAGGTATTTCATCAGAATGAGGAAGAGGTCTCCTTGTTGACTCTACGTTAGGGTATACCTGTTTATGCCGGTTACTGCGATTAAAGTCTTTGATGTGGACAGAACAAAAATAGCGGTCATCATCAGAAGCCATTGTTGTCATTCGAATTTTTAATATTCATGCAACAATTTAAAGCAAATATTTCGTCCACACTGACACAGTTATCACACGAATGCACAGTACGATACTGAACTGTGGATGTAGACAGAGATACGGGGAATCCTATGTTAAAGGTAAATAAAGTAATGGGGATTAGGGTTGGGTTGGGTTAGGCTTGTAGATTTTTCCCGTAACAGGGAATACGGAGAATTATAATTATATTATAATCCTGATTTCAGGTAAAAACAGACAAGTTAGGTCTCCTGAATATTTAGTTAATTATTTTAATTTTAATAATAATAATAATAATAATAATCTTTATTACCCAACAGAAAATAATTCCATTTACAGGATAATGTGACAATAACATAAAATAGTATAATACAGCATAATGTAGTAATGATATAATATATACAGTGCAGTAATAAACTTAAATTACAAAAATGATACAACTGAATCATGAACATAAAAATAGCTCGGTGACACCAGAATGCAAGGACAAAGTAGGACGACATTGTAAATCCATGTAGACACTTCAACAAAAAGGATCATCGAGTAATTCATTGGCATTCCTAATCATATGCGTAATGGGAGCTTTAATAATAATAATAATAATAATATCTTTATTGCCCAACAGAAAATAATTCCATTTACAGGACAATGCGAGAATAATGTAACCTAGCATATATATGTAGTAACAATATACAGCGCAGTAATAAATTAAAATTAGTCGAAAAAGATACAACTGAATCATAAATATAATAATGGCTCAGTGACATCAGAATGCAAGAACAAAATAGAACGACAATGTAAATCCATTAAGACTCTTCAACAAAAAGGATCGTGAAGAAATTCATTGGCATTTCTAATCATATGCGTAAAGGGTGCTTTAAGCAGAACATTAGTTTTGCATGACGGGACCTTAAAATTAGGGAAGGACCTGGTATCGTACTGAGGTACCACAAAATTAATTTTGGAGAGAAGGGATGGAGCGTCAATAGCGTGATTAATTAGTTTAAGTAGAAATTGACTGCTAAATTCCTTCATTCGATCCGATAACGATACAAAGCCGTGTCTCCTCAGCAGACCAGCATAATCAACATCGCGTCCAGGGTAAGTGCCATCAATTTTGAAGGACAGGTATTTCAAAAATCGTTTTTGCACTCTTTCAAGTAGTACTTGCAGATGGAGATAGTGAGGATACCAAATTATGGAGGCATACTCCAACCCAGTGCGGACAAGCGAATAGTATAATGCTTTTAGCGAGGCAGGATTATTGAATGATCTGCAGGATCGTATGAGAAATCCTAAGGATTTCATCGCAGAATTTCGTATGGATAATATGTGGTCTGCAAACGACAAATTTGCATCAAACTGCACGCCCAGGTCCATCACAGACGAGTGCCTAGGAACAATAGCCTGACTTACAGCATAGTGAAAATTGTATAGTCTATGACATCTGGAGTAGCTTACAACAGCACACTTATCCAGATTCAAATGAATTCCATTCTGTGTACACCATCTAACAATTGTATCCAGACTGTTCTGGAGAAACAGACAATCTGCCGGGGAGGTTATGGTATTGTAGATCTTAAGATCGTCCGCGTAAGCCAGTACATTGCAATTTTACTATTTATCCGTAATCAGCACATCAGAAATACTCTAAATTAGTACGTATTTTGCAGGCACCACGACAAAAACATTATTTTGTTGGGCGCTGTTATTAATGGTAATTTTCTTCTCGTGGAGCACAACAAATCCATGTGCTTAAAAATTATTAAAAATAAATTTTTCTATACATTAACCCGTACAAGTTTTTTACTTTACAGACTGTATATTAGATGACGTTCCTTTTTACTATCAATTTTGTAGAATATCTGTTAATTATTTGTTGATCCTTTGAGCACATGTAATATTTTGTACGACCTATTTGCGGGAATACTACTTAATCAAAAAGAAAATCCCAAAGCTGATGCTGGATAATACTCGCCACGACACCATTCGAAATGCTTTGCCAAAACAATCGTAAACTAACCGATACGTATATATAAGTAACGTACGTAATACTTTCGTCCCCGCATTTCTTTTCATTATTGTGCCGGCATCGATTTCACATTAATAATCTTTAGTAGCAATAAAATAAAATCACTTCCTAAATAAGAGGATCAGCCCGAGCGCGAAGACGTTTAATTTTTCAGATCGATTTATTTTGTGTTGTTTGGAATTCACGCGATGTATCGGGTGTATTTTTCCAATAAAAAAGAGCGAAAACGAGCGATCGATTTTCACACTTGTTCGTTTGCGCGACCGACTTCTATTCCCATGTACATGCATATATGCACATATGTATATAACGATGTACCTTTTCTGTGCATGCACACGTAGCCAGAAGGTATCTCTCAATTTCCAGGTCGAAAACGCCATACAGTGAAATATTAATAAAAATGCAATCGCTACCAACATCTCGTTTCAAACGTAATGTCGTGCGAACAACAATGGATCTAGTTGGTTAGTAAACTGACGTTCTCCTGTATAATACATTTTCGATGGAAAATTTACATTTGTTGTTCGTGAATTCCAGTGTCTATCGGCGGCAATGCAGGATTATTTATAGGCGCTTCTTTGTTGAGCATCATCGAAACAATTTATTTACTCTGTCTTCGTAAATATACCGAGCCGACCATGCTTTTATAAATAACGGATTTGATGGTTGAATGCGGCACGTTTTCATTATATTTGGGTAAGTTGTGTTTGCTGATGTAGTAATTTGCTCTGTTTCTTTTATAGTTAATTCAGTTACATTATTACAGATAATAATTCAATTAATTCTAATTACATGCCAATGGAAAGATTAAGTGACGTGCGGATGGCAACACTGTTTCTGCTACGTATAACCTACTGGATAATCATATGCTTTAGAATTGTTGTCATATGAGGGTTGCTTTTTAAATTTTTCGTATGGAGCTGCAATAAAGCAATAGATAGTAGTTATTTCACTCGTTTGTTGGTACAATCAAAATTGCATTTTTGTCTTGCGTGCTGTGTACGAAGTTGCATTCTCTTGGTAGAGGGTTGATTTCGCAAAGCTTGCAACAAACAAACGGTTATATACAAATCAGCAATAACACTTCTTTGATCCTGTAGAGGAATTGTTGCTATATACACTTCGAGAAACACCCAAACACACGACAGACGTTTATTTTCTGGTTCGTATGAGTAAATCCAAGATTCATCACCAATGACAATGTTGTATACGTTTTTAGTTTCCGACGTTGAAAACTAAACCGTTTCTTAATACCACAACTGTTTTCTGCTCTTCGAACAGGAGCTGCGGTAACGGTAACGGAAAACTATTTTTTTAGACATAGTTCTTTATACACAATTTTTTGAATTGAGGTCTTTGAAATCTCCAATGATGCCTCAATCTCGCGATATATTACATGTCGATCTTCGTTGATGATTTTACGCGCAGCACCAACGTTTTCTTGAGTGACTGCCGCTTTTGTTGCACCTGCTCTTGGGTCGTTGCTAAGACTAATCCTTCTACGTTTGAGTACTCCATACCAACGAGAAATTATTGTCTGATATGGTGCTTCATTGCCAACTTTGGATTTAGGTTAACTAAAGATGGAGGTTAATTTTTAGTAATGACATTTGATTAGTGGCGCCTTCTATTGCCCAGTACGCAAAATTTAAAAGGTATTCCTAGTGTCGTCCATTTCTCGTCTCATTGCTATATGAGTGCAAGGTATTTTAGTGTTTATAGTGATTTGCAACTCTTGACGCGAGCTTATGGACATGATGCTCTGGGTTGTGCAATGTTACGACGTGTATATATATATACAATATATTTGTAGATAGATATATGGAATAATATTCCCGGGTGTCTGGCCGCTTGTGCTGTTGGTCCCAAAAGGGACGGTTTCGAGATCTCATTCATTCTCTTCTAGACGTTCTCCTTCGCCTAGCGATGATAGATGTACTGATTTGAAGAAGGTGAGTGAGATCTCGTCAGCAAACGCGGTCAGAAACTCGCGAAGGTTATTGCACATACGGTGACCACGAAAACATCCGTCACAATATATATATATATATATATATATATATATATATATACATTCAGATTCTTGGGTGGTGTTTCTCGACGTTTCAATGAAAACTTCTTCTGAAGGTTGGCCTACAAAAGAAGACGAATAAGTTTTGTAAAGTATAGATTCTCTAAGTACAGCAAACTCAACAAGTCCACAATGGATGGTTTGTTTATATTCAATCTTACAAATACCTCTTATATATGTGCGTCTGTGTTTATATTAAGTCATCTACTTATTTATTTCTCAAGTACAGTATTGACAAAATGGACTGCAACGTTTCGAAACATTTGTTTCAAATTTTCTATGTTACACAGCGTTTTGCGAAGGTAAATCGATACAAATACAGAGCGATAACGCATGATAACACACGTGAGCACATAAAACCTCGTTGGAATATAATGAAGAGTTTATTTCAGCTAATAACTATATTTGTAAAAACATATAATTTTTAATATTTCTACTAACACAATAACATTTTTTAATATTTAATTATATTTATTTATTCGGTATGAAATTTACCAAGTTTTTACAAAAATAATAACAGCATCTTATTATTTATAAACTCAATTACAGGACAATGCAGATAGATAATTAAGTGGGAATAAATATTCTAATACAAAATCAACAAACTTTAAAATTAAAAAAGAAGAATGGAAACATACATGTCAAATAGAGAAAAATGAAATAACTAAGAGGTCTTCATAATGTATATGTATTTCCTTATGAGGATAGGTAGAGGGGATAACTTAATATTCGTTTGATTAACGGTTACAGAGTTGTAATGCTGGGGAATGTCATTAAATAAGTCACAAATTGCTATGGGAAAGCTGAAAATAGCAGTGAGCTATTTCGATATCTGTCACTAGATGTCAGCATAATCCAGCTTTGTGATACTCAAGTGACAGTTGCCGTGCGTGTACGCAGGCAGTGTTAAAATGGCGACCTTGGTCGAAGAGTTCTTTCTGGGCAAAAAGACTTTCTGCAAAAGACATCCATAAGGAAATGTCTCTTATTTTCGGCGAAATGTATTTGTTGCGTAAAGCTGTGTATAACTGGATCGAGAAATTCTCTCAAGGGCGCTCGAAATTTGTTGACGATCACCGAAGTGTTGTCTGTCAGGGCGGTCAGACAGACGCAACACTTCGAGATGATTAGAACTGACAGGCGGGTAACAATAGACAGCATAGTAACTGTAATAGGGTCTTCTCATGGTTTAGCTCACGAATTGATACACGATCGTTTGAATTTTCGAAAAGTTTGCTTACCTGGGTACCTAGACAACTGACCGAAGAACACAGACAGATTCGAATTGCAACACCGCTGTTGGTACGCAGAGGAAGGGGAGGCCATGCCTAACAGGATTGTTACTGGAGATAAGTTATGGATGCACCACTACCAACCCGAAACAAAGCGTGCTTCAATACAATGGGAACATCCCTCTTCACCTTCAGCTGGTAAGGTTATGTTTACCGTGTTCTGGGATTCACAAAGAGTGTTCCTAGCCCATTTACAGAATGGATATGAGAACGTGTTTGCTGAATCATACTGTAGAGTTTTGCTGTTGCTTCGGGATGCAATTTGACGAAATCGTGCAGGCCCACTGACGAGAGGAATATTACTGTATCAAGATAATGCCAGACCGCATTCGGCTCACTTAATCCAAGCGAGATTTGCAGAATTAGGGTGGGAACTTCTTGAACATCCGGCTTACACTCCTGACCTAGCTCCAGGCGACTATCAGCTGGTTGGTCTACTCAAAAAGTATTTTGACGGCAAACATTTCGAGGGTGACGCCGATATTCAATAACCCAAACATTTTTATGCAGCAGACATTGGGAGATTGATAAAGCGATGGGATAAGTGTATTAATGTAGGTGGAGACTTTGTTGAGAAATAAAACTTGTTTTTGGCTAACTATTTCTCTAATTATTTTTATAATATCTTTTTGTACTTATTTTCCCTCGTATAAGGATACTGTATGCGTGGATAACCGTTATAATGTATCAGTTGTGAGCAGATGTATTCAGTAGCATAATAGAATTTATTAAAAAAATAATACAAACTACATGAAAAAATTGCCTGGAGAAGAAGTAATTTTAACGTTCCATCCCAAATTTACACGCCGTCTGGTTATTCCTAGTCTTGCATGAGATGTTTTTGTCATAAAGAAATAATTTTTATTCAACAAAAGCTTTCGATATTTTCGTAACTAATCAGGCGTTATTGATTTTTCCCCATTCGACACTTCAACAAAGTGTAAACTTTGCATAGAAATCCATCACTCGAAACGTTTCGAAACGGGTTCATTCAAAAATGTGCAACAATTCGTATTCGCCCGGGAACGTTAGGACATATTTCACAATATTTCCGTTTTAAAAGGCATTTGCCGGAAATTTGAGAGTTCCGACGTAAATGCAAAATAAATATCAGTTATACAATGTGTTTTGACAAAAGTTATACGGGTGTATGTAATTAAAACGGCGACTAATGGCCCATTCAGTACGATAAATTTTGCATTTACGACTACTCGATTAGGGCGTATAAGTAAAGTAATTGAATTGACAGCCCGTAGAGGGCGCTCCGATATCGAAATATATATATAGGACGAAGTAGGCTCACCATCGTTTCACGCCGGGAGCTAGCGGTTTGTTTTATCGTGTTTATCGTACGGTGGATTTTATGCGTAATACATACGTTTTATACTGCTTATTTTTAATGGGCTGAATGATTA
Source organism: Trypoxylus dichotomus (assembly GCA_023509865.1). NCBI lineage: Eukaryota > Metazoa > Arthropoda > Insecta > Coleoptera > Scarabaeidae > Trypoxylus > Trypoxylus dichotomus. The sequence goes on from CM042075.1 coordinate 63,413,114, forward strand.
AAATATATACGATAAAATTGGATGATATAGCAGTAATTACTTACTCTTAATACTTACCATTTTTTTAACGGTGGAAGAACAAAGATTCAGATGAAATCACGAAAGTTTATAGTTACATTATTGTTTCATCGATAAACTAAAGATAAGCGCTATATACAGTCCCTGTCTATTTTTTTAGAGCCACCTTATAAACTCCGACGCACTAGCATGGCACCCGGTGTACCAAAAGTCTGTAATAAACCTATCCAGTTAATTCTTTCAACAGTCGATTTTTTTTAGCACAATTCGTTTGAATTTCGATAAAACAGTTAGCTTGAACTGAATATTTACCTCTATATTACACTCATCTGTCCAAATCACATTCGCCCAGTCCGTCTCTGCCCACGATTTGTGTTTATGAGCCCATGCTAATCGTTTATTTTTATTTACGTCCGACAGCAACGGTTTCTTTCTAGCTTTTGTCGGTGATAGACCGACTTCTACAAGACGTCCACTTACTGTTTTAGGCTATAAATTAACGCTGAGTTGCCGATTTAGTAGGCCAGCCAAAACTGTTGCCGCTTGACGTCGATTTTGTAGAGAGTGTCGTTGTAACCACCGGTCCTCCCTTTCTGTTGTTTTAGGTTTTGGACCTCTTCCCGGTTTTGATTTAGTATCCCCTGTTTCTTGGTAACGCTTTAGAGTTGTTTGTACGGCGTACCGTGAACATTTTACTTTTTTTTACTAATCATCACTTGGGATAATTACCTGGCATGTAGTGTAATAATTTGCGCACGTTGACACTCAGAAAGTTCTTTAGATTTCGGCATTTTCAGTTACATACACAGTAGTCACGAATAAATATTTTTATTTACCAATAACCAACGCACATATAATTTAAAATAAAAATACTGATGTTCACCGGTCACTTTATCGAACTATACTGTAGCGTAAAATACAATTAGTTCCGCAAATCCAGCAATAAATGGATTAACTACGGTATTTCTTCGAGCAACCCTTCTATTTATACTACGGGTATTTCTAAGATGCGGCAGGTGAAGACTATTTGTCTGTTAATACCGCTATATTAAAACATCTAAAGGGTGCCTCATATTCATGACCCTGGGTGTATTAACGTTCTTCAGTTTAGTTCCTCTACTCTATTTGCCGTTATTTCCTGATTTGATGATTTATATAAAATTTCACCACTTCACCGTTTTATTGTCCTCCACATTCCGGTTATAATTCATCTCGAGATATCCGAAACTTATTCGGTAAGGACGGAACGTTTCAAGATAGCGAAATAGTGAATCTATTTTAAATTAAGGTCTTTGTTCCGAAGAAGAGACAAAATAAAAACCGGCGGCAACGATGGAGATTTATAACGTTCATTCGAAGTGTTAGATTTATGACAATGTTTTGTATCTTTGTAAAGTTCCTTCCTTAAAATGCACTCATTGCACTCCACTCGGTTGACATTCGCACATTTCTCACAGGAAAATAAGCGGCTGGCTTTTAAATCGGGCTTATTGTTCTGCTGTTGTCTCACGGCATGTTCTGATACACATACATGCTATACACAAGTAGACGTATTCGCGTACAGAGACCGGCGGAGGAGGATTTCCAGGAAATCGTGTATTTCTCAAAGTTGAACAAGAGAGCAAGATTAGACGGTAATGTTATTATGATGTAGATAAGTCTGTGGAACTGTACGGGGGAGTGCTCGTTTGCCGCGGTCGCGGTATTTTATTTCGAGAAAGGACGAAATTCGCCAGGCTATTTAATATTAAGTTTCGTTTGACAAAAATGGCCGTAAACACGGAACTTTGGATGCATTTTAAAACGATAATGGTAGTTCTCGAGCCGTTTACGTGGCACTCTTGCTCGTTTTTAGCTGTTTACATCGTTTTGTTGGCGTCATTAAGTTAGACGCGCGGCTTTATTGCATATAGTGCACGGTTTTCTTACGGCTAACTTCTAAAGCCGGCTGGAAATGTGATATATTTTAGTAATAATGCGATTCGTAGAATATCTCTGTTTGGAAGTGGAAGAACGTTGTCTTTAATTGCATAGAATTTCATTGTAAATGTATTTAGTTAGAACTAAATTAGTCTTAAAATTATATAATTAAGAGGACACACTTCTTTAGTTGGAATATCTCGGATAGACTTGTTCTTATTACTGGTGATTTTAATTTACCTAATTTCATATCTCAATCTAGCATTTCTGATTGTAAATTAAGTCTATTCCAGTCTTTTGTAGAGTCTCTCAACCTGCGCCAATTTAATCGCGTTTTGGATTCGAATAATAGAGTTTTAGATTTAGTTTTGTCTAATTTTGATTCTGAAGTAGAAGTTTTGCAAGATATTCTCCCTCTCTTAGTTGAAGATAATCATTATCCCGCTATAGATATTGCTGTACCTAATGCCAAACCTTCTAAGGTATTTCGCTTTCCTTCCAATAATAAAATTTCTATAAAGCAAATTATTACAACCTATACTTTGATGTATCCACAACCAACTGGTCATCTTTTACGAGTCACCAAAATGTTAACTTGGCTGTACAGGACTTTTATAACGAATTGCATAGTATCTTGGATCGATCTCTTCCTATGCTTGGTTCAAATTACAAGATTCGATACCCTTCTTGGTTCTCCTCTGCCATAAAGAAAAACTTAAGACTGGAGGCCACATCACAGAAAATGGAAATCAACACAAAACAATTATTACAGAATGGAATTTCAGAGATTATGTAAGCTGGTTAAGATGGACATTACTTTAGCCTATAATACATACCTTCGCAATAGCGAACTGAGCCTTTCAAAAAATCCACGTTCCTTTTGGCAATTCGTTCATTCTAGACAGAACACTACCAAAATTCCTGGTAAAGTTTTTGATGCCACTAACCAATACAGTGATCCAACATTGATAATTAATGCTTTTGCCACATTATTCTCTGGTGTTTTTCTACCTGAGTCTTTGGACTCTCATCTTCCAGATATTGATTCCAGCTTACCGCCGTTGTGTTTGCAGTCTGTTTCGGTAAAGGAAGTAATACAATGCATCAAAAAAGATCAAATTTACAGCTGGTGATGATAACATTCCTTGCTTTTTTATGAAGCATTGTGCTACCATCTTTGCCACTCCTCTATGTGTAATCTTTAATCTAGGCATACACACGTGTACGCTTCCTGATATATGGAAAGTAGCCGGAATTTCTCCAATATTAGAAAAGGGTGATAGTTTCAATATTGGCAATTACAGAGTTGTGGCTATAATTTCTTCTTTTGCGAAGGTTTCTGAAGTCTTCATGTATAAACGTCTTCCTCATGGTATTACTTATATACTATTACTCAGCATGATTTCTTGACAAATAGATCTGCTGTAACTAACTTGGCACAGATTTCTGAAACAATTGCTGAAACCGTGGATGGGGGTTATCAATTGGATGTTATATATACTGATTTTCGCGTGCTTTTGACCCGATTGATTATCATAAGTTGTTGGAGAAGCTGAGTTTTTGTCAGCAGGAATTTCCTAATACGTTTATTTTAATGGATTTAAATTTCCAACTTTTTACTCCACCTTTGGCGTATCTCAAGCATCGAACCTTGGCCCGCTCCTCTTTCATATATATATCGACGATCTTTTAAAGTCCATTAACTGCCCTTTAATAGCTCATGTTGATGATATTACAATCTACCACGCCGTTAACTCATTCAATGATCTTGACTTTCTGCAGTGTAATTTAGATACGATTCATACCTGGTGTCTGCATAATAATTTAAAATTAAAAGTAGATAAGTGTTTCTTCATGTCTTTTACAAAAAGAGTGTGTAGAATCGATTCTCTGTATTGTATTAACAATATTAATATTGCTCGTCAATCTTCTATTAAAGATTTAGGTGTGACATATGATGAGAAGTTTACCTTCTCTAACCACGTCTCAGACGTCATGACAGCCGCTTCTAAACTATTAGGATTTATTTTTTGCACTTGTAAAGATTTTAGTAGTCTTGATGCAATAAAGACCCTTTTCATTGCTTACGTGGTTTCTAAGCTCGAATATGGATGGGTGACTTGGTATCCTTTCTACAACATCCAATCTTCTTGAGTAGACTCAGCGCAAATTTTTGAAATATCTATCGAATAAGAACTAGGGGCGATATTCTACGTGTGGTATGCCCTACGACCAGATAATTCAGAGGCATGACTTTGTAACGCTTATTGAAATAAGAAACCGTATTAGTCCTTCACTTATGCAAAACATTCTCACCGGAAGAATTGACTCTCCTGGTTTGTTGACTGGAGTTGGTCTCATTGTGCCACGCCTGGAATTGACGTCGAGTCACCTGCTACGGAGCGCCGTTGGTACATTCCGCAAGAAACTTTAATAATTACAACTTAGATTTGCTTTAATTTGTCATGTTTTCATTTTTTTAATTTTGATGTTTCATAGTATTGGTATTTATTAATTCATTATTTCTTATTTGTATTTCATTTTTCTTTCCGGTATTTACTTAATGTATTGATATATATATATTTTCTTGGTTTGCTTTTAATGCATTACATGTATTACATTTTATTTAATATTGTGTCCATTTTTGGATGTTCATCTGTTGGGCATTTAATAAATAATAATAATAATAATTATTATTTATTATCATTATTAGAATTGTTATTGCAATGGTGTATCTTTTTTGTGAAATTCCTGAGATGATTGTGATGACAAAGTATTGCTATATTGTGATAATTCCGTGTATCAAACAAGTAAAAAAACGATTTTTTTTGTTCAAATATAGATACATGACAGGCTTGAGGTACGAAGATCAACTGAGTAAACTCAGCACAACAACTAAAACTATTAAAGATAACCTATCACAATAAAAAAGAAGGTTTGGATGACCAACGAAATTTTAGAATTAATGGAACAATGATGTAGAAATAGGATGACAGCATCGGATATAACAACTTAAATCGAATCATCAAAAAAAGGATCAAAGAAGCTAAGGAAGCAAATATTAAAAAAGTGGACTGAATTCAATACATTACAAGCAAAACACGACAATTACAATGTACGTCGAAAGGTTAAAGAAATTACTGGGACATGCAGACGTAGGCACTTAACCAGACTAACCACAAACGAAGGAAATACGATAATTAATACAGCTGGAATAAAAGATGCATGAAAAGCATATATTTAACAACTGTTTCATTACCTGAAGTAGTTGATGATACGGCGCCATATATCCTCGTTGATGAAGTCACGGAAGCAATACAACTTATGAAATAAGGAAAATCGTCAGGATCCGGTAACATAACTATTGAGTTTTTAAATCTTTTGGATGATGATAGCGTAAGATGGATGTCATTCGTGTTTAATAGAATATACACATATGGAAAGATTCCACAGGATTGGCTTAGATTAGAATTTATCTCTTTGATGAAAAAAACAGGAGCTAAAAAATGTAAAGAATATAGAACAATAAGTTTGATGAGTCTCCTTCTAAATGTTTTCCTCAAAGTCATTCATAGGAGAATTTACAGAACCTGTGAAGAACAAATAGCACGCAACTTGGATTCAGAAATGGAGTGGGCACAAGAGAGGCCATATACATGCAGCATGCAGGTATTATTTCAGTGGTGCAGGGACATGAACTATGGGGTGGATTTGTCGACTATCAGAAGGCATAGAGTAAAACACCAAAAAATGGTAGAAATTCTGAAAATCGTGGACTTGGATGGGAAAGGTATAAGGATAATATTTGATCTATACCGGAATCAATGGGGAATGAGATAACAGAAGTAGTAAGACAAGGTTGCATTCTCTCTCCATTACTGTTTAATATATACGCAGAGTACATAATCAGGAAAGCTTTAGAACACACAGAATCTCGAATTTTTCTAAATGGAGAAATATTGAATAATGCCCACTATGCAGACGATACGGTCTTGAAAGCAATGCAAGATATTCCGAATAATTTCTAGGTTTATTCCGTCACATCACAGTATTTTCACAGTCTTTCAGTTCGCCCAAGTTACGTATCTGCACGTTGTAAATTTTACTTTCCAAGTAACACCAAAGAAAAAGTCATTTGGAGATAAATCGACTGATCTTGAGGACTATGATATGGAGCCAAACCTATTAATCCACCGTGTTTGAAACACATCATTCAAAAAATTCTTGACGACGTTTGTAGAATGTCTCGTAGCCCGTTCTATTTGGAACCAAGATTCATCAATACTCAGTATGTCAATTGATGGAATGATGTGGTCTCGTAACAGATTCAGATATTTTGCTGCGGTGAAGTTACCGTCAGTAAAAAATGGGCCAATCAATCTTTCGCTTATTATTCCAATCCAGACATTGACTTTTTGAGGATACTGTGTTCGGGTCAGATTTTGAGCATTTGTACGGGACCAATGGATTAATGGAAAGAAAATGTTGTATTTTTCAATGCATAAATATAGGATACTAACCGGAAGTTCCGAGAGTTGACTTCACCATTTGCGGTAGAAACTATTTTACTTAAAATTTCTTCATTTGTGTACATCAAACTGTAGGATACTCCAAAACACCTGTCTACATTTGAAAGCGAACCTACAGACAGTTTCTCTACATAATACAGGATATTCAACTTCATGTGTCTTATTAAAACGTGGCTGGTTTATTTCTTCACAAGGTATAGCTCAATTAATTAAGACAAACAAAACAACATAACAAGAATGAAATCTAATTTTATAGTAAGTTTTCGGTGTCCTCCTTACCCTTGAAAGCAATAAGCAATGTGATCTTGAAACTAACGCAAGGTATTCCGAATAAATTCTATTTTATAGGTATTATTATAATCCCAAACAAAGAAATCATTTGGAGATAAATCCGCTAATTTTGGGGATCGTAATACGCATCATTCAAAAAATTCCCGTTAGTGTTTACAGAATGTGGTGCAGCCCTATCTATTTGAAACCAAGGTCCATTACTATTCAGTATCTCAATTCACAGAATGATGTGATTTCGCAACAGATTCAGATATTTTGCTGTAGTGATGTAACCGTCAATAAAAAATGGACCAATAAGTCGCTTATTATTCTAATCGAGACATTGACTTTTTGAGGGTACTACTTTTGGCTCAGGTATTTCTGTTAGAACATGATTGGTTTTATTTCTTTTGTGGGAATTTAAAAGATAACCATCTTCATCAGGATAATTAATAGAAAACATGTCTCTAACTGTTCTTAAATTATTATTCTTCTGGTACTACATTATCATTGCCACCTTTTCATCTTTGTTTTATTTATTCTTTATTTAAATTAGTTATCTACCTTTCAATAAAATGTATTTAATTTATGATTCATGTATGAATAAAAAAATAGATATAATTGTCAAAAAGTGTTTTATTTTCTTTCCAAGGCAACCTAATTTAATTATTAAGCAATAGGTAAATCCTTCACGATGTATAACTGGTTGCTTATAATGCCTCTAATGTGTTGACAATTATCTTTTTAAAGTTAGACATACGAAAAATGTATGTGTAGTGGTAGAAAAGGAACCCGGTATACCACCAAATACAGAGCAAAATAAGTACTTCGCTTCATCCTATAATGCTTACAATTTTTCATCTTCAAACTTTTCGACCTACCTTCACGTTCTGCGGCTTCAACATCAAATAGACCATCTTTAAATTGCCTGAACCATCATACACACTATTAGAGAAAGCAGGTAAACGACGACTTTCAGCAGCGCTTTTCTTTAGATTATAAAAATATAACAAGTCTTACCTCAAATGATGATTATTTGGCGCAAACTATCTATTTTAAATCGCATAAAAGACTATGTTGCTTATACTTTGATTAAATGTCATATATTACGTTTTAAAGTGTATAAATGAAGAGACTTTTCAAAAGCAGGTATTACTAGATTCACACAATACACATCTATTAGAAAAGTGGAACTTACTTTTGCATATACCAATAAATAAATATGCGTGTCAATCACAACAGTAGCAGCAGTTTTCTTAACAACTTACAAAAAATTACGCTAATGAAGTCATCACAATAGAGATTGATCTTTATTTTCTGTCAGTTGTCAACGGTAAAATTGTTGCAATGTTTGATTCAAAGGTAGCGACATTTCTTCATGCGTTTCATTAATTTTGTCTTCTGTTTTACTGGACGCGTACATTTTAATCCGGTTGAATGTAGGCGTTTCCACGGTGTACGGTGGTATATGTCCTGCCACGATTTGATGAATAGCTTTAGAGGATAGCATACTGTTTTGTTTCGCTATTTTTTGAATTTCGCCGTCATCTCGAATCTTTGCCCCTTTTTTGCCGCCGTATTGCCGCAAGAGAGTCGTATTAGGTAGATTTTTGCCTTTTTTTTAAGCTATTTCATGCTTAGAGTATATTTCCGTTTCTATGAAAGTATAAGTTCTTATTGCTGGTTCCATCGTTGTGTATCCTCTTTCGTACTCATAACAGTAGCTATTAATAAATATCTTATTACAAAATTAAATAACACATCGCAGCAAAAAGGTGTTTATGTGTTCATTTTAATTTTCGAACACATTAAATACGTTATAACAGTAATAATAATAATATACGTTTATTAACAACGGCACATTACACTTGTAACAAATTGTAATAAAAACTAAATTATTTTTAGTTAGTACTACACTCTAAAAAATGATATCACCACCCCAGTATTATTACTGGCACCAACGTGTCAAATTTGCTATCATAAGTAATGTAAATTTTAGTTTACTGCCTTTCTAAGGGATTTTTAATATTTAATAATATATTCAGGCAAAATTACCATGGTTTTTAGTCTATTTTTAAGATCAAAATAAACTAAAAAAATTTTTCGGGAAAATCATATTCCTTCAAAATTTCGAATATTCATTGACAACCTGTAATACTACTAATACTGTAATACCTAATTTGTAATGCAATACTGCTTTCACAGCAAAAGATAATAATATTAATATTAGTATGGCTATAGTTTATTTAAGTACAGAATATAAGTGTGAGTAGTATATTTTGAAATGCTGTTGTTTTTATGGTTATTACATTGTTAGTTTTATGGTAGAAGGTCGATTGTTCAGGACCCAAAAAAGTAGGTAATAGCTTCCATTTCCAAGTAGTTCGTTTATTACTGACTCTGGCCGTGACAGCCCAGGTATTCATTTCACAATAGGTAAATTTATCTATAATTACTATTAAGGAGCAGATTATATTAATAAATACAATAGGGTGACAGAATAAAATAGACACCTACTAATTAAAAAAAAGATTCTATTCTCGTTATATATACAAAATATTTTAAAATTTTTAAATTAGACTAATATTTTGTCGATCCACCTTTACTTGCGTGAAGTGCTGCGAGTCGTCGTGGCATAGAATCTATTAAATGATTAATGGTGTCTTCTGGAATATTTAACCACTCTTCTGTAACAGCTGCCACGAGTTCTTCCTTATTGCTGGGTTTTCGGGGTCGTTTCGCCATATTTGTCTGGATTTTGTGCCAAACATTCTCTAACAGATTCATGTCTGGTGATTGGCCCGACCATGGTAAAATCCGAATCCCCTGTTCCTCTTTCCATGTGGTTGTTGTTCTTGCTTTGTGGCAGGGTGCTCCATCCTCCATAAAAGTAGCGTCTTCTTTAGATAAAATGGCGTTGTCGAATATCGGTAGTAGTCCTTTTGTTAATATTTGGATATATTTTGTCGCATTTATATTTCCGTCGCAAATTACTAATTGCGATCTTCCACCATACCATATCGCGCCCCACACCATGATGTTCACACCGCCGTATTTCACCGTCTGATGCAAAAATTTGTCGTTCAGTTGTTGTGACGAACGTCTCCATACCCACGTACGACCACTATCACTGAATTGGCAGTATCTGCTTTCGTCTGAAAAAATGACAGACCGCCAAAACTCTTCGGGCTTCGTTCGCATTTCGATTGCCCAAGCCATTCGGCGCCGTTTTTGAAACGCCGTAAGGAGAGGTTTTTTCTTTGCCACCCTTTTATACATCCCCACACTGTGGTAGGTATCGCCGAACGGTGCGCTGACTTTTCTGTGAAGTTGCCGCAAGGTCAGCTGTACTTTTTCGCGGTTCTCTTAACACTTCGCGCACAAGCACCCTTTTACTTCTTTCAGAAGGTCCGGCGCGACCTGGTCTCGGCTCCACTGTTGTTTTTCCTTGCGTTTAAATTGTGTAATCACACGGTTAACCGTGGGCACAAGGGAATATTTAAAAATTTACTTATTTCACGTTGCGAAGCGCCGCGTTCACTCTGGCCAACGATGCGACCCCGGGTGAAGTCGCTAATATCACTCGAACCTTGTAAGCGAGGCATATGTAGTTGTAACGGTACTAAACTATGACGAATTCCTTCCGAAACATCTATCCCTACCCTAATGACAAGAGAAAGTTCTTAATTCGTTCTTAGAATTTTGCTGTTTACATATTTATACCGCTTTACCTGGTGTCTATTTTATTCTGTCACCCTAGTGTATTTTTGTTTTGTTTTTATATATTTTATATATAAAATATAATGTAAACGTAGTTTTATTTCTACTGAAATTATTTTATCTGCACCAAGTGCAGAAGTACGAAATGCGGATTTCAGACAACAGAGCAACACCAATGCAGTTTGTGCTATAAAGATTTGATACTACGCCATTTTGTTGTGTTATCAACAAGTGTCAGATGCGCACATTGGAAAAGTGTGTGTATACTGTTGTGTGTTGTTATGTTCAACATGTCGAAACTTATACCGAACAAAGAGCACTCGCGGACAACATTCAGTTGAAGACAACTGCCGCTGAATCATACCGATTAGTTCGAGAAGTTTACGGTGAACATGCTCCATCGCATGATACGTATGAACGATGGTTTCGGCGTTTCAAAAGTGGCGATTTCGAAGCTGCAGACAAGGAATATGGGAAACCGCCGGAAAAATACGATGTGGAATTGCAAGCATTCTTGGACGAAGATGATTCGTTTTGTTTTTGCATCGTATAGATACAGAGGATGACAATGGATTTATTCTGAGAATTCCAAGCCCAAAAAATCATGGGTACCATCCAGGAAGACACAAAGAAATGATTAATACTAAACGTTACCAACTATAATTGCCCGATTTGAACAATTCGCTGCTTAAAAAAAAAGAATATTGAAAGAGGCAATGCAAAGTAATTTTTCTTCATGACAAAACCGTGTCGCGACACGTTGGAAGCTAACTTCAGCTGGGAAGTTTTACTCTATACGGCTTACTCACCAGACTTATTTGCATCGATGGGTCACGGACTTACTGCAGCGTTTTGGTCCGATGAATGGTTCCCAGCAAAAGGGGAAGATTTCTACCAGCATGGTATTCATAAATTGCTCGAAATATGGGAAAAATGTATAGCAGGCGGTGGAGTATACTTTGAATAAAGCACTTTCTATTATTATTTCGAATTTAACACGCACTTTAGAAGAAAAAATCCGCATTTCATACTTGTACATCTGGTACTTTATCCATTATTATTTAGTTTATTTCTCTATCAATTAACATTTTGGAAATAAAATATAATCCAAATGGTTTTACTTTTTTATGAACAAATGTTACGTATGTACACTAAATAGAGTAACATTAAATTAGTAAAGTGAAAAAAGTAAATATCAAATAACATTATTAGCGTTTTTGATTTACAAGAATCGACTCACGAATACGAACAGTTACTGTATTAGTAATATTTATTAATAATTAGTGGCAAAATACAACAATTGATTCAGTTAATGAAACAATTCTTAACTTATAATGCATTTTTTATTAACATAAGTGATTCTGTATATCAAATTGCATTAAATATTTGAAGCAGTTAAATTTCTTCTTCATTACCAGTAGTATTCCTCTTCTTCATCATTTATACCCAGAATAACAGCAGCTCGTACATTTTCTAAACCAACCTTTCTCTCTACATTGTCTCCCAACCTCAAATTGTGCAAAACACAACATGCCCATATAAAATATACAACCTCGGGTATTTTTGTCGGTTTGATATGGTAAAGCTGACAAAACTTTTGTTTTAAAACACCAATCGAGGACAGCTATTTTCAAATTTCTGAGCTAAGTTTTCAGTTATTTCATGATTTAGGCGGGAATGTTCCATAAATTCTATGTTATTTTATACGCTTACAGTTTAAAAATAATTTTCGTTCTTAGGTCTATAACGGTCAACTATCAACAGCTCTAATTCATCATAAGTAGCACTGCTAAATGCCTCATGACTAGATGAAGAGCTACTACTGCTACTAGATGTATCCAAATCCATTATAGCCTGCAACAATAGTTACATTTCATTTATATAAAGCTAATAATGTTTACCACGAATATCAGCAAACATCAATTATAATCAAAAGTAAAGTATGTCACAGTTTCAAAATTATTATGGCCAACTTTAGTTTTATGTTAGTAACGCTTTAAAAATGTTTGAACATGTAAAACAATTATACTTGAAAAATATTACAAGAAATATAATAATAATAATTTTCGACAAGTCAACGCCTTCTTTGCATTTTAAAAAGATTTTTATACATTTACGTGAAAGGAAAAAAACTTTTATAGTATTTGCAGTTTTGGAAATGTTAGTATACCTTAATTATATTGCCCTGATGTTATCTTTTTGACATTGTGCCATTTTTCGACAGTCCTAATTAAGCATATGAATGATAACGTATAACGAGTGCAATATTCAGTTGTTTTTAAGAACAGGCTCTTTTTTTGCTACTAATATCGCGAGCTGGCCGAAACCGCTTATATCAGCGACTTGATTTGCAGAGACGAAATACAACGTACCCAATTAGTATTTCAACTAATTTGTGCAATTTATACGCACTCTATCTCGTAATATTTCAAAACCGATAAATTTCTACAAGGCACAGCAATTTATAACTTTTTTTTATTCAATGGAGTTTATACGGTGTAAACAAACTTGTTGATTGCTCCTGCTGCTATAAATATGCACTTCTTATCTGAATTCTGTAACAAAAACTTGACACTAACAAGCAATGTTTGTAATAATGGAAATTAATTATAATATGTATTGGTATTGACGAGTAAAATGGCTAGTTAGTAGAAAGTAAATCACTTTCAGTGGTGTTAGTATACTATGATACTATTCCTTATGGTCAAGGCTAAAAGTGACGAAGAAGAATGCCTTATTTTATTAGCTAGTTAAATTAAGTACAGTGCAATTTTTCAATTCAGCGCGGCGGTTTGCTTTAGCCCGATTAGTTATCTAATTTTTGAGTATGATGGCCAGTGGATGTGTAGTGAAAGTGTATTTCTTTTTGTATTGTTCTGTTTTCATCAGTACAGTGACAAATGTCGGCTGCAGTTTGAAAGTACAAACAGGTATGTAGATTACGAGTGAAATAGTTCGAGCATTCCATAAATTTATCCTAGAAGTTATATATGACACTATGTAACGGTGCGAATTGCAATTACCCAATACTTCTCGAGTGTGTTTCTATATTTATTAATACTTACACGTAATTAAAGAAAACTTATAGAACAGGTTAACAAATAATTGCAAATAATTGATAATTTACTTCGGTGGGACTTTTTAAACTAAAAAGTGTCTCTCAAAATGTATGGTTCGTGAGCAAGACATCTATGCACCATGAATTCCATACATAATTTAACTAACGTGGGTACCTGACTAGTACTTATTGAAAGTAGCTGGTAATATTGTTGAAATAAAAGAATTAGATTTTTGATTTTTTATATATATACACATATATACGTATAAATAGTAACATACTATATTAAATATTATGTATAAAGCAACGATAAAAGTGGTTGGCATAAGCTGTAGCTTAGTAATTGCTTATAATCCAAACTTACTGTCCAACGTGTGTATACCTTTTATATTTGGAGGTAGCGGTCCTTGGTTATGTTACTAATTAATACAGATATACTAGGTATTTTGAAAATTTTATTCATAAAATGCTTCCTTTGTTTTTAGATGAGTATTTTAATTGTATTAACAAACATAATATAAATATACCATACATATCATAATACATATGTACCTATACGTGCATAACGTTCACAGTCAATAATGATTACAAAATTTGCAATTATTTTTCACATAAAAGGTGCGATACTCGCTGTTTTCTTCTTTATGAAAATGCAACTTTATTGTGAAAAAATGGTTACAAATGGATCTATTGGCCATCACTAGATACAACTTTTTCCCATCTTTCTGGCAGAGCTTGAATACCGTTACGGTAAAAGTGTTCATCTTTTGAGGCTATCCACGAATCAAGCCATTTTTCAATGTCTTCCTATGAGTGGAACTGCTGATCAGCCAGATCATGTACCATCAATGGAACAAATGATAATCGGACGGCGCGATATCTGAAGAATATAGCGGGTGGGGTAGGACTTCCGATTTGAGCGTTTCCAGGTAGTTTTTAACGGGTTTAGCAACTTGAGGCCGAGCGTTGTCATGCCGTAGAATCTGCTTCTGCTCGTATTGTGACCGTTTTTCGCGCTGTACTCGACTTATTCGCATCAATTCAAAGCTGATAATAAATAACACGGACCTTTTCTCACCAAATACACACCATAACCTTCGCAGCGTGAATATTCGGCCCGGCGGAAGACGTAGAAGCATGACCGGGCAGTCTCCATGACTTCTTTTCTTAGAGTTGCCGTAATGTATCCATTTTTCATCATCCGTCACGATGCAATTGAGAAAACCGTTCTTTTTTCGCCGCTGGAGCAGTTGTTCACAGGCGAAAAAATAACGCTCGACGTCCCTTAGCATCAAATCACAAGGAACTCAAGTTTTTTGCTTTTGAATCATTCCCAATGCATGCAATCTCTTGGAAATAGCTTGGCGGGTAACTCCTAATGCTGATGAACGCTCTTGTTGCGTTTGGCATGGATCGTCATCGAACAATGCCTCCAATTCTGCTTCTTCGAAGGTCTTGGGCCTTCTTTCACGCGGACGGTCATCAACACAGATATCACCGTTTTTGAAGCGACGGAACCAATCACTTTATGTTGTTTCACTTAGAGTAGCATTTTTGTAAACTTTGTGGAGCTATCGATGTGCTTCAGCCGCCGTTTTCTTCGAATGAGAAAGAAAATCAACACTTCCCGCAAATGACGATTATTTAGCATAAAATCAGGCATTTTCACACAACCAAAAGTTTATGTCTCCAAAACAAAATCACTACTGTGTGAAAACGGTTTGTTTGCCATATGTCAAAGCTTAGTTTATAATGTTTTGGATATGGCGAAATCTACCAACACTTATTACTGGCGCAATCGGTTGACAAACACTGGGAACTTTGTTCTTACAAATATTTGACTGCTTCTATTGATGGGAACTTTAATAGGTTTCTTACATCTTGGAGCAGTATTTCAGTTCTTCGATCAACAGCTCTTCTGTTACTACTTATTAGAGCGTCAGACATTATTAGTAGTATGTGAAGGAGATCCAAAATAGTATTTTTCCGTGACGTTTTCCTGGTGTGTCTTTCACTGTATCTTTTACAGTCTTTGTGTTTAGTTTCTTGGGCCCCTTCAGACATTTGTCCAATATGCCATATAATACTATTGATATAATTCGATATATGCCTAATAACTTATAATTTAAAAAAAAATAGGTTCCCTTGAAAATTACATTTTTCTTTTTACCAAAACAGCTGAAGTCATACGAAACTTCGAACCGTTTAAAATTAAAACTGGACTGCGCTAATTAGATAACTGGCCTTCAAATTACGTTGAGGAGAATGCCGTTATTGCAATAATTACATAGCAGAATTACTGTGTATAATAGTACTGTTCAATAATCATATTATAATATATAGTATACTGAATGTTTCACAAGCGTTATACTTTTCTTTTAATATTGCTTGACTATTTCTTGAAAATTCATGATTGTTACCAGCATGTTGCTACATTGATACTGTTTTATAGAATAGTCCATCAGAGTATATCCTAGTTTATTTGCTTTCAATGTCTAGTTATTAATATGATTAATTGTCTAAATTTGTTATATAATATCGCCTTCTACGTGCTGACCTTATTTTTGATACACAAAAAAGAAACTATTACAAATATGGAAGGTATGAGATAGTGGGTCCCTCAACACGTATTTTTTCGAAAATAATTTGGTCATCTGTCAGAATATGTAATACGAGAGTATATCTCTACTATGTACCTCTGACTCCCTCTACGCTAATGCGCTTGATACATCGGTGCTTCAACATCCCAACAGCCTTCTGGAACATTT
Source organism: Trypoxylus dichotomus (assembly GCA_023509865.1). NCBI lineage: Eukaryota > Metazoa > Arthropoda > Insecta > Coleoptera > Scarabaeidae > Trypoxylus > Trypoxylus dichotomus. Next base: position 63,429,397 of record CM042075.1, read on the forward strand.
TTTGTTCGATCTCTGTAATCCACCTCTCTATAGGTTGGATTACTCCATAGTTACTGAAGAATTTTGCCCCGAGTAAGATTTATTTTAAATTGGGGAACAGCCTATAATTATTATAGGCCAGATCCGGCGAATATGGCGGGTGCCCCACTAATTCAAAGCCTGCTTGGTGCATAGCAGCCATAGCAATACCAGATATATGGCTGGGAGCATTATCCTGATCGAACAGTACACCGTATCTTAACTTTACTCGTCGTTTCTCTTTAATAGAGTCTCGCAATCTAGAAATCAATTGTGCGTAGTAGGCCTCTATAATGCTCTGTCCCTTTTGCAAATAGACAGTTAGGATGGTTTCTTGAGTATCCCAGAACACAGAAAGCAAAACCTTTTCAGCAGACGGCACAATCTTAAATTTGCGTGGAGAAAGATAACTGTGATGTTTCCACTCTCTATTTTGCACTTTGATCTCAGAATAATAGTGGTGCACCCATGACTCATCCATGATGACATACCGACTAAGAAAGTTCTCTTTGTTTGCTTGATACCTTTTCAAAAGACGCTTACAAATCAACACCCGATTTCTTTTTTGATCAATGGTTAACATTCGAGGCACCCACCTTGTACTTGTCTTTTTGATATCTAATTCTTTAGTTAGTATGTTGTGTACCACATGATATGAGAAGCTAGTATCTTCCACAATATCGCTGATGCATACTCGTCGATTTTGCAGTACGATGTCATATACTTTTTTAATGTTTTTATCTGTTGTTACCGTTATGGGGGGACCCCCGGCATGTTGGTTTTCACAGGATGCTCTTCCGCATTTAAAATCTCAACACCAGCTTTTGACTATATTATACGAAACTGTAGATTCAGCAATAGTTGCCATAATGTCTTTACGAATTTGAGTTGGCATCATGCCCTTTTTCTGTAGATACTTTGTTACGGCTCTTTGTTCTACAGGATTCATTTTTATGAACAATCACGACACACAATTCAAGAATTAGCCACAACACAACAACAGATACAAACTTGATATTATGTAGATATGATTTACAAAGGTTGGGTAACTAAATGTCAAAAACATTAATCAAACAATTTGTATCTGTAATAGTTTTCGAGATAATTACAAATATTTAATATTCATACAAATTTTTGCAAAGCTTTGGAGGAGGCTGTAGCCCAAAATCGGCCCGAATTGTTCTTGTACCAAGATCCTTCCTTGTAAGTAAATTAGTATCAACATATTTCCGAACATGTTATTAGCTCCGTATTTTATCAGCTCAACATGAGCGCCCCCGTGTCGGTTCTATCCGGATCGGCTAATTACAAAACTAGGATAATTGAATTTTATAACGACGATGAACGCTGTTCGGTAATCATAAGTCAACGACGGATTAAAAAGGAACAAAAGTTGCAGTGAACTACATTTTCACGCGCGAATAAAACTATCAAACTAACGAGAGAATAAAGCAACGAATGGAAAAATATCAACGACTTGAAATATGATGATCTGCGCATATATATCGGTCGCTTTAGGTTTTCTCGCATCAGTAACGCCTAATTTAGCAGCACTTTTGGTTAGTAAAACGGTATTAGATGAATAGAAATGCACTGAACGATTTCAAGTAAGTTAGTGCAAAGGCAACTTATAAAGGTTGATTAAGATTTGTAAATTTTAAATTTGGTTTATTGATTGTTTTAAAGTCTCATTGAACTAAATTAATTCAGTTCTTACAATTATATGCATTATTTAAAATTATTTAACTATCCTTATTGCGGTAAATGCATCTTCATAACTGGATTTTACAATTTCAGCTGCCCCTTATTCTTCGCTTACTTTATTACCATCGGCGTTATCTTCTTGATTTAAAGTTTCCTCAACAAAATATCTATCACTGGGGATACACGAAGTAATAAGATTATTATCCATTGACAGAAATTCATCTTTTGTTTTTAGATTCACGATAACTACGATCCTGCAAATTATTTTGTAACCAGACACATTAAGGAAAATTACCGTCATCGATCTTATCATTATATTTGACAAGTCATTGAGACAACAGTTAACCGTCGTCTTCATCAAAATCACTTTTCCAGACGTGCTGAAAGCAATTTTTCATAGTTTCTTGCAAAATTTGTTGCCAAACTTTGACTAACATTTCCATCGCTTCTAGCAAATTTACTTCATTAGAAGTTACAGTATTCAAATTCGTAATGTCTTTGATCACTAACAGGCGTTGATAATAGGATTTTAAGGTATGAATAATTTCTTGGTCCATTGGTTGCATCACGGAGGTGGAATTCGGTGGTACAAACGCCATGCGAATGTTTGTAAGATCACTTATAAAAAGATGACCTGGACAGTTGTCGGCCAATAATAAAATTTTTCTTTTCTGTTTTGTTAGGTCTTTATCCCAAGTTCTTAGTGTCATCCATGCCCGACGATTAGCAGCACAAGTACAAGGTAGCTTTTTAATGTGTTTGAAACTTCTTGGGTGTTTGAATTTTCCAATTATAAAAGTTTCTCATTATTTTCAAATTTTCTGCCATATTAGCACTTATCAACACAGTTAATCTTTGTTTCTACTGTTTGCCCCCGACCACTAAATTTTAGTGTACGATTATTTACAAGTTTGTAGAACAAGCCCGTTTCGTCAGCATTAAAGATGTCATTTATGTCTTTCATAAAATCGCTTAGGGTCGACTGCAGCCACACCTTTCCTCAACACTTACATTTGCACTTTCACCATGAATGCAACTAGCATTTATGTTATGACGTTTTTTAAAATTGTGTAACCAACCTGCTGTACACTTAAATTCACTGCCGTTGAGTAATTTAGCAAATCTTTCTGTTTTAATTTGAAGAATAGGACCGCTAATTGTTATATTATTGCTCGTTGATACTTAAGCTATCGTAGTAAACCTTTATCAACTCTTCCACGAACCAGTTTACGTAATCGCTTGGCATTTTTGTTTGTTCGTTTAAATGCCAGAATTTTATCTTTCTTATTATGGTAGAAACTGTTGTTTTTTAAGACATTTAGCACGATAAGTATCTGATAGTTTTTTACCATTTTAAAGCTTCAGCTAATGTGGTGCTACTGTTCCGTTGAGAAAGGTAATTCCCCGGTATTTAACAAGTATTACATGCTGCTTTATACCAGATTTTTATAATAAGTACGTTACTAAAAAATCAAGGACGTTACATACGAGTCCCTTATAAGCGCGCTCTACTGTATAGCTAATGATGTTCTATTAGAACTTACCAAATCAGCACCAAAGCTAGGACAATTGAAATCCTGGAATATCACTCCTAAGTTTATTAATTATAGAAATAATTTTATTCAGTTGTGCGTTGAAATCAGTACTGAAGTTACAGTGAGCACTTTCACATTTCAGTATTTTACTTAGCAGGTATTGAGTTTCAAATCTGAATAAATTTTTACAAGAGTTACAACTGTCATAATGAAATATAAATTAAATTAAATATCAAACAAAAAGAAGAGACAAAGGAGTATGTATAAAGGTAGTGATGTTCTTAACATCAAGCAGGTTCATTTTAGTGATTAATAAACACAACGCACTACAACATAGTTTAGTTAGGTAAAAACCTGTCTTCTTGGCCATCTTTGTATAAAATACGTTGCTTGTGCTTAGAAGAGAAATTATCTAAGGCATCCGTTTATACAGAAATTCCTGCCACTGCACATTTACATTATGACGCTTTGAATATGCAAGCAAATTTCTGATGCAGATTCATATATCAAACGCCGTGAAAGGCGTTATTGCAGGCATCGTGCACATGCTTCATATCATGATCGTATCGCAGAAGCAGAAATGACTGCTATTATTATTGTTTTCAGGCAGCAAAGGTGTGGGAGATGTCAGGCAAGATTGGGGATACGTCGACGTGCGTCCCGGCGCCCATATGTTCTGGTGGCTGTACTACACTACCGCAACCAGTGTGTCGCATTACACGGAAAGACCGTTAATTATTTGGTTACAAGGTAACGTTGTGTAGCGTAATATCGCGTTGAAAAAGGCAAATGATGGTCGAATTTATAGATGCGCGTTTCTACGTCACGCAAAGTATGATATGTTCGCGCAATTCGGATACGACGAAACGAAATTGCAATTTATTTCATGTCGCATTCATCTTGTTCCCTGATAATTTAATGTCTGATAGTGGAAGAGCGAAAATAATTATTAAAGCTAGTCATAAATACTAACAAATAGTACATTTGAATGGAACATATTGCAAGATGTTAATTACTTTTTACAAGAATATGTTATACTCTCTGCAGTTGTAAAATGAGTAGAAACAAATTGCACCAACAATTTCACATTCATTAAACAGTGACTATAAAATTTTACGCTACATTTTTGAAATATATTTCTTAGTCTTGCCAATATTCACGGGTGAGAATTATTTTCACTATTGCGAATAAGTAACAGAAATAACTCTCACACTTATAAAGAAAAGACAGCTTAGATACTTTTTAAAATCCATTCAATAACATTTTCAGGTGGTCCGGGAATGCCTGCAAGTGGTTATGGAAATTTTATAGAAATTGGACCGTATAACTTGCACATGAAACCTAGAAAACATACGTGGATTAAGAATTTCAACGTATTGTTCATCGATAATCCAATTGGAACGGGATTTAGTTACTATTCCAATAATGGCACCCTTCTGAAATCAACAGAAGATATTGGAAGAGATTTGGTCCGCTTCCTGAAGGGTTTCTTGGAGAAACACAAAGAATTTGAACTTGTACCCTTGTATATTTTTGGAGAATCGTATGGAGGTAAAATGGCTACAGAATTTGCTTATCAATTGGAAAAGGTATGTATTTATTTAAGCCTAAGTACACATTTTTTACTTTTTCTTGTACACAATTTTTTTCCATTTTCGGAATAGCTAAAGACAAGCGGCAAGTCTCAATTTGATTTAATTCCAACCTATCTCCGACATGACATATTTATAAGGCTTAATCGCAGCTCTGATGATAATTATGATAACAAAAAAAATGGTTTGTCTATGATACCAAATGCACGCATAAAAATTTCATGCTAATTAAAGAGAACAACCACTACCTTTCATTATCAACTCCAGCAACACTCAAATAACGAAAAGCGTAACAAAAAGCTACAGACTTATAGGATTTAAATTTGATATAAAAAAATCTCCATTTTCGAACTTTAGACTCAATGCTGTTACGCGTTAGTATTATCCGACTGACATGAAATTTGCATTTCCCGATTCTCTACAAGAATCATCAAAACTAATGAATTCTGCAATAAGTATTCATTTTTATTGATAAGATTACGATTATCTTGCATTCCACCAACGTTTTGAAATTCCTGAAAAGATATCAGTTAGGGTAGAATTCGAAGCTACGACCTCTGCGTTACCGGCGCTTTATGCTACCATCTGCACCATGAGACTGGATGTGAGTTCAAATCGCTTTGAGTACCTAGATGTTACGATGTCTGTATGTATCTCAATAGACAGAATATTATTAAAGGCAAGTTCTTAGTAATTAAATTAATATTAATATGAAACTACCATTGGCATTAGTAATGATGGAATTACGATTTCCTTGATTTTAACCAACGTTTCTAAATTCCTGAAAAAATATCAGTCACGGTAGGATTTGAACTCACGACCTCTAGGCATTAAAAGCGATTTGAACTCGCATTCAGTCTCGTGGTTAGCGTAACCCACTCAGTCTAGTGTTACTGGCGTGAGCACGACTCATCAAACAACAATACCATATGTAAAATGCAGCCAAACATTGAGCAATAATATGCAATTAAATTTTGCGTTAAACTGGGAAGACATCTTTCAAGGACACTACAAATGATAAGAACAGCATATGCTGATGTTGCGTTGTTGTCAGCACACGTTTTCAGATGGTACAAGGCTTTTAAAGATGATATTTCAGTACTCCTACGACCGCCCTACAGTTCAGACATGGCTCCATGTGCTTAAATGAAAATTGAAAAGTTTCTATTACGGAACAATAAACAACATGCAAAGAGTCACTACGGAACAGGCTAACGGAGCAAGACCTCCATAGTTGTTACCAGGAAAGGAAAACTCGTTGGAAACTGTGTACATTCCAAAGGAGTATACTTTGAAAGGAAGAATATTAAATTCTTGATACATTCAATTAAACACATTAAAATTAACTATTGATGAAGCTTTTTAGTAAGGTAAAGTAAATCAAATTCTAGAAATACAAGCCAAGGCCTTCGGTAGGACTTAATACACGTTGGTGTTATTGTATACGACTCCATCGTACGAAAGAGACTTATAGAAGGTGGAAGAAAAACAACTGGACCGCAGGAAAAGCAATTACTGACTGCTGCTTCGACAAAAAAGGAAGTCTTCGAATTGAAACGCTAGCTGTTCTATTAGAGATTGGGACAAGGACAGCGATCTCGTTTTGTTTGAAGAAAGGATAATGGAAAGTTTACGTTAGCTACGATACCATGTTTTGGGGCTGTATCTCTTATGCAGCTACAGGAGCTTTTGTGCTAATCAATGGTATTTCGACCTTCTAAAAGTACAAAGATTTATTAGAACTGCAACTGAAAGTAGAATAAAGAAAAGCTGATGGCAATAGTCAAACAGTTTTTCAATAAGATTCGATTCCATGCCATGTGCTAAAGGTTTGGATGTAATATAATAGCAATACTAAATTGTTGATACATTCAATTAAACGTATTCAAACTAATTATTCTCATTAATTCTGAGATATGCCTCGTATATAATAAGCAAGTGGATAAAGAGTTTAGTCGGTTTATAACCGTTGCAAAAATATACAAGGTTAGTTGGCAGAAAATGGAACTATTGTTCTTCTCTACAGGTTTAAGGTATGGGTTTCATGATACAACAGGTCAAGTGCTTGTCAACCCATGAATGCTGAATTATTACGTATGAAATAGGGAGACGTTATGTATTTCATCTTAATTTATCTGCATCAAGTTTGTTGTTTTTTGAATCTCAAAAGGAAAGAAGGTATTTTTTTCTTTTTGAGCTAGTCAACGGAAAAAGTATTATTTGAAGACGAACCTTTTCACTTTAAAAACGGTTTTTATGTCCTTCTTTTATGGAATGTTAAGTTCGCAATTACGAAAAAGACAATTCAGGTTACGGTAAATTGGATGGAGTGCATTTCACCGTACGGCAAATCAAATTTCCTTTTAAGCTAAATAAAATATTCTCGCAAACGTCTCCTATCCGATTTAGGGCACGCAAACACATATGAATAAGTTATACATATGTAATGTTTAACCACTTGAGAAACATAAAACGCCCACGCACACATACGCGACGCCTATTTTTCTTATACCTTTTTGAATAAGTAAACAACGGAAAACGATGGAAAAACACAATCAGCACACGTAACGCAACGTAACGCTCGCAAAATATCAAACATTGTAAATTTTTCAGGAGATCAGAAACGGAATAATGCATGCAAATCTGAAAGGAATCGGCCTGGGTGATTCGTACACATCTCCTATCGACTACGTACTAAATTACGCTCCATTTGCCCTGACGATCGTAAGTATGTATGAACTGTTTTAAGTTGGATGTACACTGAGAAAATAGATGATACTATGTAACTGAAATATTTTAATTTTTCTTATGATGTAAGATGATCGCGATAAAGTACGTACCAGTGTCAGCATTTTTTATTTATGGTTTTTTTTTTAAATATCTAATTATGCAATTGGTGTTTGTTGGAAAACTAACGTTGGTCGCGTTGTTTTGGGGCTGCGGCTTTTATGCGGGTACTGGAACTCTTGTGCTAATTAATGGCATGACGACCTTCCAAAAGTACAAAGATTTATTAGAACTAAAGCTGGAAGCAGAATTAAGAAAAGCTGATGGCAATAGTTAAATAGGTTTTCAACAAAATTCGTGACGATACCATGCGGTCTGGATGTAATATTTTAAGGATGAAAAGATATTTTGCCTGGAATAACTGTGAAACTTACGGGGTTTAAGTTGTATTGAGAATTTGTGGCCTATTGTAAAGGCTAGATTTTGCAAAACAGACTATACAACAAGTTTGAGAAAACTGTAGGGAATATATTGCTTCTACGCCGAAATCACTTGAAAAAATTATAAAAGCGAAATGAGAACACATTTCTTATTAAACTAACGTCAATTCAATACTTTATTCTTTTCCTTTGCCTTCTTTTATAGTTAATAAATGTTTATTTTCTAATTATCAAATGTGTTCACATTAATTAGCACGATGCTGCAGTACGTAATATACAGGTAGTAAAGTCTATTTTCTCAAATGGAGTTTGTCTGATATTAAGTTGAACAGGGTTCGGCAAAAAACAAAGATACAGAAAAAATACGTTTATTCGTAAAGAACAAACAGTATGCCATTTGATACCGAGTATTAAAAATTATGTCCGGTAAATGGCGTCCTCAATTGTTGACACATTGACAAAAGACTTCGTCAATTGTTGAAGTTGTTCATAGTTCTTCATGCCATTTCCGGTGGAATGGTGGTCACTCCCTGGGTGATTACATCCTTAAGAGCTCGCAGGGTTCTGAGGCGATGTTTGTACACTTGTGCCTTTAAGTGTCCCCGAAGAAGAAAAAGCACACGGCGATAAATCGCGCGACCTTGGCAGCCTTGGTTCCTCGCAAAGAGAGAATACATCCATTGTGTTTAAATCAAACTAATTGGTTGGAGACCACGATGGAAGTATGATTTCAACACAATGGATGTATTCTCTCTTACTTCGAATTTCTATTACCACATTATCGACACCTTCCTTCGACCAGAGTTAAACTAATTGGTTGGAGACCATGATGGAAGTATAACTCTGGTCGAAGGAAGGTGTCGATAATGTGGTAATAGAGATTCGAAGTAACCGTTATCGTTAGCCTATCTTCTTTGAAAAAATACGGACCCCATACACCAAATTCAGCAACGGCACACCAAACTGTTACACGCGGGCTATAAGGTGATCGTTGGTGAACTTTCTGAGACTTTTCTACTACCCAGGAGACCAGACGAAATCAAAACAGCACCAGGTGGAATGTTCTGAAGAATGTTGTCACACACGGTTTTGCGAGTTTCAAAGTCTGTCTCAGTTAATTTTTGGGTAACCATTACTTTGTATCGATGCATGTGCATCGATACAAAGTAACACTCCTAGCAGAGAAGCCCACGGAAGTTCCATCCAAACTTAAATAGTTTTTCACACAGCGCCACTCCAAATACGGAAGGTCTTTTTGCCGGATCTTGTACAATAAAAGATAGTAAATGGTTTGTTAACGTCTCGTATAATAAAGTTTACCTTCCAGTATCTTATTATAAGAGCTTTAAATACAGTAAACGCTCGCTTATGTAAATACCCGGTAGTGGAAACGTAGCGGTCATATAAACAGAAAATTGTTAATATATGATGAAATGGAATGCCTGGTAATGTAAACAAGCTTACATCATGTACAATTCGATAATGTAAACAGTTTAGGGTACCGGTTATTTCCCGATTTACGTGCGTAATTGAATCGATCAAAAGAATTTTCAGCGCCGGCGCCGGTTGTTCCCCGATTTATGTATGGGATTCCTGTAAGCGTTGGTTCTCTTGCCTCTCGTTAAATTAACTAGTGTATCCGGCCAGAACAGACGTGGCATCCACGTCCAATAAAAGAACATTTTTAAAATTAAATGACAAAGTGAAAATCATGGACGAGATTAAAAAGGAAGATGGAGTGAGTGAAGTTGTAGGAATTTTTAATCAAGCGTTAGATTGGGCTGAGTAAAAAGACATATTATATTCCGATATCTTAGTGCTCCGTAAACTACGGGGAATGGCATTAGAAAATACCAAGCGTAAATTAACGCAAACAAAAATAGAACATTATTTCTCAAAATAATATAAAATTTATTTTTTAATATTATATACATTATGTTTTTCATTGTTCATAATTTATTTTCTAATAAACATACAAATTTTCTTTTATGCAATTTCTTTCTAAATAAAATAAGGCTAACGTAAACTTTCAGCAATGTGAGCAGTGTTTGGCTGATATCGTTCAGATAATCGACCGTCTATTGTATCTAAATATAATATTTTAAATATTTATATAATTTTTCATGTTTCCATTAATCCTTATTTCTATTTTCTATTATTTGATTTTTATCAACTATTTTTCTCAGGGCACTTACTACGATCCTTGATCGTCGCTACTTTACAAGTTATCAATTAAATTGCAATATTACAAAATAAAATTAGAATAAACATTTTCAAACTTCATAGTAATTGATTAAGAAACGTTTTTGCAGAACATTTTCACGGTAAGTCGGAATCCGTAAACCGTGAAATGTTTTCCTGCAATCGTGTGTACCGTACGTAACCTAACCGAAACGGAAGAAAAACGAAAGACACGGAAAATAAAACCAACGCAATCGCCGCCGGCAACCACGGAAAACAATATATTAAAAAAGATAACTATACTGTCACTCCCTATGTAAGTTCCCAAGTGGCAACCTGTCCCACGCTTATTTTGGTCAAGGCGGTATTATTTACGGACGAATTAGTGCGGCAACGAACACGAGAAACTTTAAACTTTGTTGCCGTATTTATACCTAATTTGAATTGCATTTGCGTCGGAGCTGAACCAGACAGTTCGCAGACGAAATTCCGTCGCGATGATAGTTTCCGCTGTAACGTGATCTTTTTTCGTTATTTTTGGCAAATTCGGTATGTACATTTATTAGGTATCTACATGTGAATTTGCATTTTTGGCCGTTTGTTGCAAAATAAATTCCGTTAAAAAGGTCTCGTTATTGATTCCATTACATTTCACTAGGTGGGTAAATAAAATTGTCTGTTTTTCAAATGAAATTTGTGTGTTCATATAGCGAGAGTTGCGACCGCTGTTAATAATTTATGTACATGATGGGTACAATTTTATTTCCCTTATAGAGGGAAACTTTTTAAAAGTTAGTTAATATTTTCCAAATACATGAAGACTAATTCAATATTTAAAATGTTTCGGGATATACGTATGTGAATGTATTAGGGTTCCCTCGTCGATTTAACCCAACTTTAAGCGTAATATCAGGAAAATATAGTAACATGTACCTGTTATAGTTTATAAAGGTTTCTAGAGAGAAGTATAGAGGGTCTAAATGCAATAATTTCGTTATGTAATGTAAGAGTGTTTAATTTCTGGCACTTTTTCGATAAACTGCAACACAACGAATTAAATGAAGCCAGGCTTTGAAGAAATTATAAATAGTGTCAGTGACTAACAATCTAACGCTCTCTCAATAGAGAAGCATTTTAGTAATGAAAGAATATTTCTATTATCAGGACTAAAACGTTCTTACTTCGGATAATATATGTTTGATCACAAATTTAATGTAACTTAGGGAGCACGATACCACAATATGCCAAGTCATATATTGATTATTAATGTAATAGTAAGAATTAATAGTACGAAGGCCATTCGGAAAGTAAAGAACGTTTTGTTTTTACACGTGACCACGTCTTCCCACCAACACCATCGACCCACTACTTGTCTAGGTACTCATCCGCTTCAGTTTGCTGGCAGCTACGATCCAATACGTTTGATTACTGCTTAGCTGTGCCGCAGAATATATTCTATACAGTGGTACCACTCCTTGTGGGTGCTTCTTATCTTTTGTCCGAAATCCTTTTCTTACAGAATTATCACTTTGTATTTCATTTGAATTATTATTTTTGCCACAACGACTGCAAGGACTGTGTGGTTGTATAACTCACAGGTATCGCCGTAAATTACACTCCACACAAATTAATGTTTATTCCCGTCGTAGTCGATAACACGGTTGACAATGGTAGTCCACGTGCTCCTGAAACGCTGCGTTCCGAATAATTAATAAATTTGTGTGTACACATTTTTTTCCAATTGTCCGTAGTGACATTCCGGATTACCTGTAGTAAAAGTATTCCTACATCTGCCAATTTCAATGAGGTATTCTTAGTTGCCATATGATTTTTTATTTGAGTCTACACTAACTCAATTGGGTTGAGTTCGCAGTGTGGTCGTAACCTCAACACAGTGTACCAACTTCTCATGTGTATTATGCCATCTCATGTGTATTATGTTGATCTTTATTAAGGCGAATTAAATGAAGAAGTTCAGATCAAATCATCTCTTCATCGTACTCGACATTAGCCGTATTTGGTTTAAATAATAAATTTGCCGATTTTTATCGCGATAATTTTTTATTGTCATCAGATACCTTTTTCTGTATCTTATGTATCAAAATACTTTCATCTACCTCTCTTCATGTATCTGCCACAATAATTAACACATGGGCTGAAAAGTCCCGGGCCTAACACATAGATGACGCTAGTTTTATTGCAGTCACCTTTCTCTCAGTTAGTACTAACCTTCAAAAGACAGCTGTTAAAATTTCATGATATTCTATTCATTAGTTTGTGAGTTATTGTGCTAAGAGTCACGCTACTTTTGTTATTTTCAAAACAATGGATCAAAAACAATTTCGTGTTTTAATTTTACACTGCTTCTTGATGGGAAAAAATACCGTTCAAGCTAAGCAATGGCTTGAAAAGTTTTATGGGGACTCCGCTCCATTAGAAACAACAATAAAACATTGGTTTGCTGACTTCAAACGTGGTCGTAGAGACACCGATGATGCAGAACGCAGTGGACGTCCAAATGAGGCGGTAACACCAGAAAAAAATGCACAAAATTGTTTTGAATGATCGAAAAGTGAAGTTGCGTGAGTTAGCTGACATCGTAAAGATATTAAAAGAACGTATTGGCTTTATATTGCATGAGCATTTGACAATGAGAAAGCTCTGTTCAAAGTGGGTGCCGCGTTTGCTCACTGTTGACCAAAAACAAGAACGTGTTGATGATTCTGAGCAGTGTTTGGCCATGTTTAAACGTAACAAACCGGAATTTTTGCGTCGATATGTGACAATGGATGAAATATGGATCCATCACTTCACTCCGGAATCAAAACGATCGTCATCTGAGTGGACAGCAACTGGTGAACCTCGTCCAAAGCGCCCGAAAGCACAACAATCGGCTGGAAAGGTTATGGCCTCGGTATTTTGGGATGTGCGTGGTGTAATATTAATCGACTATCTTCAGAAAGGAAATGCCATCAACAGTGAATCTTATATAGCGTCATTGGAACGTTTGAAGGCCGAAATTGCAAAGAAACGACCGCATATGGCAAAGAAAAAAAATTTGTTTCATCAAGACAACGCACCGAGTCGCAAGACAATCAAAACAATGGCAAAACTACATGAGTTGAACTTCGAATTGCTCCCACATCCACTGTATTCGCCAGATTTGGATCCCAGCGACTACTGGCTGTTCGCAGACCTCAAAAAAATGCTCGCCGGTAAGAAATTTCGCACGAATGAAGAAGTTATCGCTGAAACTGAGGCCTATTTTGAGGCAAAAGATAAATCGTTCTACAAAAGTGGTATTGAAATGTTAGAGCGGCGCTGGAATGATTGCGTTGCTCTTGATGGAGATTACGTTGATGAAAAGAGCTAATTTTGAACCAAAAAAACCGTATTTTCTTTGTTAGGCCTGGGACTTTTCAGCCCATGTGTTATATTTATTGTAACATATCCAAGTATGTAAAATATAAATTTGAGCACCTATACTCAAAATTTGTTGCATATTAATTAGAACATCGGCACTACTCTGAAGTTTATCGTTTTCATAAATTTGTACAATGTTGAATGGCTCATCTGTGGCAAGTCATCACACTGTTTTACTTCATTCAGCACCTTATCAAGTGTAGGAAGTTCATTTTTATAAAAAATCTATAAATTGCCCGATAGAATTCTTAACAGTTTCATCGCAATCAGCAACGAAAGAATGGAAATTTGCTTAGACGAGATAACTTCTCCTTTCTTCTTGTATTCTTTTGTGGTATGATAAATAATAGGTTGTGCCACTCCCAAAGATAAGATAACACTATAACGTGTGTAATGATGGTAATGTAATATAACACAATCCTATCAGCTTGATAATCTTTAAAGTTTTTAAATATATTCAATATGTTCTGGTTTTCTATCAAAGATACTTCTCAGAAGAACTGTTTCATTATAACAACACAAATTTAGGGAGAAAAATTAAATACAAACGCACTCAGAAAAATACACTATCTAAACATTAATCAGCTGTTGGAACAATATGGCGGCCGGCAATATATCAAATATCGCTAGTGTAATTTTGGCCGAGAACTGACCAACAGATAGCCTACTTTTTAGCGCTTCAATCTCCTCCGAATTAAAATATGGAGTCTAGTTACAAATAAGTTTTGCTGTTGGCTTCATTAAAATGTAACTTTCTATTGAATAACCTTGTATTACTTACTAATTTTTAGGGGACTCTTACTTTAATTTGTATTTGACGAACAGAGATTACTGTTTAACAAATAGTACGAGGCCAAATATCCAAGAATTGGTTGCTAATACCAAATTATTATTTCTTGTATCGTCGAAGAGCGATTAAGGAACGATTTAATTGTCTCTTTTCTTTGATGTGCGACGCAGTAAATATTAAACCTCCTCAGCTATTCCATTCTCCCTCTAGTGTAGTATACAACGTTTCGTGTTTGACTTAGTTTTTCTGTGTATTCCTCGCAGGGTCTAATTGACATGAAAGGATACAAGGCAATAGACGATTTAGCGCAGCAGACACAAAAGGCCATAGACAAGGGCCTGTACAACAAAGCGTTTGATTTGGAAGTGAAAATAACGAATACCCTCGACGAGCTGACTGGAGGAATCGACATTTATAACATTGTAATAAAATCTAATTCATCGTCATTCCCGAGTAAGTACAAAGCTAACGAATCCTTGAATTAATCTTGAACCTTTCTCGCCGACTCCTTTATTAATTTCAGAGTTTATGAGCTACGAAAAAAAGTGCAATAAATTCATGAACTCAGTCGTCAAAGAGAGACTGAACATTCCCGAAGAGGTTACTTGGGCCTATACCAACAAGGACATCTACAATGCGCTGGATGAAGACATTTTGCGTTCGGTAACAGACAGAAGTAGGATGCTAATATCTTATATTTTTAAATGCACAATGTATTTCTACTGCAGAACTCCTCAGTTTTGTTGATTCTTAAAATCTATTAAAAAGTAAAGAAAATTGTAGGTCAACGACAACACGTGCTACATCGACCCTCAAGTTTGCAAAAATAGCAAATTCTATGTCATTTTCCTTTTTATTTTAAGTAAACAAATATGGTAACTTGTTATGAAGTTTGTCATCCAATCCGGCATAAGTTTAACACCTCATTCGGCAAAATCATTAACTACTTTTTCAATAAATTTTGTTTCCTTTCTTGTAGTTCGATTCTTCGTTTCAGAATAATGGATGCGTTTCAAAAATATCGATCAATATATTCAATTTTAAACATTTTAAAGAACATTTTTTCTTGGAAGTGAATCAATAATAACAGTATTAAGGACTTAACATTCGATACATCATTCATTTTCTATTTCTATTTGTGTTTATGTTACGAAGGTTGTCTTTTAAGTTTTGCAAATAAAGCAGTAGATAGCTTTTAAAGGCTTTATTCTTTGCGGAAGCAGTTATACCACTCGTTTGTTAAGATAGTCAAGATTACGTTTTTGATGGCATCGAATGCTCTTTCCAGCGACTGGAAGCTTTGACCACACAGTCCGTTCTTGAGTTTTGGAAAGGTAAAGAAATCGTTGGGGTTTAGGTCCGGACTGTATGGGAGATAGTCTAACAATTCGACGTTTTGTGCATTAAAATCGACAGTGACAGTTCTTTGATTTTGTGGAGGAATTGTTGCTACACGACCTGTTTTAGAGACAAATGTCGTGACCATCTTTTGAAGATACTTCGAGAACGATTGACTTTTGTCGGCTTTTCCTCACCTTGGAACACTGAAATAGACAACTGGCGTTTATTTTCTGGCTGATCCTAAGTCCAAGATTCATCACTACTGACGATGTGCACGTTTTTATTTAATCTAATCGGTGGCGCCTTCTATGTCCTAATATGGAAAACTTAAAAGATAACCTCCGTAACCATTATTTCGATTTTCGGATTGAAATCACTATACAGTTTCAAAGCAAACAAGCCACTTATCTGTATCAAAAGCGCTAATCATTTTATGTATAAATTCATTACAATAAGCTTTTGTATACTCGCCCAACTATTTAGACATCCAGAACTGTTCTCAACTGTACAGTATTGGTAATATGAACCAGAACATTTTTAATGAACTCATAAAACGGTTCTTATTGCAATAGATGAAATAGAAGGTGATACGTTCCTAATTATATTCTAAAAGCGTTTCATCTGTTCATGTGCATTATTGTGCGTTATTTCTTTACGTATATCGACTCACTTTCTGAATACTATATGCTGTTAAACCGCTGAATTTTCTGTTTCAGTTGAGTACCTGCTAAATAATACGAATATTAAAATTATTGTGTACAATGGGATATTCGATTTCATCGTTAATACTTGCGGTAAGTAATTTTTATTTGAAGCATGTAGTTTTTTTTAGAAGGTAAGATCCTTTTAGTGAAAACTAATAATCTGGGATATGTGATTAACTGCAAAATGTAGGCGTTGAAAAGCCTTTATTACTTAGATCTATTTGAATATACTTCGATACTAGTTTCGGCTAGTGATCATCTTCCGCCGAAGAAATAACTTGCTTGCAATCTATTTTGAAGTACGTATGTATGTTGCAAAATTTTGAGATGTATTAAAGTATAGAAATAGATCATTTCTGTAACGTAAAACTTGAATTATAAGTATAAACTTAGAAGGACGCACAATATGCTTCAGGGAAGTAGGAATTTTAATTTATAAATATAAATTCGAAGTTTTTTTGATGTGATTAAAATTGTTTCTTTCTTAATCTTTCTGCTGCTCTGTACAACCCGCGGTTTGGAATTAACATCTGAGTTCTTTTTATAAAAAGAAAATAAATATTTTGATAGTTTTTTCATTTTTCCACAATCTGTGTGA
Organism: Trypoxylus dichotomus; assembly: GCA_023509865.1. NCBI lineage: Eukaryota > Metazoa > Arthropoda > Insecta > Coleoptera > Scarabaeidae > Trypoxylus > Trypoxylus dichotomus. The sequence continues at coordinate 63,446,450 of CM042075.1, forward strand.
ATCATTACACTTTTGATTAAAAGAGAGATGAAAAGATCTTTTTTATGAATATCTTAGTCGGTTATAAACTCGACATGTTTTTTAGAAGGAATTTATAAGGTAAAAAAGTGAAAAAATACAAGAAGTAAGATGTCATAACATAAAAAAAAATAATCTTCTAATTTGTCTAATGGAATATATCTCTAAGGAGCGATTTCGTGATAAATAATTCTGAAAGGCCCAGATTTTAAGGAAATTTATCTTTGTTTTCATTTGTTAGTCGGAATGAAAACAAGTTAAAGACTGTTCCAGATACTATATTCATCATTGAGATCTCGTAAATGGTAAATGGAGATTGAGTGAATATGTGCTTCACGTCAGTATCTATTTTTCTAAAAGAAATTCTAAACAAAAATTGACGATACATACATATGGATATGGTATTGGGATTAGAGCTTCGTTCTAAGCATTCGCGTAAGGAGATTGCGTTGTGGTTGTTGGTGCTGGAGAAAATTTAAATCTAATTTTTTCTCAATAGCTTTTTTCTTGTACTTGTTCTTCTTTTTAACTTTTTCCTTTTTCTCCGTGTTATTTTGCGATTTTCTATTTCATTTTCTTCTTCTTTCCATTTAGCTTGGTTCTTCTTAACCTTTTTGACCTCTTGCCTTGTCTTATTCACTTCGTTACTTTGTTCGTCTTCTTTTTCGTTACCGTCTCTGTTTTATTCTCCTCATTGATGATCTTCTCTTTCTTCTTCTCCGTCTGCTTCTCCTTTCTCCTCTCCTTTTCCTTGTCCGTCTTCCTGTCCTCTTTCTCCGTCCCTTTCTCCCTTTCTTTATTCTTCACCCTCTTCTTCCATTTTTCTCCCTTTTCCTTATTCCTTTCCTTTTTCCTTCCTTTCCCTTTGATCTTCATTTTGCTTTTCCCCGTCTTCCTTGCTGTTCCCATTGAACATCGTATTTTTCTATTTACCTTTTTCTTCCTTTTGCTATTTTCCTATTTCCCTTTAATTTGTTTCTTTTCTCTTAAAAAAATTTGATTTTGTTCTTGTACTTTCTCTAATTTTTTTCTCGTCCGCCTTCTTTTCATGATTTTATTTTTCCCATTTACCTTCAGCTTCTTTTCCACCTTTTCTTCGTCTTTGCCTTCACTTGGTATCTTATCCATTTCCCTCGTCTTCTTTTTCATGTTCTTTTTCGTATTCCTTTCATTGGTCATCATCTTTTTTATCTTCTTCTCATTGAGCATCATCTATTTTACTCTTTCTTTATATTCTTTTTATTGGTCATCGCCTTTCTCTTTCTTTTTCGTCTTCTTCCTCTTTTCCGTTTTCCTTTTCCCCTCCGTCTTCTGCTCCTCTTCTTTTCCTTCCCTCGTTTTTTCTTTTCCTTCGTTTTCGTCTTCATCTTCTCCTTTTTCATCTGGTTTTCCTTTTTTCTCTATTTTCCTTTTTTCTTATCATGTTTTCAATACTTTCTCCTCCTTCTGGTTCCTATTGATCTTCCCTTCTCCTACGTCTTCTTTTCTTTTACTCCTTCGTGTTCTTGTTTTTCTTATTATTTTTCTTCTTTTCCTTTCCTTTCTTCTCTTCTTCATATTCTTCTGTTATTCTTATTCTCCCTCTTCCTGTTCTTCTGCTCTTTCTTCATCCTTTTAAATTTCTTTAATTTTTTTATCTTCTCGTTCCTTCTTTTCCTCTTTTTCCTCATTTCCTATTTTACCTCCTGGGTTGTTTCTCCGTTAAGATTAATTTTTCCTGTTAGAGTCGGTGCAGTCGAACTATATCTCTACACTAACTTAAAGTGTGTATAATTTGGGTTCACATTTTAAGATGATTTATTTAAATACACAAACTTTGTCATTGTTCATGTTTTTCATTTACTTTTATTTCATAAGAGTATTAGGTTCTGTTACGTCTTTACATTAATTTTTGTCCTGTGATTGGATGTACATATGTAGATCATCTGTTGGGCAGAATAAATATTACTATTTAACCAACTAATTACCACTATTACCGTTTACAAGATTATAATTGTGAATACACTAAACTAGGATAGCTCGTTTTGGACTAGATATTGGTGATATCACCATGCTAACAAAATTTAGTTGTTATTGGTTGATAGCATATATCAACGCATATAAATTTATCCCCTAGTTGTATATGATTTTAAACATGAAATTTTTCTAGAGGGTTAGTTTTTAATTAATTGAAATGGGTGAATCTCTGTAGAAGTGGTAGCGGTTTAATCCGATATGTATGGAGCTACAGCATCGAGGCGAACGCCTTAATAAAACAACAAGGCCGAACAGAAGACGCTCATTCGTGATACGAAAAACGTCTCGTTTAAGAGATGGGGAGTGTAGTTGGGGGGAATACACGGGAAGACGACAATTAAATACAATTCCATTTGGAGCTATAAATAAAAGATTTAAACGTCGGACCGGTACTTGGGCGAGCGCGCATGCTTTGTCTTGTTAAATTTTAACTTAGTTGCACGTTTTCGTAGGTACCCGAAGTTGGCTTGACAAGCTGAACTGGATTGGAGCGCCTTTATGGGATGACACTCCGCAGGAAGCGCTTGAAATTAATATGATCAACGAGGGATACGTAACAAGAGCGGGAAATTTAATATTCTATGTCGTTTTACGCGCCGGACATAGTGTACGTTTCCAGTTTAGCATACATTATCGCTCACTAGTTTCGAACCATTTTTTCAGCATATGTATATATGCACAGTTATTGATGGTTACTAAATTGGAACCAATAGAAAATTATGGTAATTACCAATATAAAACAAGTAGAAAACGATTTTTCTGTATTCCGTTATTACTAACTTGATATAAAAAAGAAAATTCTTGACCAAAACCTGTGTGTTCTACACATCCGCGTTTCTTCAAGGCTATAGTATTTTGACAACTTGAATTAAAATTAAATCATTAACAAATTACATTAGAAACTTACTTTAACACATTTTCATAGGTATATGTTGTAAATTTTGAAATGTCAGCTTTTATTTATTATAAATAGACGGGTCAGTTTTTCTCAGCGCGACAGGATAGGATCTATTTTAGTAAGTACCAACAGATAGCCATATAACTCATCGAAGAGAGCACTATCGGTAGTGGGCGAGTAATATATATGTGTATATATATATATATGTATATATATGTATAAATATGTATATATACGTATAAATATGTATATATATATATATATATATATATATATATATATATATATGTGTTGTAGCGTTTTGTTTATGTTGGTTATTATGGTTATGTTTTCGCTGGTAAAGGATGTCTTGTTACCCTCTCGAGTTTTGTCCTGTGTTCGGCGTTGGTTCTTAGAAGAACCATGTACGTCCTGACTCTTCGATGTCATTTCGATGACTGCAGTCGAAATTACGACCTCAAGAAGAAGATGTATGCGATTACACCGAAACGTCAGGACGTACATGATTTTTCTAAGAACCATCGCCGAATGCGGGATAAACCCGAGAGGATAAGAAGACATATATATATATATATATATATATATATATATATATATAATTTATTTATATTTATATATAAACATAAATAAATTTTTCGAAGAAAGTAATAGGAATAAATAAAAGGCAAAGAAAACGAATTGAAATCATAAAACAAACGCCAGGTGAGAAATAGGATCACCAACATAGAAGCAAGACTGTTGAATTAATTTGGGCATATAGTAGCATGAATAGCAAAAATATAATTAAAAGAGTAATAATTTCCAAAAGAATAGGCAAAAGACACCTGGGAAGACCAGACAAAACTGGGAGGCTAGAATGACAGCGATCGAAAGAAAATGAGGCAAAATAATAGTAGAAATAAGAAAACTAGCAAGGAATTGGGTGAATCTAGGTATAAAGAATATCAGAAGAAGAAGTATTGTAGGCTAGAATATTGAGTAAAATATACAAAGCCAATTACAATTATAACCACAAAACAAAACATAGTCGTAGACCTAGAACAAAAAATTCACGCTTTCATCAGCCCAAAGTTTCAGAGTGAGAATTTGAATTTACTAAGAGAGAGATTATAACATAATAATCTTCTCAATCTTACAGAGAAGGTCTTAGGCATAAAAAATGACGAGATTTCAACCACAAAGAGTGCAATAATAAAGATGTTGCATTTATATGTAAACTTATCTTATCAATATTCCATCATCTTACAAATAAATTCTGATTCTTTGTGAAAATAATGAACACATGGCAACGTTCTCTGATGTATAACCTAAATGTTTCAAATAAATTATACTGCCCAACACAATTTTTCCTAACTTCCATATGAGATTTGCTTCCTCTTTTGCTAATTTAAGCATGCTGAATCCGAAAATCATATTAGTGTTTACGTATCACGTCAAAATGTAACTCTATGCCATACAATTCTCTTGGAAGAATCACTAATGCGGCTAAGTTGTTACTTAAGAACTGATAAGATATAAACAAAGTATAAAATTTTAATAATTCATTTATTTATTTAAATAATATTAGTCACGAGTATAGAACAAGGCTTTATTTTTATAATAATTAAAAAAGAGTACTTGTAAAAACACAAACAACAATCAGGGAATCCCTTTGAACACTCTAACAGTAATCGGCCATCATATGGGGATCGCATCTTCCTTGGTACCGAGTTTCCATGGATTTTAAATCTTGATGAAATCTTTCGCCTTGTTCATCGCTTACAGCATCTAACTTTTCGGGAAACCTATCAAGATGACCACGAAGGAAATTAAGCTTTATGCTCGTGTTACAACGTAGGCAATGAAAACTTTTGAAGCGTTGATTTCACTAGATCTTTGTTATTGGAGATTTTTTTGTTTCCAAGAAAATTGTTCGTGACCATAGTGAATGAAGTAGGCTTCTTTCTCAGCTTCGTTCATAGAGTTAATAAAATTTGACTCTGTCATTAAACTTCTAATTTGAAATCCATCAAATACTCCAGCTTTAATTTTTTCCGTAACTTAGTCGTGGAAATTTGTTACTTATATATGTACTTGAGACAGTCTCCTTGTAAATCTAGAACTTTAACATATTGCTTCATAAGACCCAATTCCGGCGAATAAGAAGTGCTATAGAAAGAAAATGTGACGTGATAGGGAAAATGGGTTTCACATTTGGTGTTGACATACCCATATTACTTAAAAACAAGTGTCAGATCTTAGCCAGCTGAAAAAAAATATTTGTTGGCCAGTGTCGTACACTTTAACAACTTAAAAGATAAAATGAAAAACCTTGAAATGTGGTTCACAGGGTAAACTTTGACTAATTCAATTTAATAAGTGGTTCTGAACCAGTGAGCGGTAGTGTACCTGGCGAGTATCAGCTCGATTAAATATTTAAGATTAACGCTTTGCAATTTCAATTTACAGGTCCCCATAGATAACGTTATTGCGATGGAGGAAATCTTACGGCTGGAACTTCTGGAAAGCAACAACTGAGCCCCGTCCGACGTAGTGTGTAATATTACCTTTTCACATTTTTATTTTCATGTAGATAGAATAAGGTTAAACGAATTGCAACTATAATTAGAGAAAATGGCTATGATAAAAGTGTAGATTGAAGGGAATGGAGTTGAGAAAAGAGAAACAATCCGAAATATATATTTATAAAAATCATATTGTATTTTTTATTGTATGAAGAGTTATTCTTTTTTAAAACTAATTATAATTAAACTGCTTCATTTTAACTCCGTATTATACGAGAAGATTCTGCTAAAGATTCTACTTAAAGGTATTAATAAGGAACAATAATAATAATACTTGTAATATTTGTAATCAAAATATTATTCATATGTTATTTCAGTATATTGTGTATATGTGTAATAAACAAAAAAAAAGAAAACTAATTTAAAAAATAGATATAGACTACATTTCATAAGCTTCATCGCACTAAATAACAAAATAGAGAGGTCGTGTTACCGAGAAATTTATTACAGAAACAAACTTTATTCATTAACTTAAAATGTTTTATTGACAAAATAGTACATTCTAATAAAGCACATACTTTCGGACTGATATAGAAAAAAGAAACTTGAAATAATATAAGAAATTTTATTTTTCAATGTAATCTCCCCTAACTTCTATATATATTTATTACGATTAATTAATCGTTCGATATCCTTGTAACAATAATCTGAAGCTTTTCCGTCAAAATGTCCGTCACTGTCGTCCTTGAAAGGGCGTCCCCTAATTAAATTATAATTATAAAATAAATAAGAATCATAAGGAGCCATATCGGGACTATACGGCGGTTGTTTCAATTCTTAAAAGCCACATTCACGGATGGCAGCTTGTGCACACCCTTTGTCAATTTTCCACTACGTTTTGTACGAATACTGTCCCTTAATTTATGCAATGAAGATGTATAATATGTGTCGTTCATAGTTGTATTGGGCTCTTTAAAGGCAATTAGCAAAATATCCTCGCAATGCCAGAACATTGTGGCCATCACCTTTTTCGTTGATTGAACGACTTTCGCCTTTTTGGGATGAGGTTCAGCAGGTCGCCGCTATTCCATGGATTCCCTTTTCGATAGAGGATCGTAAAACAGAACCATTGTTTCATCCCCTGTGACAATGGACTCCAAAATCGGTTTTAGGTGATGTCCACACGTGTTTAGAAACGCGTACATTCGACTCGACGTTCACGTTGGAGAACAGAAAGAAGTCGCGGTACCCATCTTGCACCGATTTTATTCATACCCAAATGGTCATGGAGAATTCGGCGAATACTAGTTTCGAGTATGTTTATCACTGCTAATTACTTCACTTCCAAGAGATCCCACAAGAGCTCAGTGGGGTTGGACATTCTGACAGCCACTCTATTAGGGATAGGATTCCTTCAGAAGATTTGTGTTGAAAATAAGCTTTAACCACATTTGCGATAGGGACAGTGCTTCGATTTCAGATTTTAACAAAATTATATAGTTTGGATCCTCAATAATTCATTATTCTGTGTTCCTCTTAGCCTAAGGTAAGGTATTCGTAGGTGATTACGGTATCGCGTAATATAGTTGTGAGTGTTTCCATTGATATTGTAATGATTAGAGACCGGATTATATGCTAAGTGCAAAAATTTAATTTAGTTTAATTATTTTTTAATTATACTTTACATCTATTTGTAGATGTCTTACAATGATTAAAGTTAATTAACGCTAATTAACTGTGATCAGTGTAATACATCTACATGTAGACGTAAAATATAATAAATAAATTGAATTAAAATTTTGTACTTTGCATATAATTCGGTCTCTAGTAATGATCCTTGTTATTATGGACGTTATTGGAATTGTGACTAAATACATACTTATTAGGGTAGTAAGTAGTCTTTTCTATTTCAGAGATCGAACTGCTACTATAATCAAAAAGGAACGGAATGTGGCAAAATATGCCACTCTGGTAGCATGATGAGTAGCTACTTTCTTTATCCTTCTTAGCGGGTATAATGCTGACGTCAGTTTAGTTGCAAACATGTCGATGTGTGCTTCCCATTTTAGTCTCGAATCTATGTGAAATCTCAGGAAATTATCGTTTGAGTAAGCGTGAACATTTTTCGCGCTTACTAAGGAATGTTTAAAATTGTGGCAGAAGGTGTTGGCATGGCGGAGCATTCAAGTGTTCATAGTATCTAATCTGTCTGAGCCTTTGAAGAACTTCTGTATAAAAAGTTGGTTGGCAGTTTGTCCTGAAATTATAAATTCATTGCAAAAAACAAACAAGTGAATATTGGTTAGATGTTTGACTTATTCGTTCGAGTTTTCGTACTCGAAAACTTGTGTTTCATCGCGAGTATCATGTTCTGTGGGTAAGATCTAGACATACATTCGTTCGAATGTCTTTCTGTTTAATCGTGAAGTATTTTCATAAAATCTTGCTACACATCTTTCTCACGTTCAAAGTTTGAGTTTAAATGTGTTCCATGACAAACCGATTCAAGTGTAACTCAGTACTCATTGTTATAAATGTTATTCGACGGTTTAGTCTTATAGTAGCCGAAGGCTTTCTGGAGCTAAGTTTGTTTTCTAGTGTTTATCAGTTCTTTAAAAGTGTTTTGTGCTACGGAAAAAATTGATGCTCTTGGTAAGGAATATTCCCCATATTTATCAAGCTTAGCACAAAGTTTTCTACTTTAAATTTCTTAGTTTCATTTTCTGTGGCACTCTACAGAAACATATGACGATTGCAAGGACTGTGTGGATGTACAATTCACAGGTATAGCAGTAAACTCCACTCACACAAATTAATTAATTATGCGGAACGCAGCGTTTCGAGAGCACGTGGGCTCCCATTGTCAACCGTGTTACCGACTGGAAGTAAAAGCTGTATCACACATGCAAATTATTTTCTACGCAGGCTCTAAAATTTCTAACCATATGACTATTTACAATCTACTAGGTGGCCTCATGCCTTTTACGGGGAAGGATGGACCGAAAGCGAACCGTATCATTTAACAGGGTCTATGGTAATAAATCCATCAAACTCGAGTGTGCAATTGGGGGTGGTTCTCTGTTCAATAAGTTTCCGTTCTTTTTCATATATACCGTTTCGTACGCGTCTAATTCTCTATACGAGTTCACGTTTTTAAGTAGTGTCAGATGTTTTAAATCAATCTTATGTCCGGATTTTACCATATGCTCTGCTACGCTTGATAGTTCAGGTTTGTCGAAACGATAGTGTCTAATATGTTCTTTGAACCTCGTTTCGATACTCCTTTTTGTTTGTCCAATATAAACTTTCTCACAATCATTGCATGCGATTTGGTATATTCCAGACTTTTTTATCATCTCCGGTTTATCTTTGGGATTCCCTAAGAGATTCTTTAAGTTGTTTTTGACACAAAAACACGTTCATGTTTAGTTGTCGGAAAATTTTACTTAACCCTTTTACTGTTGGGTGAAAAGGAAGAGTTATAAATTTCTTGTTACCGGGGTTTGTTGATGTCAAAGTCGTGGAATTTCTGATGTGTTGCAGCTACAAAAGACTTCGTTAGAAACGCGTGCAAAATTCAGATTTCGAGGAATTTAGAAAATGATAAAAATTGCGGCCAAGATAGGAGGAATTTAGGAATTATTAAAAGTCTGAGAAATAAAAATTGTTTTTATCTTAAAGCAGATAAAGGAAATAAAATAGTCATTCTGGACAAACCGGATTATTATAATCGCGTCAACACTATGTTAGCGTCAGGACCGTACAGAGAATTAAAGAAAACCCCCCTACCGTCAATGATTAGAATCACTAATGATACTATTAAGGACTGTCCCAACTTAATCAATAATAACCTGAAATTCAAAATAAATAAGTTCAAACTACCATTCCAAAAATGTATTGTCTTCCAAAAATCCACAAACCAGGCAATTCCATGAGACCTATAGGATCCAGCATTGATTCTCCAACATACAAATTGTCCAAATGGCTAGTGAATGAATATAAGAACTTGCCCCATAAAGTAGATAACCTATGTGTAGAAAACTCCGTAGATTTTGTAAATAAAATTGAAAATATTGAATTAAAAGATGGGGAAGTCCTTGTATCATTCGACGTTTGTTCACTTTTCCCAAGCGTACCAATTCCAGAAGCGATGGAGTATTTGGTTGAATTTTTGAAATTAAATAACGTAGATGATGTGAAAACCGCGGAATATAATAGGTTAACTAAATTATGCATGTCACAAAATTGTTTTCAAATAGGCGGAAAATGGTTCGAACAGGTGGAAGGCACGGCGATGGGTAATCCTCTATCGCCTTTTATTGCGAACCTTTTCATGAGCAAATTTGAAACAAACCTGAAAAAAGAAACCAAATATTTCCCGAGAATTTGGCTTAGGTACGTAGATGATATTTTCGCTGTGTTTGACACCAACAAAGGAAACATACAAGATTTTCTAGCAGAACTGAATTCAAAATTTACCACGATCAAGTTTACCATTGAAGAAGAAGTGAACAATCGCCTTCCGTTTCTAGATACTCTAGTCATACGCAATAATAATAAATTAGAAATAGACATCTACAGAAAAGAAACTAATTCCAACAGATTCATCACGTTTGATTCGCACCATTGCGAACAACAAAAAATATCCGCAATTAGTTTTCTGGTCAATAGACTCGTCAGATTTCCGCTAAACAAGAGCAGGTATGACAAAGAATTAAAATATATCAAAGATGTAGCGAGGTACAATGGTTTCTCTTCTATGGATGTCGACCGTATTTTAAGGAAGGTCCAATACAAACAACACATCAGAAATTCCACGACTTTGACATCAACAAACACCGGTAACAAGAAATTTATAACTCTTCCTTTTCACCCAACAGTAAAAGGGTTAAGTAAAATTTTCCGACAACTAAACATGAACGTGTCTTTTGTGTCAAAAAACAACTTAAAGAATCTCTTAGGGAATCCTAAAGATAAACCGGAGATGATAAAAAGGTCTGGAATATACCGAATCGCATGCAGTAATTGTGAGAAGGTTTATATTGGACAAACAAAAAGGAATATCGAAACGAGGTTCAAAGAACATATTAGACACTATCGTTTCGACAAACCTGAACTATCAAGCGAAGCAGAGCATATGGTAAAAATCCGGACATAAGATTGATTTAAAAAAATCTGACGCTACTTAAAAACGTGAACTCGTATAGAGAATTAGATGCGTACGAAACGGTATATATGAAAAAGAACGGAAACTTATTGAACAGAGAACCACCCCCAATTGCACACTCGAGTTTGATGGATTTATTACCATAGACCCTGTTAAATGATACGGTTCGCTTTCGGTCCATCCTTCCCCGTAAAAGGCATGAGGCCACCTAGTAGATTGTAAATAGTCATATGGTTAGAAATTTTAGAGCCTGCGTAGAAAATAATTTGCATGTGTGATACAGTTTTTACTTCCAGTCGGTAACACGGTTGACAATGGGAGCCCACGTGCTCTCGAAACGCTGCGTTCCGCATAATTAATTAATTTGTGTGAGTGGAGTTTACTGCCATACCTGTGAATTACAGAAACATAACTTCACTTATCACGGCCTCTACGGTTGTGTATTAACTGCACGAGATTGAAACTTTAACTGAATGTCTACGAGAGATTGGTCAATAGCCTATGTGAAGAAAAAGCGGGCAGATCGCTCTTAGTACCTCTAGTCACATTCCTTTTTTCCTATACCTTGTATCTCGCGGTTTGTGCCCACACAACGGATTTAAAAGTGTTGTTATGGATTTATTTATCTAGGATGAAGTTTTTAAAAGCAGGTAGAAGGTGCGAAAAATATAAATACATGTAAATTGTTTAAAATGTTTACTTCAGTACGGCGGAGACCTTGTTACGTTCTCCTGGTTTGAAGAACAACGCCGCTGTAGCCTGCTCGTAATTTCCTAAATTACTTGACCAATACTTACTTGTAGAGTATGTTCGCTTATTTACTAGAGGAAAGGTTGTACAGTGAAACTCAATGCGCATGCGCAAAAAAATATATTTAAAAATGAAATGGTTACACGGTTTCCACTCTTGCACATGTACGATGTACGTAAGATATATAGATTTGCAATAATTGCAGTTATTCGAGCTCTCTTATACATGTAATGTACATTAGCATTTGTATATGTATTTTCATTTGTAGCAACATAAAGTAATGCCTCAGCATGTACGTTGCAAAGCCATGTCTTAATTCTGTTTAAAAGGTTAAACTCTTATATGCTTCCGCTGAAGCTTTGTTAGAGGCATGTACTAATGCCTCTATCTGTTTGCATGCACCACTACCTTTTTATAGGGGAGCCAAGCCTATTTATTTCTTAAATTTATAAGCGCACCTCGGTGCTATGCTTATTTATATGTCCCTTTCTGGGAGCCTAATATACTTTCCTTGTTTTAAATTTGCCTAAGGGACTTGGCCCTGTATTATTGGCATGTATTTGTACTTGAACCAAATACGTTCGTTATTTTCACATTTATAGGGGAACCCACCCTATCTCTTAGAGCTTGAACGCCTGGTCGAGGGCGACAGTAGCGATAATAGCCGATCTCAATACAAAAGTAATGTCACAGCTACCCAGGCGTTCTCGTTTGAAATATTACGCTATGTGCAATCTTTAGCTCTCTACTACTGCGCCTCAAAGAAGGGAAAAATCCAGTAACCAGCAAATGTGCGAACTGCGCACCGACAAGTAAAACGGAGCGATGATGCCGACATTACATAAGAAAACTGGTCCGTGACACTCGTCCGCTACGACGAGCAACTAAATGAAAAATTTCTAAGTCCCGATACGACAAGGACCGAACAAACGTACAAAAGACAACGGGGGCTGCGGCCGCAACGACCGTCAGCAAGAAGCGGAGTGTCGTACTTGTAGAGGAGGTCTATACATGCGCGCCGACAATCTCACCAAAATAATTTCCGACACAAACTTAACTGAAGACTAAAAATATGTATAGACGACAATGGACACAGTAGCCTCGACGTACGATGATAGAAAATCGAGAATTTATACTTATTAAAAAAATCTATACATGCGATTCGACGACGTTACCAAATGACTCCCGCCAGAAATAAATATATAGACAACGTCCTCGACGATTCCCGCCAAAACTAGAAAATCTTAGAAATCTCTAATAATCTTACGACGACGTTACTGTACACGTTACGACGAGGCACGAAAGGTGACCGAGAGTGCACGATCGCTAATACCTCGACCGTCGCGCGGGAGACGACTGCCTATGCTTGTGTACCTTAAATTTTAAGAAAACTCCCATTACATATCCGACGACGTTGCAGTGAATGATTTCTAATTAGGCAGTTTTAGCTAGCGTAATGCGAATGGCTGGCTTGCATACATATACAATGCGTAATGTACATACATATTAAAATAAAATTGGATATAAGAGAGCAAAATAAACAAATATAAAAATGAAAACAAAGTAATATTCTAAATCAAAATAATAATGGTAACCCATACGGTTGCAAAGGAGATAAAATACATAGTAGTAAAAAACTTACAAAGCACAAGAAACAATGTTAAGTCCTTAACAGACCTATTAGGTAAATTATATTTGCAATTTTACAAAATACTATCAAGTTTCATATATTAAACGAAATACTTTGTACAATATTTTCATATTTTACCTACGTAATTATTTAAATTCAGAAATGTGCTCAATTCTGATAACCATGGTTACCGAAAATTACATTTGTAATAGTTTAATCTAATTTGGTTTGATTATTCTGTGTCCCTCCGGAATAAGTAGTGATAGAATAAGAGGAATAGTACGGTATTTTGTTTTCCACGACTGCTATGTTCACTGTGACATTTTTCCCAAAGAGACACGATTTTTTTTAATGGAACGTCATTCTATGAGAACTTTCAAACTAAACGTTTTACGTTTTTCATTACATCCTAGAGGAAATCTTATTCGTTTCATTTTTAAGGGCAACACCAGCTTAATCGAGTGCAGTAAAACGTATTTCATGGAATTTATCTGTAACTGGTGAAAGCAAAAATAGACGATCGAGTGTCAAGCTCGAACTGTATGGCGGGTGACCGATCAATTCGATGTTTTGTTCGTGTAAATACGATTTCGTTCAAGTGACAATATGTGCATGGACTATATTTTCAGACAGTCTATCCTTTTATTCTTCGAGATTTTTAGAAGTACTATTTCAAGTACGTTTGACGATGAAAATGGGTTGTAACATTTATGTGTAACAGTGGTTTGCCCATCACTCACCAATTATGCGCAGAATTCAAAGGATTTCCTAGTGTTAGACATAATCTAAGCGATACTTTAAGTATAAGTAAAATATAGGATACCTCCAGTGTAGCAAAGGATACTTTACACTGTTTAATGTATTTTAAATCGTACAGTACACTTATTTTGTAAGTTTAGAATTATTAATGCAGGAATCCAAATTTTATTCATTCCTGTAATATATCAAAGTGTAAAATTGTAGATCTATCGGCCAATCGGACCACGAGAAAGGATACACAGTATGCGAAGAGAGCAAAGTTTTTTCAACCTTTATATTATTTTATTAGAGTACAAAAACAAATTGGACCAAAGCAATCACGTCTTAAATTGTTGAGCAACCTTTTGATATAGTTTATACGAGAAATCAAGGGCAAATCTAATATGAACCGGACTTTGGTTTTAAAACATTTATTGGCACAGTAAAAAAGAATTGAATAACTCTTATTTTTCTATGTATCGGAAATTTTTTTAGTTCCATCACTAAAGAATGAATGTGGTCGCGTCTGTAACCAATTGCACACAAACATTTCCACACCTTCGTCGACGTCAAAGTGATGATCTGCCAGTTCGTCCTTGAGTGTGACTATCATATGTTTGGGCATATGATAGTCACACGGTGCCAGATCGGAACTATAGGGCGGATGTTCCATTGTTTCCCAATGAATTTTGTCCAACTTATTTTGGGTCAATGCAGCTGTATGCGGCCGAGCATTATCATGGAGAAGAATCGCACTCCGAATAGGCATGCGCCGCCTTTATCGCCGATAGGCCAGTTTCACTTCATCAAGCAGTTGAAAGTAGTACGCAGCATTAACTGTACGCTTTCATTCAGCTCACGAATTTCACAAATAGTCGAATGGTTCTCGTTTTCCACTGACTCTTGGCCATCGAAAATTTCTTTCTGCCAGTCGTAGACTTCGGTCCTTGAAAGTGTTTTCTCATCAAATTGTGCAGTAGTCGACGCAAAATTTCGGTTTTACCCCCTCCCGCGCCAAAAAATTAAATAATACGTTGTTCAACAGACGTGTGCATCCCTTGCCCAGACATGATGCTATTATCAGCCCATCTGCTTCAGCACACCGAACCGGTTTACTCGGTATTTTTTACCTACGGTATTTTAGAGAAGCACTTTTATTACTTCTCCTTGTTGTCAATTTTGATTGACTTGAAATTCTGTATTTTTTAATCTTTCATGAGAATGAACAAAACTAAGGGGTCTTGCATTAATAATCTCAATGTTTATATTTTACTATGTAAACGAAAATCACCCTAATTACACCCTAGTACGTAAAATGCGATAAAATCACGAGGATCATTTTGAATGCATTGTTTTTATGACTAAATAGGTTTACATTAAAGCTAGTATGTATATTTCTTTCTACAGATGTTTTCATTGCAAGTGGTGCAATATTTTCTTTCTTCATTATAGTATGCACTGTGGGTCGAAATTTTGATATCTTTTCTTTATTTGAAGAAAGCATAACTTAAGAAATGTTGCTATAATACGTATTACTATTACTATTGGGTCGAGCGCGTAATGTGGTTAGAATAGTTCGAAGCATTTAATAAAACTTAGTATTGTTCTAGAATCCTTATCCTTTAATTCAGGAGATGTTAGATATTCCCCTTTTAAAAAAATTATGCAGTAGGCAGTTGATAGCAACATAATTACGTGATATGTTTTCTACCTTTTCTAGATGTAAAAGAAGTGTAGGAAGATAAAGAAACGGGACCAATCTCACAGTATCTCAAATTTTATTAAAGAAATAGTTCCTGGTTTCGTGCAAGTTTGCATATCCTCCAAGATACTTTAGGGATTATAAAACTCAACCAGATGCAATGAATACGATAACCAGTATCACTGAAGTAAAATTACATTAAAAACCAGCACGTCAAAGTTAAAGAACTACGTAGTGCTTATTGACGTGTCCCTTTTGACATTTTAGCTGCTTTGTCTGCTACAATTTTAACGTATTGGTCTTTTATTTTGCTACGGCGCAGCTTGCTATGGTATTGTTTGCATCTGTTTTAGTTTTACAGTCTTTTTCTGGATAGCCCGAGCTTGAAGATATGCAAACTTGTACAAAATCGGTAGCCATTATTTAATAAAATTTGAGTTTTCTGACATTTTAATGACCTTACAGCGAGTCAACAACGTTCGTTTTTTTTCTGGATGTCCTTGATATAGACAACAAACTTGAGTTTCAGTTTTTTAAAGTTTGCATAAATGATATTTCAAGGGTACGAGGGTTGCCATTTATGTATATGGAATAATAAATAAAAGTAAATATTTTTGATTGAAAATGGTTTTATTATTTTTCAAAATATTCTGCGTCATGACCCATAGACATCCGCATACGTTTGAACCAATTTTCATAGCACTTCTTTCATTCCGTTTCAGATATCTCCAAAGCACGCATCAACAGCTTTTGGCATTGAAAATAGTTAATCACGTAGTTTATTCTTCACGGATGGAAATAAAAACAAATCATTGCGTGCCAAATCAGAAGTGTATGGCGGACGACCCATCAATTCGATGTTTTCATTCGTTAAATATTAAGTTGTTTGGATTGATGTGTGAGAGCTCGCGTTTCATGCCGAATAGTGATCCTACGTAGTTGGTTGTTTTTTCTTATTTCTTCAAAGACTACTGAAAAACAAATGGTTCTGTTCCATTTAGAATTAACCGTTCTACGATTCTCTAGTGGCACTGCACCCACGTCCCCGTTTATCCCAAAAAAACATGCGACCATTTGTTTCGAGGTGCTTGTAGCGAGAACAACCTTTGTTGGATTTGGCTCATCTTGGAAGACCCATACAGTAGATGCTGTTTGCTTTCGGCCGAATGCGCATAGATCTAAGAATTGTCACCTGCGTAAATGTTATACATGGCTTTTGACGCACCACATTTGTATTTTTTGAGCATTTCTTTGCACCAATCGATACGAGCCATTTTTTGAGCGATTGTCAAATGATGCGGAATACAACGCGCACAATTTTTTTCACGGTTAAGTGTTCGTGTAAAATCTTGTGTATGCTTGTCATGTTAATACCCAGGAACGCCTCAATTTCACGATACGTCACATAACGATTTTGCTTTATTACTCCGCGCACAGCATCGATGTTTTTTGGTTCAACTGATTTGAACAACCTTCTTTAAATTCGTTCCTGAGTGAACGACAGCCACGATTGAATTCACTAAACCAATGATATACAGTGGTTTTATATGGTGCTTCATCGCGGAAAGCTGAAGTGATTTGGTAACTGTTGTTCGAATAATGAGAAAATAAAGGAAAACAAAAATAAGTGGAAGGTACACGTAGAAAGGATTCAAGTGACGAGGTTACTAGCCATAGCGAGATTTTGTAGATGTTTGGGAAGAAGAAGTGTAAGCTGACCGACTAAAGGATGGGTATCGTAACAGGAAAAGTGCCTAAAACCCGAAGTGAAGAAGGAGAAGAAAAAATTAAACACGGTGAAGATATATATTTTATCCGCATTTGATCCATTCTTTAATCTCCTTTCACCGCAAAAATAACTTATTTTTATGACGTTTCTGCTACAAAGAAATCCGCACTACATTACATTCGATGTATTTTCAGCTTTTTCTTGTACGCGTAACGTATGTGTTTTCGATGTTTTCCTCATACGAGCGCTACGTTCGAATATGGAATAAAATCGCAGGGTGTCATGAGCAGCGTAGTAACCCGGTGACGTACACACGGAGCATTCACTAAAAAAGCGTTTAAACTTTATAATGCAGAGAAATTGTACAAAAGTTTCCTCCATATGTTACTTGCAGGCGGTGCCATTGTGCCACCAAGTTTCTATTTTTCGAAAAAAAAAAAAGTAATTTCGGTCGTGTAGGTATAACGTACATACCTATACGTTACGTGACGTGTTGGAACGCAATTGAATGAGTAAGAGGGGTCCAGCGTGATTAATTGATCGCGATTCTATTTTGAATATACGCCGGCGCTGATATCTACAAATTTACTGGTAAACGTTCTGACAAATCTAAATTGAAACGTATTTTTACGACTTTCCAGAGGCCGGCGCGATCGGAATATATCATGTTTGAAGAGCGACGGAGGCTTCCACCGATAATCGTGATGCTATTCCACTATTTACATATTGAGCTAAAGGGTCCCTAACTTCTCTCCATTACATGCATCTGAAGCAAACGTATAATGTGCTGGATACGTTCCGTAAAGCCTTTCGCTCGTTGCATACTTTTAGAAGACGGCAAAGAGAATTCTATTAAGTTTTGAAGATTTTGTTTTAAGAAAAACCATTTACTTGTATATTAAAATAGGATACGGGATATATATGTATACAATAATAATAATTTATTTCCTATAGGTACATATTTACTTAGTTACAGGAAACAGTAAAATTAACATTGCGTGACAGCAAAATACAAAAAGAAAATAGAAATATATATATACATATATAAAGTAATTGCTAAGGTACATATATTTAACGGTTTAAAAATACAAAATATTGCTCTATGACATGGTATAAAAGGATATAAAAAGGATTATTCAACTAATACTAAAATGGCTAAATAATAACAATAATAACTAGACACCGGATTATATGCATATATTTTATTTTTTGCATATCTTTAATTATAGTATATATGTAGTATAGTATATATTTAATTTATTGTAAAGAACTTCAAAAAACAAATAATGTGACAATTACCCAATTCGTTTGAGAAGGTTTATTATATTATATATTAGGTTTCTTCTTACCTGGTAGTATACCTTGTGAAAAAAATTTACTAATTTTGTCCAGTGCTGCATCATACATGATAAAAGCCGCGCAAAATTTAAAAATTTTTTATAGTAACATTATTCATACCACTTGTTTAGCTCATGGGTTCAATCGTGTCGCCGAAGACATTAGGAATCAATTTCCATTGATTAATAATTTAATTAGCAATGTCAAAAAAGTATTTTTAAAAGCACCTTTACGAATCCGGTTTTATAAGGAGCGACATCCCGGTGTTAAGTTGTCTCCTGAACCGATTATTACGGGATGGGGTACATGGTTAAACGCTGCAATTTTTTACGCCGATAATTTTGAAAGAATAAAAAATGTAATTCTTGAAATCACTGCTAACTGCATTGCTCTAGAAAACTGTAAAAAGATAGTAACATCAACAGAATTGCTACAAAACGTTTTGTGTTTTAAGTCAGATTATAGCTTTGTTTCAAGTTCCATTCGTAAATTAGAAACGCAAGGGATGTCGCTCCCGGAATCAGTTAAAGTAGTAGACGAATTTGATATGCTATGTAAGAAGGTTGAGGGTATAATAGGTAATTCTATATACGATAAATTTAAACAAGTGATAAATCAAAATGCGGGGTATTTGAAATTGAAGAGAGTTAAGAAAATTTAGGAAAGTGAAACAGCAAACGATTTCGACTTTAATTTTAGTTTAGAATATATTGCAAAGTTAAAAGATGCACCAATTACATCTGTGGATGTTGAAAGAAGCTTCAAAACTTTCTTTTACACAATTTTGAAAAACATTTAATTATAAATTATAAAGTTAATGTTTAAATTTCTGCTATTATTTATTTTATGTAAAATTTTGCATATTGTCGCAATTTCTTTTGCATTTATGCCCCACATTGCATATAATCCGGTCTCTAGTAATAATAATATCTTTATTGCCCAACAGACGAGTCTAATTATAGCGCAATTGTAAACTAAAAATACGTTAAGAAAAACATAAACTAAAAGTTAATTTGAACTAAACTTAAAATTATAGATCGATTAATTTTACCAACGCGGAAAGGTGAATATCAACTTCAGCATTAACTTAATTTAACGGTGCCACACGTTCATATATCGGTGACTTAATTAAGACGTTAGTATTAGCATAGGAACAGTAGAAGATCCGAGACAGGCAAGTACTGTGCGGTGGCACAACATAGCGAACTCGTTGAAGTAGTGAGGGAGTGTCTATCTTATTGTTCACTAGATTGTAAACAAATCTTATGTCGGCCTGACGACGTCGCGATTGCAAGGACTATATCTGAAAGGTTGTTCAGCAGAATATTATGATTATAGTCTTGTATTGGAAATACCACATATTGTTTAAAATGGGCATATTTAAGGAACCTTGTCTGTACATGTTCAAGGAGAGATACAGATGATGCATATAAAAGCGACCAGACTATGCATGCATACTCAGGTTTAGAGCGCACAAACGCGAAATATAGTACCATTAATGCATCAAGAGAACCAAACTGCTTCGATACTCTTAGTATAAATCCAAGAACCCTCAGTGCAGATGATGAGATACCACTGACGTGGTCGTTAAAAGTTAATTTGGTGACAAATAAAATACCTAGGTCCTTTAAGGAGGAACAATGATGCAAAAGGACACCGTTATATCGATAGTGATATACAAGTGGACATAACTTAGTGAGTAAGTTAAAACATTACACTTTGCGATATTCATCCTAAGATTATTGTTGACACACCAGGATTCTAGTTTACTCAGATTCTGGTGCATCAGATGGCAATACGAAATGGTGCTTATCCTGGTATAAAACTTGAGGTCATCGGCAAACAGCAACTTCTCACAATCCAACTGACTACATAAATCGTTAACAAATACAAAACATACAAATACAAATACTAAATGAAAAGTTGACAAATGTTTAGAGGAAGAGACCTGACGAAGAAAGATTGCATCAATGATAGATTTAAATGGCTCAGCAATAGAAGGTAAGTGACGATCTTGAGCTAATTCTGGATATAAGAAAATTGCACTTATATAAGTGAGTAAAGTAAAAATAGAGGAACTTCAGGAATCTTCTCTGCATCGCCTCAATAGAGTTTATGTGTGTTTCATAAATAGGAAACCAGACCAACCGAGATCGAATGAGGGAAAAGGAAAATGAAGATAGAGCTTGTATATTGCGGAAGTCTCTACAATTACGATAAACAAATCCATACATTTTATAGCATACCAACTGTTATGTGATTAGTAAAAAACGGTGTTGGGACATTAGCCAAATATTTAGTTTTAAGTTATATTTTATTTAATATCTCTTTTGCATTTGTATATATACATTTAATTTTATTTACATACAGTTACAGACAGTTGACATAGTGGTTAATAGTTTTGCAACCGTTTGGTTTTGTTAGTAATTAGCTTTGCAGCTACATGCATTCCCCAATTCTCATTATTAATCATTACATTAGAAATCTGTTTATCTAAGGTTTATACTTTTATCAGTTAGAAACCCTTGCTATTAGTAGCGTATGTTATTAAATCTTAATCCTTATTGTTTCACAATATTAAACACTGTAGACAGTATCTTCTGTATTTGCCTAGACGTAATTAGGGATAGATATAATACATAATCAATTAGCAAATTCAATATATAATCGACAATCCTCATACAGGATGGAAGCAGTCACTAGTCAATAATGTAACCTCAAGTCTGAAACTTATAGCTCTTGTACATTATTACATTTTATGGTTTTAATATAGTGTATTAAAACTATCCGATACGTTTTTCTGTGGAACAATAAAAAGTGCAATTCGTTGGATCCGGGAACTTCGCCGATCAAGTTAACAATTATACCTTTACGGCCTTGCAATCCGTGGCCGGCGTCCGCTAGTTTGGTGCAACAATTCATTAACAAATCAAACAGTGTCCTGTTCTCTACAAACAGACAGAATGGTATCTAAAAGCACCCCTAAATCTTTGACTGATGTTGACACCTGCAGTGATGTTCCTTCAACGTTATAATAGCAGATAATAGCTTGCTGCCGCTTACTAAATGACATTGCAGTGTATTTAGATATATTTAAGGACTATCTATTAACTTTACACCAATTAAAAACACAGTCGATACTTCTCTGAAGAAATACACGATCTGCAGTGGAATCAATGGGTAGACATAGTTTAATATTGTCAGCGTACATTAGTGTTTCACATTCAATAGTACTAGCAATGTGGTTTATGAAGAGCAGGAATATTAGAGGTACAAGATTAGATCCTTGCGGTGTACTAGAGGTAGCGATGTGCTTGGATGATACGTAGTTCCTGCAGCAAGAGTGAACGTAATGGTCTTGAAAATCCGAACGAATTCAGTTTTCGTAGAAGAAGGTGGTCTATCTGATCAAACGCCTTCTGAAAGTCCAAGTAAATAGTGCCAACTTGGCTTCTACTATCTGTTACTTCAAACACATATTGCGTAAAACAAGCTAGATTAGTGACAGTTGAACGTTGTGATATAAAACCATTGCTTCTGAGAAATTCATCTGCGCAACTCTAAGAAAAAATGAGAAAAAAGAATATGTTCAAATGCTTTTGAAAAGTTGCAAAGTAAAGAAATTGCACGATGTATATATAAAAATATATATTCTTTAAAGTTTCGTTTTATGAAATGACGATTGCAAGGACTGTGTGGATGTACAATTCACAGGTATAGCAGTAAACTCCACTCACACAAATTAATTAATTATGCGGAACGCAGCGTTTCGGGAGCACGTGGGCTCCCATTGTCAACCGTGTTACCGACTGAAAGTAAAAACTGTATCACACATGCAAATTATTTTCTACACAGGCTCTAAAATTTCTAACCATATGACTATTTACAATCTACTAGGTGGCCTCAGGCCTTTTACGGGAAAGGATGGACCCAAAGCGAACCGTATCTTTAACAGGGCCTATAGTAATAAATCCATCAAACTCGAGTGTGCAATTGGGGGTGGTTCTCTGTTCAATAAGTTTCCGTTCTTTTTCATATATACCGTTTCGTACGCGTCTAATTCTCTATACGAGTTTACGTTTTTAAGTAGTGTCAGATTTTTTAAATCAATCTTATGTCCGGATTTTACCATATGCTCTGCTACGCTTGATAGTTCAGGTTTGTCGAAACGATAGTGTCTAATATGTGCATGAGCAAATTTGAAACAAACCTGAAAAAAGAAACCGAATATTTCCCGAGAATTTGGCTTAGGTACGTAGATGATATTTTCGCTGTGTTTGACACCAACAAAGGAAACATACAAGATTTTCTAGCAGAACTGAACTCAAAATTTACCACGATCAAGTTTACCATTGAAGAAGAAGTGAACAATCGCCTTCCGTTTCTAGAAGGAGTATCGAAACGAGGTTCAAAGAACATATTAGACACTATCGTTTCGACAAACCTGAACTATCAAGCGTAGCAGAGCATATGGTAAAATCCGGACATAAGATTGATTTAAAAAATCTGACACTACTTAAAAACGTGAACTCGTATAGAGAATTAGACGCGTACGAAACGGTATATATGAAAAAGAACGGAAACTTATTGGTGGTTACTGCTTGGTGCGCTTTAGTAATCCATGCATTACCCGGGAGGAGGTTTGGGAAGCTGTGCCCGCATGTCTTCGCTGCGTTTAAGCCCGGCAGACGAGTGCTTTATTCTTTTGGCACCAGTTAGCGCCAAGAATATTCACCTGAACTGTAAGGTTAGATATGGTGCTGACGCTGATGACGCCGGGTAGGCAGAAACTTGTCCATGCGTTTAGCGTGTTTCTGTCGCCTTCACCAATACCATAACTAGCTGTATTTGGCAGCATTATCATCTTTGATATGTAATGGTTATAAAACGTGTATGGATCGAGTGGAATTATCTATTAATATTCTACAACTGGAACTGCTACACGAGATTGTCAACGTTTTTGCCAATATGCTTTCATCGGCGTACCAACCTACTTCTTCATTTTCATCTGATGAACTAAGGTTTCTTTTTTCATATCTGAATTTATGGAGGTGGAGTTAAGCAAAATAATGGCTACTTTTCCACAAGACTTTAGTTCTGGTGACGATCTCATTTGAAGTATTATTATGCATGATGCTTTGGCCAAGCTTTTAGCATGTATCATTAAAATATCCATCAAAACTGCTAATTTCCCACAGCGCTGGCGAAAAACAACAGTTTGTCCTGTTTTTAAGAATGATGACAAAGCACAATTTACAAACAAACAATGCACTCATTGGCGGAATACCGTTAACAGTTACCAACCGATTTAAATGAAACTTCATGTGTTTATAGACCAATTTAGTGTAAGAGCAGTGGTAATATTCTGTAGTGTAAATGCAACACAACCCCGCACTGTTTAGGTTAAAATTCTTGCAATAATTGAAAGTATTAAAGAACACTTTGGGCAATGTTTTAACTGTTTTATCAGTCTTAAATGATAGTATTTCCCAGCCACTAATTTTCTATTTGCTAAAATATTACGTTGGATACTCTCCTACATTCCAACAACAAATGTTAGGAAATGCGTAAATTTCGTAAATCCTAAATTAAACGATTGATCCCTTGAAAAATGCGTGTTGTTGCACAATCGCGAGCAGTGTATCAGCCTGCAAACCTTCACGTAAATCATTTGGGTTGCCGGTGTTTCCCTGTTAATTATCCAGCTACGCACAATGTTTTGCCTCGGTTGTTTTAAAATACATTACAGAGATATATTGCATAATAAAAAAATTGCATAGTATGTATTCTATACGTACGTATACATATAAACTTATGTATAGTTGAAACTGAACAGAGGCACGCATGTCGAATTGCTCCCGGAACGTATATCCCAAAAGGATCGCGCTAGTTCGCTGCTTTTCCGTTAGCTAGCGCTAATATCGGAAAATCCGTGCCTCGCGAAATTTTGCGACTCCAGTTGGCTATCAGTGAGTACGGAGAACGGCTCCGGCGCGTTTCTAAATCCGCCCGCGTCGTCCCGGAATAAACGATCGGCGTACATTGAATTGTATACATCTATCGAGCTCGCGCGCTAATCTCGTACGAGAAGACCTATCGTTCTAATTATTCGACCGTTTAATAACCGATCGCGTTAGCCGCAATTCCAATTAAAAGTTTGGACGTGACAGATTTTCACGTGTATTGTATATATGTACTTTGAATTAGGGAATGGAATAGAGCGGATCCGATAGGAAAATAGGAACCCTGCCGTTCGTCGGAAAAGCAAAAGTGTTTACGGATTATTTTACGGTGATTCTCGGGTAAGTTCTGCGGCGTGCGTTGATGAATTGATGTCCTTCGAAGGCCGCCTCATTCCGTTCCCGTTGGAATCGGGGTTGCTGCCTTCGAATTGTTTTTGTTTTGTTTTGTTTCGTTGTCGACAAGTTGAATACGCCGCTAAGTGCTTAAGGAATTTCATTAACCTCGAAAACACTTGGCGTGTACGCAAGGTAACGCTAAGAGTTTATGTAGCGTCTCGTGGAATAAAGATTTCCGACCGCCCTTTTGTGTATATACGGCGTAGAGAGAATCGTAAAAGGAAAATAAAGCGGGAAAACCGGTTGAAAATGTCGTTATAAAAGCGTACGACCGTATAACACATCCACGAAGTCACGCACGAAGGATTTAAATATGTTTTTCTGCTTCGTATTTAGTTTGATGTGTTGCAAAAATTATGCCATCTCAAAAAATTGCCTATGAGCATTTAGATTTATACAGGATAGATTTGAATTTTTGAAGATGCTGTCAAATGAGGTTAAGTTGATTGTTGAAATATCTTGCTGTCTGCAATAAATAACGAGCTTGAATATCTGTAGTGCTTAACATCTGTACCGATATCGGGCTTTAAACAAAAGGCTGGATACAATCAGGAAACTGACAACAATTGAGACACTTGGAGCGAATTTCCAACTTTTATTCTTTAAAGAAGTCTTTTAATACACAAAGAACACTGCACATCTGTTTTTGCACATTAATTTATGTTTGTTTTAAACATTGCATCCACTCAGTTACCGTTTACTTCTTTAATTATTTCGAATTTGATTATTTTTTTACTTTATTATATGTATGTTACATAAAGAATCTATTTTGTCTTTCTAACCTAACCATTACTGCAATCACTTATGTAAGTATTTATGATAGTAACATATCGAAGCGTCTATTTTAAGATGCAATATCATTTGCCATATTAATTCCTCGTCATTGTCAAAGATACAAACTGATTACAATGTATACAACTGAAGGAAAAGCTCAACTATACAAATGGTTCAAACAATATTTTAGTATCAGATTTAATTCATGCTACAAATAACAACTGCCTCATTCCCAGCTCCTAAATAAACAAATCTTAATATGAGGTGATTGTAACTGTCCGAATTTTGATTCTTCGTCTGATGGTGACCGTAAGTGCTTGACACTCTTAGAGTTCTAGAAATTATTAGATTTGCAACACAATAACATTACGAATTGTAGCGGAAAGTTATTGGACTTACAGTTCCTGTCCAATTTATTAGGACCACTTGCTAAAGTAGCGATTTTGTTAAAATATATAATGAAAAAATCTATTGTACGAGCATGAGTTTGTTCAGAACTGTTTATAGACATCATCACAACTATATAACTGATGCCTCCTTTGACTTTTGTAATTACTCTTATTCTTTTTGGCATACTGCTTTCCTCTTTTGTAGTGTTTCTTTTCGATTACGCGCGTGATTTTAGAACACTCTACACGTTCTCAATAGCATTGAGGCCGGAAGAATTTCCCGGTCAAGGTAACACTGCCAGAGCGTGCGTTTCCAAAAAACTTTGGATTAATTTGGCCATGTGTCATGATGCCTTATCGTGCATGAATGTATAAGGCCCTTTATTCAGATCTAAATCATTGATATATGCCATCAAGACATCCTCCAATACATCCTTATATCGGTGTTGATTCATGGTGCCTTGGCAAAAATACAGTGGTCAAAGGACCTTCGATTGATATACAGGACCATGCGATAACTGACGAAGAGTGTTTCATCGATTTTACTACACTAGCTTGACCAAACCGTTCAGATAGACGTCTAACAATTGAGCTCGTTAGGTTATGGCGTCTAGTTTTGACTCATCGCTGAATACGATCTTTAACGAAAAGACATTGCTCAAACAAAAGGAATTTGCTTGATTTACATATTCATTTAAGTTATTTTGCCTTACCTTTCACCAATCTGCAATTATATAATCTTCATAACGTTTTGCAATTTCGGTGTTAATCTTGGCTTTTTCACGGGACGTCTGCATTCTAATGCGGTTTCGTACAATCGTCTACGTACTGTACGCGTGGATATTTGCACTCCTTGTTGAGACATTACATTTCCTATTTCTTTAACGGACAAACCACGATTTTCAGTTGTTACTTGCAGGATAAGTCGATCATCTCGATTAGTTCTTGTCGCAAAGCAAAGGCTTAAAAGTGGCCCTAATAAAATGGACAGGTACTGTGGTCTTTTATAATATGCCTTGTTCAATCACAATTAGTTATAATCCAGATCCTTTGGTTTCCGAGGATAACTGTCATCCACCTTATATCTTAATTAAATGTTGAATTGGCGTTTAGAAAAACTAAAAACTCGTTTACGCCAGGTTTCATGGTATCCTGGGCTTCGTTGTTTGGGATTGCGCTGATGTACTCGCTAAGCCGCTGCATGTGATATTTAATCTTATTTTAATTTCCATACTCTCACGTATCAGTCCTGTGGTAAAAGGTGGCGACCCTTCTGATACTTCAATTATAGTCCTATCGCCCTACTACATATGTAACTGTTCCAAAACAATTGGACACATTCTCTTTATGCATTTTTATTCCTAACTTCGCATTTTTTAGTTCAAGCAGTCAGCACGGATTTATGCGTCGGCGCTCTACAATAACAAACTTCGCTTGTTTTACACAATACGTTTTCGAAGCTTTGCATATCGAGGGTTGGATAGACATTATTTATCGGTACTTCCAGAAAGTTAGACTCATTTGGATTTTATGTCCCGTTATGCACTCTATTAAAATGGTATCTAGGAGACAGTTGCAGGTATCTTATAGCAATTTTACACTTGCCAGGTACTTGGCTACTTCCGATATAGCACAAGGTTCAAATCTTGGTCCCCTTTTATTGCATTTATTTATTAATGATGTCGCCGATACGGTTAACTGTAATATTCTTATATACGTTGAAATGGTACTCTACCATTAACTCTCCCACTGATTCTCTTTTACTTGAGAGTGATATCGACCGAGTTTTAGATGGTCAAATATAAACAGACTATCGTTTAACATCTGTAAATGTGCTACTGTAACTTTTACTAAACGTGTAAAACCTATTGTTTATGAATACAGTATTGACGGTAACGTATTACAAATACCTACATCAATTAATGACCAGGGAGTACTCTTTGATACATCTTTGTCATTTTTGGGTCACATAATCAAATTAGTTTCAAAATGCTACCAAATGTATGACTCATCTATCGTAACTGTAGAGATTTTCAGAACGTAAAACTTTTATCTACATTTTTTTTCACTGCGACATATGTAAACTCACTATTACTATTATTGTTGATTTTGTATCTCGTTACAGTTCTATTACTTCCATTGATTGGCGTTTCCTCGGTATCTTTTCCAACGTAAATGTTTCTGTTTCAAGAGTCTATGGTAAAATTCATGGTATCATAAATCAATTTATTCCAATGTATAAACCTTCATGTCATAAATTGCCCCCCGTGGTTTCATACGAATATTAAGAATCACCTTAAATTGAAACACTATTATTTTAAAAATGATTTTTCAAGGCTTTGGTCTTTAAGTTGAAATTGCAACTGCGTATAATAATATATAATATTTTCTACTTATTTTAACCAAGCCATAATAGATACCAATCAAATATTTTATAGAATTAGGCTTCCACGTGACAATAATTCCCAGGACTGTACAGAGTAATCGTAAGTTGCGCACGTTGTATTTTTGGATATTAATAATAGAAGGCCGCTGGTATTGCTTTCTGACTCTCACCATATCTCCACATCGTCGATATCCAATTGTCGCGCACGAATAGATATAGATGAGGTATAGTATAGAGTCACCAAATTTTAAGGAGTTTTGAAATCTACTCAGGCCTATGCCTCATTCATTCGTGCCCGCCACGCATGTAAATACGCTAAAAATTTGAAGATATGAGGCTATCATTGCCACCAGGTGCTACTACGCTTTTAAAAATTGCATGACTGAAAATATCTGTGTTATTTCTATATTCTCCCCATACTGTGCCTAAGTCAACGTAAATTGGAGATATTTTAGTCTAAATTTTATTTTAAAGTGGTTCTGTCTATTCTACCCGATGAACACAAAAATGGCAGGTAATTTTGTAAAATAAATAACTACACAAATTTACTTAAATTGCGCGAGAAATTCACTTTCTGGTGTACAAATGAAGTGAATAATAAGAATTTATTTTAGGTATTTATGTGCAAAACAAAAATGTTCCTCTTCATTTTTGATACATTTTACTTTTCCTTCAACAATACAAGCAACACAAATAAAAAAGAATATAACTCGAACATGCACAAACAAACGCAGATGTGTAAATCCCATGTATATTAGCAAAACAAACACACAACAGCGAGCCGTTTTTCCGATAAAAAATGTGTACTGATGGTTACCTGCACGGTGATGACGCTGTTCACAAAATAATCCCCCGTGTCGTTCCACAGATAGCTCTGCTAGTGAACATAATAAAATATTAAGGTAAGCTTGGAATATTCTTTTTAATTGTATTATTTTTCAATTTATAACGGGAGAATATTTATTTTAGAATAATTTCGCATTTAATACACAATTTAATCATACGCGGAAAAGGGATTTTATTTAGTCACTTTGTTCACTATTGTCTCGTATCATTATTTTAACACGTTTGCAATTTATCTATATTGGGAAAGTAAATACAGCAAGCAGTGTAAGCTCGAAGTTCGTAATTTTATTGGAGAATATAGCATTTAATCATCCCTGCACTTCAGTTAATGGAATATATTATATGCAACTACTTGTGATAAAGGTGTGTGTATACTATTGATTTGAACGCGTTGAGGGTACTCAGATTGAAGATGCCCTTTGATAAACAGCGAATATTTAAATATGGCACCGCCTTTAAGAATATCTTCATATAATTGTAAAACAAATAGAATTGTTGATAACAATATACTTTGGACTTGGTCATTTAAAAATTAGATCAATTCATTCATTACTAATGGTCAGATTTACGTTGCTGAAATTAGCTTTATCTGAAGGATACGTTTCTCTGTTCAAACTTTCTAAGAGGTTATGTATAGTTTTGGCAAAATGGTGCAAGTTATAGTGCAGTACGGAGAACAATATGGAGGGGCCGAGCTGTCGTATCAAGGCGAGTGTTCAGTAACGTTTACGTACTCGGATCATCTATGATCGTGACCTTCATGACTGAGCGTAGGTGATGCGGACGCAGGAATCTTTACACATAAAGTAATGATCAAACATCACAAACTGGGTGGCATGTATTAAATATTAGAATCATTAAATATGTTTTCAAACTTGTTTCAGTTAAATGAGTACGGCGTGCGGAATAAACATTTTTTAATGATGAAAACGGCCGTCCCACATAGAGCGATGTTATATTTGCAAATTTAAAGTATACCTTGTCACAACTTAATGAATCTTTCGACGCAGCTTCACAAATTTGTCTTAGTATGAGAAAATCTGTATCCTTGTCAATAACATTTCTAAATTTTTGTATTACACTCTCATATTTTTCGCCTTCCGCCGTGTGAGTGAACATCATCCATAATTTCAACAAAATCCACAAACGACATCGAATCATTTTGTAATTTTTCTGACTTTCATTGATAGCTTTGGCGTGTCTCGGATTGAATTGTAAAACTATCATCATCAAAATGTTCGCAGTAGTTAAGAGATCGGTCTAAGGAAAGCATGTTAGCGGCACCGTCACAAACATTAAAAGTTAGGTTGTTGAAATATGTTCAATACCCTCAACACCTTTTAAAATTTCATCACTATTACATTTTGTAAGTCCTTTGGAAGCAACTAAGATGACGGTTCAAACTCCGCCATTGTACGTACCATTACATTCACCACAGAATGCTTTTGCCAATCGGCTCTTTCGTCCACACATAACTATAACTCTTTATCTTTCAAGTCTGCTTTAATTGTTGTTTCAAAATAGTCACGAACAGGTGGCATACAGTTTCTTCACGGTACTTACGACTTGGTAATGTATAATCCGAATACTTGCTTCCGAGGGAGACAAATGTTTGTTGGTCTAGTAAAGTCAACGGTACATTACATAGAATAAAACAAACATCTATATCAAATATTAATTGTTCCCTGTATTGTTTGCCACGGATACAGGATAGTGTTTTATACTTTTTCGGAGGCATTCATACGTTCACTTGCTGGTACACGTCAAATAGTTGTCGTACTTTACACATTTAATTCTATCGCCTTCGTATTCTAAATCCGGCATATTTGAAATACGCCGTTTCTGAAACGTACCTAAATGCGACACTTTCTAAGTATGTGTGTACTGACAAGCAATTACAACGACTAGTCGAATAATTTAAGTAGGTTTTTAAGAGCTTTAATTCTAGTGTTTCAGTGAAGTTTGTTTTTGATATTGTGTTGAATGCTTCCTTCATGTCTGAATATGGTTTCTATATACTATACTATGATCCTCCAAGTTTCTCTTCATCAGATTAATTAGATCGTATGCTGCAGATGTCCCTGAATTCTTTTGGAATGTACATTGTTGTTGGTGTATTATATTATTCTTTAATAGATAATCTGACAATCCCCTTGCAGAATTCTTTCCTTTCTCTGTTGAGTTATCTTTATTTTATGTCATTTATTCTTTATATCTCCGACTATGTATATATTCTAGTCGACCTCACGGCAAATTATTATTAGCTTCTAAGAACCTTTAATCGTTTCGTATCTGATTATTCTATTTCAAGGATAAAAGAAACACACGAATGCGTCGAGTAAGAGCTTACAATGCTTCTAGTTTGCAATTCGCCGCAACAAAAACAAATTCGCTTCTGCAAGCGTGTATATAATGGGATTCGACGGAGTTTGACGTAAAACCTTAGGCGGTAATAGAAAATCTTTAAAATGTAGTTCTTGTACCAGGCGTTCAATGTAAGCAGCGAACCGGAAATCAAACTTTGTCTAGGGGCTTTTCAGCGTACGAATAGTTCGTCATAAATCCCCGTACTGTAAAAACAGATGTCAATCTGGACTGTGTAGAACTAGTGACGTATCCGTCATACGTTTCTATGCCGCGGCGGTAATTTACGAAGTGTGCATAAAAAATTCAAATAAATCTCTGAATTTGACGATGGTGAGCTCGCATGCGATTGTATGTGTGTGTGTGTGTGTTTTATGGCAACGACTTCTGCGTAATTTATGTAATGGAAGCGGAAAGTGGGGATGAATAATTCGCGCTATGCCGACTAGTTTTCCCGAGGAAGCTTTCCTTGGAATGCGAATAATCAGTGTTTATAGACTTAATGGAACACATTTGGACTCGAAAAATCGGAATTCCAAATATATACCGGATTCTTCCTTTATCATTACCCGTACACATGAAACCACGAAAGTTTGTAGTTTATTCGGGCTTCTTCAACGTTGATTTTTACTTAATTCCACTACTTCGTTTGCTAAAAGAATCATATTTCAGCATTACGATTTTCTTTCAAAAGGAAGTACAATGAAATGTTGACACCACCTTTAAAAAGAGATATCATATACCTAGACGAAACCTGGATATTTTAAAAGGAAGGTGAAAGAAAATCATGACAGGACGACAGTATAGAAAGTCTCAGAAAACTCGAAGGTTATGATGGCAAACGATTTATTGTGTTACATGTAGGTATTAGAAGCGGCTTTGTACGAAATGTAAACTTGATAGTTGCCTCAAAATCACATGTAGACGATTATCATGGTGATATGAATAGCGATTTATTTACAAAGTGGGTTGAAACTCAACTAACCCCCAATTTAAAAGAATCATCAGTATTTTTAATGGACAATGCTCCGTATAATAGTGTTTTACTTGAGAAGTCGCCAAATCTAAGTTGGTCCAAAGGAAGCACTATTGTGTGCCTAAATAATAATAGCATTGCCTATGAAAATACAATGAACAAGAGTGAACTTATAGAAATAACCAAGGGACATAAAAAAGAGAAGGTTTTTGTTATTGACGAATTACTTCGGGGACATGGACATCGTATCACTGCGATTTTAATCCTATTGAACTGATATGGGCACATGCGAAAGGGTATTGTAATAAGCTGGATATGGCGATTGATAAGTGTTAGATATGTGGCAAGAAAGTTTGAGCACCTGTACATCAGACATCTGGCAAAATTGCATAAACCATAAAGACAAAATAAATAAAGAGTGGTACGAACGTGAAGCAAATGTAGAAGACTTTATTCTGAAGGTTAAAATGTGGATCAGAAGACGAAAGTGAAGACACAGATTGAGTATATTTTTAATTGCCCTATCTGATTATTTCTCTGGATATTGACATATTTTAATTTACTCCATGTCATGTTTTGCATATTATATTTTATAAACATATGTTTGCTCCATAAATAAAATAAAGATATACATATTTCGTTTAATGAATCATTGCTAACGTACATTAGACTAAACTCTTTAATGTTTCTTGTTTGAATATTTCCTACATTTTGGTTTAAAAATAGCTTTCTCAAATGAGATCTATATTACTAGAGTGATAAAGACTTTTGATAAGAAAACGTTTAACAATTAATTTAGCCCATTCAGCTCCTTTCCGTAAGTACAAATGTATTGATATATTATTATGAAAGCTTTGTCAACAGAAGAGCTCAATGTTTATAACCCTGTTAGTTGCAATCACTTATGATTTGTTTTTTAAATGCATTGCCGACTAAAACGTTATATAACGACGAAAATGTATGAAAGATGATAATAACTTCAAAATTTGATCATTGTTGTTTTCGTACAATTAATTCTTTGCAAACACGGTTGGTATGCCTGAATTTGTTTCAGATGCTGAAAACGTCATAACCAACTATGTAACTACAAAGTCTTGTGGTTTTTACTGTACATTTTTCCTATGTATAACTTTAAAGAGATAATTGCAATTAGTTAACGGGAAAGTAGGCAACCAGTCATACACTCGTATTAAACGGGCGAGAACCCTGAGTTCCTTGCAAAACCAGTTACCAGTGCTACCACAGATCTCTCTTAATGCAAATCTGACGAAGACATTCGTTTATTTGAATTATTAATTAAGACAAACAAAACAACATAACAAAAATGAAATCTAATTTTATAGTAAGTTATCGAAGTGTCCTTATTGTATTTTAAGGCAATAAGCAAGGCGATCTCGAAAATAACGTAAGATATTCTGAATAAATTCTGGGTTTATTCCATCACATGCAGTATATGGTCTTTCAGTTCGTCCAATTTGCGTATTTGCACGTTATAAATTTTATTTTTTACGTAACCTCAAAGAAACAAATCATTTGGGGATAAATCGGCAGATCTTGGGAGCAAACCTGCCAATCCACCATTTTTGAGATGCGTCATTCAAAAAATTCCTGATGGCATTTGTAGAATGTGGTATAGACCCATCCATTTGGAACTAAGGTTCATCAATATTCAGTATCTCAATCGATGGAATGATGTGGTCTCGCAAAAGATTCAGATATTTTGCTGCAGTGAGGTTACTGTTGATAAAAAAATGGGCCAATAAGTCTATCGCTTATTACTCCAATTCAGACAATGACTTTTTGAAGGTATTGTGTTCAGGTTAGGTTTTGAACATGAGGATTTATACAGGACCAATATCTAACGGATTAATGGAAAGGAAATTTTGTATTTTTCAATGGATAAATGTTATGATTTACGGTAAATGTAGCTTGATTATTTTATTTAAAATGTTTTCATGTTCATTTAACATATAGCAAAATCTTTAGATAAAAGCTCGTGACGAACATGAGATTTTACGACAATATGTTCCGTGGGATTTTTAAAAAGCAGAAGATTCCCATGACATACAATTTTTCAAAATCGTTTACGAATGCAGCCTCCATTGCTTAATTTTATATATCAATTGTGAAGAAGGTTGGTGGTGTGGGATTACGTATCATTACTTCTATCTTAGATCAATGCGGGTCAAATATGAAGGTTGTTCGCATGTTAGTGCAGGAAACAAGGGCAAACGCTTTACGACAAGAAAGTAAACTGGAGGATAATTTGTTAATCATTGATGAGCAGATTATTGTTTATCTTCATGACGTACCTCACTGATTAAAGTGTATAATTATTATAAAATTGATATTCATTTTCATTACAAACATTTATTTGCGTGTACATATACGTACATACGTGTAAGTCTAAACGAAATTTATTAATACAAAGTATGTGGTCTAGAGTACTACCGCAAACGTGTTAAACGAGTAATGGCCTAAAGATAAATCTTGTTTGTTTATCCAAATAAAGGTTAACGTTGTATATTTTGCACACCTATGCAGATGCTACACTATTTAAATAAATATATACTCAAATATTCAGAAGAGTGAACACAATTTTCGCGAATAACATAGGCAAATGAAGAAGTTCTATTTATTCATAGTATTATGGCATCAACATATTTGCATGTAACATGTGTATCTAGTTGACAGACCATTTTATTTTGGCTTTTTTTGTTTGGAAACAAATGGTACCGCTTCAGTTACAAGTAAATAGAATCTGTTAAAACAAATACCATTTGCAAAATCTTTTGTTTGTTTTATTTGATTTTATAGCATTTAAAGTAATATTTATATTTTCTAAACGTGATAGTACTCTTTAGAACTGCATTTCGCATGTTTCGTTGCGTATGTTTTTAAATTATAAAGTATTTAAATTTAATATAAAACATTTCGAGGATCATTTACGCTATGTTTAGCATTAAATAAAATTCTGACAATGGATTCTGTGCTTCCATCTACCACGTCATGAAATCATGTCACTTTGTGTGGAATTTTCCGAATAAATTACCCAAGCTAGCATATTTGTTTTTATGGGTTGCAGTTCAAAAAATTAAAAAAAACAAATACACAATAATGTTGCTAAAAAAAAATAATACTAAAGCACTGGTACTTTCTCGGCGAAAACCAGATTATTTTCTACATAACAAAGGTATTGGTGTTTTTCGCTGATAGGGGCAACAATCAATTGTACACGGTATGTTATAAAACGACCCCAAACATTCAGGCGTAATATGTAAAAATTTCTTGAACGAGGAACAAAATAATGGCATTTCACAAATAATGATATGGTGTGTGCAAAACACCGATATAAATCCCATCGAACTGTTATGGGACGAATCGGACAGAAAGGTCTGAAACATATGCCTACCTCCGTAGGTCACTTGAGGTACATTTTACAAAAGGAATGGACTAATATGCCAGATAGAGTCCTTGAAAAACTAGTGGAGTGGATTGTGAAAGCTGCTCTTCGCGCAAAAGTTCTAGTTCTAGTAGTTTCTTTGATGAACAGAACAGTTAAGAAGTTTTTGTTTATTTTTCGTTAGAATTACTTTTTTTACTTTAATCGCTATTAATAAAATGCAATAAAAGTTTTGGAAAAATCAGTTTAAATATTTTCTCGTTTTTCTAAATTTATTTGCGTGTCCGAACTAATATGGACGGTAGTGTATACTGAATAAAAATAAATAATTTTGGCGAAATAGCTAGTTCTTTTTCATTTAAAAAGTTTCGTTATTCATCCGACATACTGTGTACAACTCAGGCTGTGATTCGTAATGCCGTCTTGAATGTAAAGATACCCTTAATGTGCAATGGGGTAGTTCATCGTGTTTCATGAAGCTTATTGCACATTTCTTGAGGATGATTCGGGCATCCTTGTTTCTTCGCTTGCGCCTACTTAAATTATTAGTATCAGTTCTAAAATTAATCAAAATCTAAATTTTCAAGTTGCCTATGCTTCCTTATGAGTGACCGGTATTGCGTCTTCTTTTAAATTTTTACATGTTATGAGTACCTACGTTTGAACATGCCTGCATATGAATTTATTGTTGTTTCGTAAACAGGTCAATTCTGTTGGACAATAATATTCTATTCCATTATAAAGACGTATTCAGGCGTATTGTAGCTATAATTGGTACCGTATTAACCTATATGACCTTTATTGTTCCATTTCTGATACCGTGAAGTGTATTATTGTTAAATTTTAGGCTAGTATTATTGTTAAATTCGAGACTAGTATTATTGTTAAATTTAAGACTAATATTACTGTTAAACTCGGGAGTCACCAACTTCAAGTCCTGCATGTGTGCATGTTACATGAGGTACAATTTCTTTCCCTTTCCATGAAGTCGGAATTTCCTGTGCAAAAATTGAAACTATGCAGATTCAAGTTTAACATGAGTAGGGAATAAAAAAAACAAAGAAAATGCTGTGTTCCATGCAGTTAAATCAGGGAGGAAGAGAAGGAAATGCGTAAATACACATAAAATCACTAGATTTAAAAGTGTGCATATCAAACAAAAATTAAAAAAATGAGCAACTCTGGTATGATATGTTATAGCGATTGGATGCAAGAAACCGTTTCCGTTATTATAGTTAAATAGATTTAAAGAAAGATATTTAAAGAAATTTAAGGGAGGTAAGTTCACCGCAGACAATCTGTCGAAGAAACACTGCGGTGACGATTACAGACAAATTCCAAAGTTGGTATTCTATAAGATTATCGATCGCCATCCAATACATCATTTCATCGAAATTTCTATAGTTTCATATAAACTTTTGAACAGAATATTTGGTTTTCTTAGCATTTTCGGCAAATTATGTATCGAAGTTAATGCTGACCTACAAAGAAACACAAATGCAAGAGAAAATAACATTGAAAAAATTATTACCTCTTATATAGAAAATATTTACAATAATGGTATTTCAAGACAGCGAAATTTCTACAGACTCACAGAGTTAAACAGACATTCTTCGAAATCAGGTATTACCTTTCAGTGTAAAAAAGCCCCCAAACATATTCAAATATCTATTTATTGTTAAATATAAATATTAT
Source organism: Trypoxylus dichotomus (assembly GCA_023509865.1). NCBI lineage: Eukaryota > Metazoa > Arthropoda > Insecta > Coleoptera > Scarabaeidae > Trypoxylus > Trypoxylus dichotomus. The sequence goes on from CM042075.1 coordinate 63,484,132, forward strand.
CGAAGGATACATATCAGTTAATAAAAATGCCGAAGGGAAATTGCTATCCGAGGAGGAAAAAACAAAAATAAATTGTTTTAAAGATGTGGGGTTTTCATATCATAGCCGAGCCATAGCTAAGAAAATAGACGATCCCATCATCTTATCAACAATTTTATAAAGTTGGTGAATATTGACAAGAGAGGTGTATGCCAGTAATAAGCAATACGATATCGCCAAAGAACTAAAACCTGCGATAACGAGGTGTTGGAATCATATTCCTATTTCAACATTGACCAAATTGATAGTATGAAGACCCGGATGTTTGAAGTTATTTTGAATAGGGGATCTAACACTCACTACTAAGTTCAGAAAGAACTATAATTTTTCGATATTAAGAAAACCAAATACTGTTCAAAAGTTTACATGAACTACAGAAAGTTCGTAGAGTAGAAGTGCAATTGAAGCAAATGAAGTACAGAATGTTTTTCTTGAGAACGACAATGATACTGACATGTGAATTTAAAGTATAACTACTGTATTAATATGTATAAAATGCACAGCCAAATATAAATATTAAGAATGTATAAATACACTTTTCCAGTGTAAAGCGTTGCAGTAGATGAGAGTATATAATTTGCAGTTTTCGTAAGATTTTATACTTACCTGTTGTTTTGTTTTAGGTAATCGGTTTGTGGGAACTTAGTTTTTTATGGTGTGTCCTGGTGCGGTTTTTGCCTAAAATGATGCCCCAGCTAATCACATCAATTCTAATTTTTTGCGTTGCCCTTCAAGGTAAGTAATTTAAAGTTTACTTGTGTTAAGAAATGTAGACCGATTGATTATTTCTAACTAGTATTTAAAATTTAACGATCAACTGTAACAACTTTACTCCCTTCCATTTACTTTATTACATATGTATATGATAATTTTCTAGTAAAAATATACATGGTCGACAACATATTAAATGCTCAGTCATATGCACGAAAGTAGCAGTGGTTTGAGTTTGGCTGAAATATCAATTTATACGTTAAATAAAAGAAATTCATGTTTATTCCTACATGCTGCAAGAGTACAATAATAAGTAAATAGATTTCTTAATACCAAAGACAAATTAAAATTGTTTATATTGTGGGACATAAGGAAAATAATTAAGCAATAAAATGGCAGTCATTCTAAAATATTATCCAAATTCATTTTTACTTAAGTAATTGGACTGAAAAACTCTTGACATCTATGGACAGCGAGTCTACCACTTCCTGATATGACTCTACCGGAATTTTTTGTCATTCAGCTTGGCATATTCTTCACAGATGGTTAATATTTTGTGACTTAGCAAGAGATAGAGCCATTTCCCCAACCCTTATCCCGAGCAACACATCGATTGCTAAACCAGAGAGAGCAGCTATCTTATACATTGTTGACGCGCCCTCTCTGGTTTAGCAATCTATGTGTTACTCAGGAGAAGGGTTGGAAAGCTGTACCCGCTTGTTTTCGCTGTGTTTGAACCTGGCGGACGAGTGTTTTATCCTTTTGGCACTAGTTAGCGCTAAGAATACTCACTTTAGATAATGGTGATACTACCAGAGAGGGAATTACAGTATGTTGTGCAAAATATCGCTCGAAATCACGCTGATTACGAGGGCGCTCTGGAATGTTTGCAGAATCGACAAGAAAAATATGGCATTGGTATGGTTTTTTTATTTTTCGATGCAGTTTCCGCGAAGATCAATACAATTTTGCAAATAGTGCCCCAGTCTCTTCATGCCGGCGGAAATTAGGATGTTTCGAGGTCTGCAAAATAGCCATCTGTAGCGCCGATGACCTCCTCATTTAAGGCAAATCTCTTTCCTCCCAATGATCTTTTCAGGTTTGGGAACAGGAAAATGTCACTGAAGGCTAGGTCCGGTGAATATAGAGGACGAGAGTAATTCGTAGCGCAATCCAGCCAATTTGGACACGACGATGCGGGATGAATAAGCCGGTGCATTGTCGTGGTGGAAAATCACTTTTTTCCGCTGCAAACGAGGCCGTTCCCCCTTCAATACCACATTGAATCGGGTCAATAAATCGCTGTAGTATTGCCCCGTGATCGTCCTTTCCTTCTGTAGATAGCCGATGACGATCACACCTTGGGAATCCCAAGAAATGGTCGCGGACCCTCCCGGCCGATGGAGCGGTCTTTGCTTTCTTCGGAGCCTATTCGCTCGGAAAAGTCCACTGCTTCGACTGTTCCTTGGTCTCCGGTATGTAGTGGTGGATCCTGTGAAACGGTTATCCGATTTCGTTTTTCTAGGGCATGAGCAAATGCGGTATCCATCGCGCCGAAAGCTTTTTGGTGTCCAAAATTTCGTGTAGGATATGGCCAACGCATTCTTTTGAGATGCCTGTTGTCTCTGCTATCTCTTTCAGCTTCAATCGTCGATCGGTCAACACTACATCATAAATCTTGACGATCATTTTATCGTTAGCAGCGGCTTTTGGGGGTAACTTGTGCTTGTGCGGCCACGTTTGAACTCTCCCACCTAGAAGCTGATGACTTGCTACACAATACACACTCTTAAGCAGCAACCATTGACAGTAGATGTCTGAAATTTTGACAATTTCCATGAAAAAGGTTGTCCTTGCCGACCAATGAATCCACTTAAACTTTCATGCGCCATCTTCTTGTTGATTCCGGAAATATTTCAGGTCGCCCTCGTACTCTGGGTAGGCAGAAAAATGCCCGTGTATTAGCGTTTTTTGTCTCCTCACATTATCTTTCTCGTGAATGATTTCACCAATACTGTGAGTAGTTGTATTTAGCAGCATTACTAAGCTAGGTATTGTTTTCTAGGCACTTACGACAACTAGGTAGAAAAGAATATCAACGAAGTTCAAGTTTATTCTGAGTGGATTAAAATTAACGTACGAACTTTAAATAAATTTATAAGAAACGTGCTAAAGTTGTACCAAACTAGTAAAATAGTGTCTTTATTCTTTGACAAAACCAGTATAATAATTTCGAACAGTTGCACATGTTTTCTATTCACTAAATGTGTTTTTTAAATAAATCTTCTTAAAAATTCTGAACAATACAAAATAGGTGTCGTGATATTTTGAGAGTGAATCAAATAATAGATGGTGTAAGAACTTTCCTTCGAATTTGTTTTATTCGCTGTAGGCTTAGTTAAATCTGTAAAAATGCTTTTTCTTCCACCAGTGCTACTCAGGATAATTATCATATGTAAAAATTTCAGGCTTGCTTTAATCTAAGTAGACATCAAACGTATACATTTAACCTTGTTCGCCGTCGTGAAATTCCTTCATGAATTTATTTCTTTATACGAACACCACCGTGTGCTCTTCAGCCGGCTTTCACTTCAATATTCATGAATTCGCAGGAATTTAAAAGTTCTACATTAAAGTTTTAGCGTCGGTTCGAGATGTTTTCAAATACCTACTTGAAGGGGACTAATCGTGGAGCAACTTTCAGAAAGGGCACAAGACTGGAATTGGTACTGAAGAAATGACGGCTATAGTAGGTTAATAATGAGCAATTAAAGCTGTCGTTTTCTTATCTGGCGATTAGATTAAACAGAGATGCTTAGTAGCTAAATGCCAAGCAATCAAGTCTTGTAGATGACCAATAATGTTTTACATCGTTTCAGTATGCGATTCTTGTATTATATTTGATTATCAGTAAGGTTCACGAATCGCGGTTCGTAATCATAGGCGTCCAAATGGGAAATACGTAACTTTGTTTAAGTAAGAATTTGTAAGTTATAATTTTAATAATGTCTTTATCATCCAACAGGTTTAGATCCAATAATAGGATAACTTTATATGTACATATATACATGCAATTATGCTGCATAAAAGTGCCACGGCTGTTTTTTCTTTCAAACCCTGATAGCTCATAAAAACAAGAAAAGTGTAAATAACAAAATGAATTTATGGCCAAAAATTATGTAGAAACATGATTACTTTTCTACACATAATTAAAACTTAATATGTAATTATATAAAGGGATGTAATTCGCTTTGTTGAAATTATATCTGAGACTGTCAGCAGATGGAAAACGTTCATTCATTGATTAGGTGCGCTGCCTGCATAATCGCTTAAACTTTTGTTTTGTTTTATCTCGCAGATGGCATCACAGTGTAATTGTGGTCTACTTAAACTGCAAACAGAAATTTACTTCACATACATAAAATTTAGAATCTAAGGAAAGTCCACTTCTGTACTGCGAAAATGGTGAAATTGTAAGTTGGTGTTGTTTATAATGTTGTATAGAGACGTTATTTGTCAATTTTTGGGCGGATATATGTATGAACATTTCAACATTGACCTTCGACAACATGACTGGTTCATATGGTTTCAAAATGGTAATCGATGTTTTCTTTTAAAGTAGTTTGTTGTGCTTCTGTTCTACAGCACCTACTAAATTTTAAATAAAACAATTATAAGAAAAATATTTATTAAAAGTACTATTAAACATTAGAAGAGTGCAGATCGATGTAGTAGACTTTCATAAAGCTTTCGACAAAATAGATCATTTTGCGAAAATTGTCGGACATTGGTTTTTCCCCGTCTTTATGCAAAGTATCTTAACACCTTAACAATAAACTAATAACAAAAAAACAAAAGCTGTACTTCGACTATCTTCACACCGACATCTGGTGTATCCTTTTTCTGGTCTTTATTAACGATATTTCTGAGACTCAAAAGCTACTGTTCGCAGATGATATGAAGATACTCTTTAAAATCGACTCCTAAGATGACTGTTTGCTACTGCAGGAAGATCTGGTCCATATTGACTCTTGGTGTAAACTGAACCAGTTACGCCTGGATGTTAATAAATGTTAGGTTATGACACATACTAGCAGACAATACTTAAGTGTTGTTCCAATACAATAGACTTAGGCATTACTTCTGATAGTCAACTCAGTTTCATAAATCACATTAATAATATGGTTGCCAGTGTTTACCGTATTTTCGGTTTCACATATAGAAACTGCAAAGATTTCAATAATGTTAACTGCTTGAGACTATTACATTATTCCTTGGTTCGATCTAAATTGAAATATGGAGCGCTGGTCTGGTATCCCATTTATTCTGTACATATTACAAGTACTGAATGAGTTCAGAGACGATTTATGAAATTTTTGATGTTTTTTACCGACAGAAGTTACCCTGTTAGAGGTTATGAGTATTCACGAATCGTATTTCTCTTTCAACTTGTGTCTTTAGAAACGAGACGTAAAATTTTAAGCTTAGAAATTTCATATAAGCTCTTATACTCCATAATAAACTGCAGTTTAATGTACTTAAACTTTCTTCACGGCATGAACAGTGCTTTTATTTACCTACTTCTTGGACAAATATAATGCTTAAGTCATCTTGGTATGTTATGTGTAATAACTTTAACATAATCTGTAAGGTGTTCGATATTCATTTTTGTTCAATACATAACATTGCTAACTATTTGAGAAATTTTTGTAATTAATTTAGGATTGTTTAAAATATTAGTTTACTTTTACGTATGTATATGTATTCGCATAGTGTTTCTTTTTGTATTTCCTGTATTTGGGTTTTTACCCGACGGAAATAAACCATTATTATTATTATTACCGTGAACGGTGGTATACGAGGGGAGGTCCAGACGTTCGTGGAAAGGAGAGGGTGGAGTGGGGTTAGAGGTGCTCGTTAGGTGTCATTCTGATTGGCGACTCATCATTAGTATACAAGTTAAGTTGCAGCCCTATAGCGTCAGTCGTTTACAAATTGTTGCCTGTTAAACAAGTCAATCCGGAAGAAAACTGAAACTATGGAGGAAATTGAACACCGTGCTGTGATAAAGTTCCTTACAAAGCAAGGAAAGAACGCTCAAACCATATTGAATGAAGCGGAAACTGTTTATGGAGAACAGTGCCCTAGTAAATCAATGATTTATAAGCGGCATGCTCTTTCCAAACTTGGTCGGGAGTCGATTTAAGGCGACTCCCGCTCAGGACGGCTAGTTGAGGCCACCACATCAGACATCGTCGAAAAAGTGCAAAAATTTCTACTGCAAGATGCTCGTTTGAAGAAAAAACAATTATCTGCATTAGTTGGAGTATCAGATACCACCATTTTGCATATCCTACATGACCACCTGGGTATGACAAAAGTCAGTGCAAGATGGGTACCGAGAATGCTCACGCCGCTGCAGAAACAGCAATTTTTGGAGCTGTATGGAGACAAACCTGCACAGATTTTGGAGCGGATTGTTACTGGAGATGAAACATGTGTTTATCTCTTTGAGCCTGAGTCCAAACAGGAGTCCATGCAATGGCTTAAAAAGGGGACACCACCGCCAAAGAAATTCAAAATGTCAGAATCGGCTGGAAAGTTGATGGCTACTGTCTTTTGGGATTGTGAGGGATATTATTGATTGATTACAAAGAAAAAGGTAGGAGCATAACCGGAGAGTATTACGCAGCGATATTAGAAAAATTAAAGGAGGCCATCAAGGAAAAACGTAGAGGAAAATTGACCAAGGGTGTGTTGCTCTTGCAAGACAATGTACCGGTTCACAAGAGCAAAGTTGCAATGGCTGCTCTACACAAGCATGTCCCCCCTACAGTCCAGACCTGGCACCTAGCGATTTTTATTTGTTTCGCAACTTAAAAAAAGACCTACGTGGAAGAAAGTTTTCCGACGACAATGAGGTAAAGGAGACAATTTTGGCCCATTTTGAGGCGAAAGATAAAACATATTTTTATGATGGTTTAGAAAAATTCATTCATAGATCTAATAAATGTATTGTGCTTAAGGGTGATTATATTGAAAAGGAAAAATAGATTTATTGTTTTATTTTATTTAAAACCCTTTCACTAGACGAACTTCTGCACCTCCCCTCGTACCTAACGCAGTCCAGAGCTAGCTAATAAACATTATTTTTTAAATTTCAATTAATAAATGATTTTAACAAGAATAAAGTCCTATCCTATTTGTACCAGCGCACAAACTCTGTTGATGCTCTATATTTTGATTGTTGATCACGCTCATAAACCGCTACTAGATCCACAAATGACTACGACAAAGTCATCACGGCTAGTGTAAATGCTAGAAAATATAGCGGTGGACCTGTGGGAACTGAAAGTTGGAGTTTGATTAACAAAACCTTTTTACTGTGCATATTTTTATTTGAAATTGTTTTATGTCAACATTGTCAGTATAATTCACTTCGCAAAGCTCTCGCTGCTTTTTCTCTTACTAATGGTAATGCCATGTATTATTATGCATGCTTCTGTGCAATACGTAATAACTTTGTTTGTCGACTGCATCACATTGACCGTTTTTTCATCGGAATATAATATAATTTTGTTTACGTTTTACGTTGTTTTACTAAACGAATAACAAATAAATCTGCCATTATTGCGAAAATTCGTATCCATTCTGTTTTTTTTTTTATTCAGTAGAGTTGAATATATTTATTTTTTTTGTCGTAAGCAATCGGATGATTTGAGGCACCCAATAGATAGATAGTTTATTTAGCTAACAAGCTATACAATAACACAGAATAAATGAATTCAATATACAATCACTTACAGTGCTCATATGCTAATATGTATGTATAAATGCTTCTTAAAGGTACTAATATTATTAGTTTTAATTTCATATGGTAAACCATTATATAACATAAGACCACTTACAATATGTTTTTAGATGTCTGGGTTCTATGAAAGGGAGCAATATAGAAGTCGTTATAGTTTCTAGTGTTGTAAGCATGAGGATCTTGGACTGTTTTCAATTTTTCACCAAGGTAATTCGGAAGTAAATTATTTTTCATTTTATGTATATACACTAGACTTTTAAATAAAATTCTTGGCGGACATTCATTAAATTAAGTGTGAGTAACATATCTTTAACTGGGGTATATCTGTTACATTTTAAAATTATTCTCATGGCTCTATTTTGTATTTTTTGTATTTTCTGGATTTCATTCTTATTTAGATTAAAAAGTACTGTTGCACAAAATTCTATATGTGGTGCAATTACAGATTTATAAACAAACATTTTTATATACAGTGATAAATGTTTGCAAGTTCTATTCATAAACCCTGGCTTTTTGACATTTTATTCATAATATGTTTTGCATGATCTTTCAATAGCAAATGTTTATCAATGGTAATTCCCAAGTACTTAATGTAGTCTACCCTTTCTAAATCACTGTTCTCAATTTTTATTCTAATACTAGCTATATCTATATTATTCAACTTATGCATGCTACCTATAACTATATATTTTGATTTGATAACATTAATGCTTAGTGTATTTATACACAGCCATTGATATAATATCGTAAGTTGATTATTCATAGTCTTCATCATATCGCCCACACTACTATAGCTTATGTATAACATACTATCATCCGCAAACATACATATATTGCAGCCTTCCATTGACACCAATAAATCATTAACATATATGTTAAACAATAAGAGACCTAACACCGTGCCTTATGGAACACCATTGTTTGTATTTAAACTATTAGATATCCTATTATTATACTTCACTTTTTGAGTTCTATTATTTAAATATGAACATTATAATAATAGTAATAATTAGCATCGAAAATGTTGTGCATTAATTGAAATATTATGTGAAAGTCTTGTTTTCTACACATTGTAAAGGCGCATTGTGTTGGCTCTGGTTCATATTACTTCCTTATCAATCAATTGTATTCAGCGAGTACGAAGAAAACAACTGCTTCCAAATTGAACTACACTCCACCCAAAAAATGTCGCATAAACTACGAAAAGGCGTTTATAGGCTGAGATGCTTTTCCTATGTTATATGTAGTCTCGGCAAAGAGGGGCAAGTTTCAGTGTTGTGCGGAGAAAAATGTGGAGAGGTGAAGCCTGCGGCATGGAGAATCGAGTAGCCTTATCAAAGCACGCTTGTTCAGTATTATTCACCTGGTCGTTGTGAGTGCTCGACAGTACACACATACTTATCATTTAGGTACGTTTCGGAAACAGCGTATTTCGAATAAACTAGAAAACGTAATAGCGAGTATGCCGGATTTAGGATACGAAGACGATAGAAATAAATGTGTAAAGTGCGACAACTATTTGACGTGTACCAGCAGATGGGAATGTGAGCGCGACCTAGAACATACAAAACACTGTTCTGCAATTCGTGATAAATGATACAGCGAACAATTAATAGGTGTTTGTTTTATTCTATGTAATGTAGCTTTCACTTTCTGGAGCAAGTATTCGGATTATACATTACCAGATCGAACATCGTTAACAAACTTTAAGCCATCTGTTCGTGACCATATTTAAAGAAGAATTAAATCAGAATTGAAAGATAAAAGATTGTGGTTATGTGTGGATGAAACAACTGATCGGCGAAAACATTCTGTGGTGAATGTGATGATACGTACAATGAAAGAGTTTGAACCTTCACCCCCTATCTTAATTGCTTCCAAAAGAGTTGCAAAATGTACTAGCGATGAAATCTTAAAAGCGGTGTTGAGAGTATTGAACAAATTTAAAGATTTAATAAGCCAACTTTTAATGTTTGTGAGTGACGACACCACTAACATGTTTTCGTTAGGCTGATCTCTTAAAGAAGAGAGTGGCAATCTGTTACATGTAACATGTAAAATCCATGCTTTAAACATTGTGGCGCTAAATGTTATCCACGAGTAAATGCTTTAATAGTCCATACGAAGACAGTATTTCTAAAGTCCCCAAAACGTAAAAAGAAATTTCACAAATTGCAAACATGCGTCTATGTTATACAGGCTGTTCTAGATAATATATCCGTTGGCATTACAGTTATTATGATATACAGTTTCGGTTAAATTAAGTGCCAAGATTCAATAGTATAACTCAAATTCACCAAAATGTATCAATCTGTCGTAATTTCTTAACTATAAATATGTTGAAAACTTTTTCGATTGAATCCATATTAAACATGGGCGGAAAAGTAAAACACAATTTAACAAACATTTCCAATATATTTAACACAACGTAATATATGACATGGTTCGCTATCACTGTAGTTTCATCACATGTTGTTCAGTAGTATGAAACTACAGTGATGGAGAGACATGTCATATAATACGCTGTGTTAAATGTATTGGAAATATTTGTAAAATTGTGTTTTATTTCGCCCATTTTCAATGTTGAAAACATTTTCCTAATGCGTCAAAAATGTTTTGAAAAAACACGAACAGAATGTAGGCTTACGAAAAAGTATGTAGTAAATCTCTCCTATTGATAGTGATACGACAGTTATAGAAAACAGACTTGTTTATCATTATGAACGACTTATATGCTATTCCTTCAGTTCGGAATTGATTTTTCACAAACGCAAATATATCTTCTTTAAATTCGTTGGCGTTTCCGCCCACCCAAAAACCGCTTAAACCTAATATTATCATATTATCAGCTTCAAATAGACCGCAGTACAGCACGGAACGCTAATCCGGATGCCGCCTGTATTTTTTGCGGTAGTACCCTCCCCGGCCGTTCTGAAACAGTTTCTTGTTTTTAGAAGCGCAAACCCACTTAGGGTCAATTGCAGCTGGTTTTTAACGCGTCCTCATTAGAGACAGCTGGCAATGGTAGTACCAAAGCCATGCACGCTTCGTAATTAAATTTCGTTACTGCTACTACCGTTCTTATTAGCGGCTAGTCACAGTCGTAGATTGAGGAAACAAATGGTTAAGATAATATAACGCGTCATTTTATGGAATATTTGTATCGGAGATGCTGTGTAGCACGTTTTAATTTAAACAGTAAATGAATAGATACAATGAAGTAATTGTTTACTTGTGTTAGAGGATAAACGTGCCTCGAAACTCTTAAATATATTTGCCTCACTCGATCTTTACCCCCGTACTACAGGTCACATGTGTGTTATTCGATATTCTCAAATTATTATTGACAATATTTTCATTATATCGTAATTTTATTTATACATATTTTCGTTTGTATATTTACTTTATTTTTTATGTCAACTTTTCATTTGCTTCTTCTTCTTACTGCATGTATGAGGCTCTAAGCCTGTTATGCCCTTCAGTTTTAGTCTCTTCATCTATTTTGTGGACGTCCTATCGATCTTCCTCCTCTCGCCTCGCAATTCCACACTGTTTTGTGTATCCTGTAGTCTTTTGTCCTTTCCACGTGTTCCCTCAAATTCTGTCTGTATTCCCTTGTTACTTCGTTAGCACTCCCAACTCCAAGTTCTTCCCTTATGTCTGTGTTTCTCTTCCTATCCACTCTTGTATATCCTGCTGCTCTTCTTATAAATTTTATTTCCGATGTTTGCATTCTTCTTTCATTTGCTTTAGTTATGGTCCAGCTTTCATCTCTTTCATCTTCGAGACTGCCATTGTTTCATAGAATCTCACCAACGTATCATTCCTCACTTTGTTTTTGAACATTCTAGCTATGGTGCCATTTATCCGGTTAAATTTTGTTATGTTTGTGTGTATGTCTATACCGTCTTTATAGTACAATATGGTAGATCCAACGAAATTGAATGCTCTTACTTGTTCTGTTGGCTTATTGTTAATTATTACTTCATTTTTATTAAATGCCATTACTTTAATTTTTTTCTGTAGATATAGCTAAGTATATCGCTCAGTTAGTTTATTTAGTTCGTAGACAGCTCTCTGAGGTGTGTCTTCCTCACTAACTATCAGCACTTGTTCGGCAGCAAAGAGTAGTGTCATCAAATATTTGTGTCTAGTCAGATTGAGTATGTAGTACTTGAAATCTCGTAACACTTAATCAATGTATATCTTAAAAGGTGTTGCTGACAAACTAGATCTATGTCGTAGTTCTAAATTTATAATTGCAATATTATCTTCGTTATCGGTTATGGTAATCTTTGAGTTGTTATACATGCTTTTAATAACTTTAATCAGATGTAGTGGTATTCCACGTTTTTACAGTATGATCCGTAGTTTTACTTTCTTTTTTATAATTAATCTCGGCAAAGTGGGGCAAGTTACAGTGTAAAGTGGAGGGGCCGAGCGGCCGTATCAAGGCGAGTGTTTAGTAACGTTTACGTACTGGGGTGGAAAATCTCAGACACTTAATTTTCCAAATGGGTTCTTTTATTTAATTTTTTTTTCCTTTCAAATTCGAATATAATGTTAAATAACTGAAATAGCCAAATGTAAGATTGTAAAAGTAAATACATTGACAAATCAAAATGTATATATATCGCCTTTTAACAAAATTTCCTTTTTTAACAAAAAACCCAAATTAACCCCTGTCTAGCTAATTTTATAAATTATAAATGAAATGAAAGCAAAACAACAGTAAGTTTTGAAAATTTATTATAATTTGAAGTCTTTAATTTTTGTAATCGTACACTCACACGTAATGTCTCGTATTTTAGGTGCTGATATCAATATTAGCTGCTAATCAGCACTTTGAATAATTTCGAAGAATTTTAAATATATGATTAATTCGAAAAATAACGAATTGTTATTTATATTCGGTCGTTACCGGGGATGCACACATTACATGTAACTTGTTTGTCTATGTGATAGGCCACACAATAAACACACTCTTGATGGAATGGAATTATTTACAAGTAGAGCTGCCAGGCGTCCCACCCATCCAACGAACGAGAAATTTTCAAGATAGTGTGTTATAATTTCGGAATATTTTAATAATATGATAAAAATGTGTGAGTAGAGTACATTAAACGTCTTTTAGAAATAAATTTGGAAAAAGTTATTATTACAAATAAACAAAAATATGCTTACGAAGAGCGACTATCTACTATCTCTCACTATCGTTTACTATTAAAGGGTAGTGGAGTTTACGTTTCCACTGCACATGTTGTTGAATTTCTCAATTCATTCCTCTAGTCTATAGTAGTTCTTGTGAACACTTTCTAAATCACATTTTACTTGACTATCTTGAAACATTTTCTGGCCTTTCTCGATAGCTTTGGTGTGTCTCGGATCGAAATATAAAACAACCTTCTTTACATCATCAAAATGTTCTCAGTAGTAAAACATGGCCTTTGACCATGTTCCCCAATGCGTTGTAGTCGGCTGCATGCGCCACAAAGTTTAAAGTATGGATTTTACATGTTACATGTAACAGATTGCCACTCTTCACGTTCTTTAAAAGATCGGCCTAAGGAAAGCATGCTAGCGGCACCGTCAGTCACAAACTCTGTTGGGTTGTTTGAAATTTATTCAATGCCCTCAACACCACTTTTAAAATTACATCACTAGTCCATTTTGCACCTCTTTTGGAAGCAAGTAAGAGAGGGGATGGCGGTTCAAACTGTTTCATTGTACATACCATCACATTGACCACAGAATGTTTTTGCCGATCGGTTTTTTCGTCCACACATAACCACAATCCTTTATCTTTCAATTCTGATTTAATTCTTCTTTCAACATAGTCACGAACAGATGACATAAAGTTTCTTAATTATATCCGACCTGATAATGTATAATCCTAATACTTGCTCCAGAAGGAGATAAATGCTTGTTGGTCTAGTAGAGTGAACGATATATTACATAGAATGAAACAAACACCTATATCAAATATTAATTATTCGCTGTATCGTTTGCCACGGATTGCAGAATAGTGTTTTACATTTTGTTGGTGGCGTTCACACTTCCACCTGCGGATACACGTCAAATCGTTGTCGCGCTTTACACATTTAATTCTAAATGCGGCATGCTCGCTATTACGCTTTCTAATTTATTCCAAGTACGCCGCTTCCGAAACGTACCTAAATGAGACATTTTCCAAGTATGTGTCTACTCACAAGCACTTACAATGACCAGTCGATAAATGCTGAACAAGCATGTTTTTATATGGGCACTTCAATCTCCGTAGCCGCGCGCTTCAGCCCACCACGTTGTTCTTCGCACAACACTGAAACTTGCCCCTCTTTGCCGGAACTACTGATAATTGTGAATTTATTTATTAGGAAAATGTTCTATCTGTTCTGGTTCAATTTGTTGCGTCCTTCTAGTCGGCTGCTAGAACTGCACACAAACAATATTGATTGTGCTGAGTTCTTAAATTACCTACATGTTGCGTAATATGTACAAATGTAATACATGTTACAAGAGATATTCAATTACTCCCTACATAACACGCATCTCACGTGAATCTATCGTATCGTGTACCATAGAGTCACTTTGTGTCAATACGTCGCCCCCATTTCATTCCCTGTTTGATTTTGTTACTACAGTACATAAAGTAATAAATATAATACAAAAGTCACTAATTTCCTTATATCCTTTTACATTCGATCAATCTGAGTGAATTTACTTTTAACTTCTGTTACAAATTTGCATACACTGGTATACGAATAAAAGGTACTAGTTTCTCCCAGATTTAGCTAAATGTCATTTGGATAAAATTTGTTCTGTTCTACTATCTGCGAGTGATGATTGAAAGTACCTTTTACCTCTATTTGTGGGTGATGGAAAAAGCATCATTGATCTTTATCCGTGAGCTACAATTTACGCGGTAGAATGTTAATATATCAAACATTGGAAAATATGGCACAAGATTGCAATCGTAATTTCAAATCATATAATTATACTCTTAACTACTTAAGAAAATTAAGCTCGATAGATATATAGGTATGTACGTGTTATACGAAGCAGTTTAGTTTTGTGGAACGGCAACCTGTGTTGTGGTTTCGTTGCATCCACGTGAATAATCGTGTTAGCATCTCTTTTAACTAATACGTGCGAATACCGCAAACCAATAAAGCTATTCGTAAATTGGCTACTACTAAAATTGCGGAAACCTACGTGCGCATCGTACGGTGATGAATGGCCGAGATTCAAAGCAACGTGTGCTAATGTCAATTTCTGTTCTGTGTGTGTTCTTAAATTGGAAACGTGTAGTGTTTGTCCTTTCAATTACACACTTCTCTGTTATCATTCGTTAACTATACAGATAATAGTTGATTCGAAAGCGCTTTTCCAATACGTACGTTTTAAAGGAATAAAAAATACTTGAAAACCAAAGTGCATCTTCCCGTAAGTTCTCGAACGGATCCAATTCTAAACGAAATGACCCTATACGAGGGCGACCTGAAATTCTTTCGGAATCGGCAAGAGATGGCGCATCAAAGTTGAAGTGGATTCATTGGTCGGCAAGGGCCACCTTTTTTATGACATTTATCAAAATTTCAGACGTCTACTGTCAATAGTTGTTGTTTAAGAGTGTATTCTGTGTAGCAAGTCAGGCGGTTTCGCAATATAATGGATAAAATCGAATTTCGTGCAGTGATAAAACACTTCTGGATGGCCGGAGAAACGGCCACGGAAATTCGAAATATTTTGCTAGAGGTTTATGGCGGATGTACTACAACATTTTCGGCCATCAGCTTCTAGGTGAGCGAGTTCAAACGTGGGCGCACAGGCACAAGTAACGAACGCAGAGTACGCCCAAGAACCGCTATTTACAATGAAATGGTGGACAAGATTCATGACGCCGTGTCAGCCGATCGTCGATTGAAGCTGAAAGAGAGAGCAGAGACAACAGACATTTCAGAAAAACGCGTTCGCCATATCCTACACGAAATTTGGGATATGAAAAAGCTTTCGGCGCGATGGGTACGGCAGGTGATCGTTTTGGAGGAGTGTCCGGCCAGGATCCAACGCAATCTAGGAGATTTCTTCATGCGCTTCGTAGCCGTGGATGAGGCTTGGATCCACCACTACATACCGGACACCAAGCAACACTCAAAACAGTGGACTTTTCCGGGCGAATAGGCCCCGAAGAAAGCAAAGACCGTCCCATCGGCCGGAAAGGTCATGGCGACCATTTTTTTGGGATTCCCAAGGTGTGATCCTCATCGACTATCTACAGAAGAGAAGGACGATCACGTGGCAATACTACAGCGATTTATTGACCCGATTTGATGCAGTATTGAAGGAGAAACGGTCTCGTTTGCAGCGGAAAATAGTGCTTTTCACCACGAAAATGCTCCGGCTCATTTATCCCGCATGGTCATGTCCAAATTGAATGAGTCGCGCTATGAATTAGTCTCCCATCTTACATATTCACAGGACCTAGCCCCCAGCGCCTTTTTGTTATTCAACCTGAAACCCAGTGATGACTGGGAGAAAAGAGATTTGCAGCAATTGAGGAGGTCATCACCGCTACAGATGGCTCCTTTGCAGACCTCGAAACATCCTACTTTTCCAACGGCTTGAAGAGACTGGAGCATCGTTTGGAAAGTGTATTGATCTTCGAGGAGACTATATCGAAAAATGAAAATAGAAAACCATACCAATACCGTGTTTTTCTTGTCGATTCCGGAAAGATTTCGGGTCGCCCTGGTAGATGTAGGCAAGTAAAAAATACAAAAATTTCATGGAGATATTAAATTTAGAAAATTAATGGCGTAAAGTAAATCTATGATGTAAATCATGCTATTACACATATATTTTTTCTGCGTGTAACTTTAAAAAGATAATTGTCAATGCATTAGCAGGCAACCAATTATACACCGTGAAGGATTTACCTTTATCCTAATGAAAAAATAAATTAGGTTGCCTTGGAGAGAAAAACAAACATTTTTTTGACAATTATTTCTGATTTGTTTATCCATGCAGGAATTTTAAATTAAATACATTTTATTGAAAGAGAGAGCTAATTTAAATAATAAGTACCACAAAGATGAAAAGGTGGCAATGATAATGTGGTAGCAAAGGAATAGTAGTTTAAGGACAGTTAGAGATATGTTTTCAATTATTTATCCTGACACGCCTACCCTTAGTGCCAAAACAATTCTAAAAATTTTTAACAAATTCAAGGAAGGTGGTTATCTGCTAAATTTCCACTAAAAAGAAATAAACCCAACCAGGTTTTAACAAAATACATGGGGTTGAATATCCTGTGTTATGCAGAGGAGCGGTCTGTAGGATTGCTTTTAGATGTAGTAAGGCATTTTGAAAAAGAAAGAATTTAAATATAAGCCATACAAGATGGCAAGCTCTCAAGACCGTTTCGAAGAAGACAAAGTAAAGCGAACTGATTTTTGGTGAAATAATGTTTAAATGTTAATTAAAAATGAAGATATTAATCTGTACACTCAGTACTCTCAAAAAGTCAATGTCTGGATTGGAATAGTAAACGATAGACTTATTGGCGTATAATGAATTTGTATCCATTATAGCTTCTGATGTATTTACAGACTTCTTGCAAACTTTTGAGGGGGTTGTACCTCCAAATCGGGTGATTCAGGTGGTAAAAAGATTCTGCTCTTTCAGTCCTTAGAAATTCATCGAAATAATGAATTTTCGAAGTGCCAGTGTTTCCTTGTCAGTAGTATATCTAATGTTCACTAGTGCATGTGAAAAAGCTATTGCTGCAAAGTGAATGGAAATAATATGAACAATTTCCTTGGTGTTAGTCCTGTGGTCTAGTTGGTATGACGTTTCGCCGGTAACGGAGAGGACGTGGGTTCAAGTCCTATAGAAACCGATATCTTTTCAGAAATTTAAGAACGTTGATAATTTGCGAGAAAATCGTAATTTTATTAATACTGAATGGATATCTTATTCTACTAAGAACACCCAGAACTTGTCACAACTCGCTAACTATGTTATTAATATTCCAATTAAAGAGGATCTTATTTGACTGAAGTGAGGAATCCACCTGGTTAGTTTTATTAACCCACAAACAGATTTGATTGCATTAAAAGTGAAGGTATGCTGTAATTTCGTAAGTCCGCGTAAAGAAAATTTAAATTCTATGAACAAAGTGATATCTTATAACCGGTCTCTATCAATACTGTCTTTTTAGAAAATAACTTTTCGCCAGAGATCACTCACTTACTAATTAGCCAATATTCTTTTGTTTACATTCCATTAAAGGAAGAACATAGTTATAATTGACCTTAAAACTTATGCAATATCCCATCTTTGCGAACTCTCGAGACTGCTCAATGGTAGAGGGAAATATCAGCAGCGAATTCTTACCAAACAGATAGGATTGATACCCCCTTATCGAGATTGAAAGCAAATTTCTACGGAACGTTCGGTAGTTTATTCTAGGAATCTAATGTCAATAACAAGTCGAGCTAACAACGGACGAAAGTCATTGACAAAACGCTAAACAAACAATAGGAAAGAGAATGCTCTCATTTATATAAAAGCTTTAGAAATGGAGCGAACGAAGAACGTCTCCGGTAACAGCATGATCGTAACGAAATACTTCTAGACAATCCTCGCGCCCTCTGTTAACCGATACGCTTAACTACTCTAATTTCTGCTCCGATTCCGGCAGCTATCGGTAAAAACTTCCTCGGACCATATTTTACGTTTTCGCGAATTTTGTAATTACTTTAGTTTGACTTCGAAATAAATATAATATATGGATTTAAACGTAGATTCGAATAGTATCTTTAATGATCGCAATTGGTGCATGGGGCGGAGGGGGAGCGTTGTCAACTTTGCAAGCTTTCCATTAACGTTATTAGAAAGTAACGTTACGCTAATATAGGTTTTCTATTCAATTATCTTTAAGATAAGCTTGTAATAGAATGGAATGAAATTGCTTTTCGTTTATGTGATTACCAGTCAATTTATTTTAGTAGTTAGTTAAGGAAAATGGCGAAAGAAATATCATTAACTTTATATACATATCTTGATTTTTCTTTAATGTGTAGGGGGCTACACAATAGGGTTATAAGTAAGATACTTCGTCATAACCGCAGTTACGACTTGTGCAGTGTCTTTGTTAATTCCTTTCCTTGCTGTAAAGAGCAGAATGCCATTAATTACTTTGTCAATGGCGAAAGGTGATTTGAGCGCATACCTATTTGTTTTCTCGGAGGTCCTAAAGATTCTTGAATGTGTAAGTTATATTTTGGAACCAAATAATAACACAGATGTGTAGATATTTGGTAAAAGTAACGAAAATAAAGAATAAGTTTATATTACAGTAGACGCTCGATTATGTGAACGATATCAGCCAAGCACTGTTCACATTACTGAAAGTTTACGACCTTATCTTATTTATAAAGAAATTGCATAAAAGAAAAAATGTATGTTTATTAAAATATAAATTATGAACAATGAATAACATAATACATATAATATTAAAAAATAAAAAAATAATTTTACATTATTTTGAAAAATAATGTCCTATTTTTTTTGCGTAAATTTACGCTTGGTATTTTCTAATGCCACTGCTCATAGTTTACAGAGCACTAAAATATCGGAATATATCTCCTTTTCTTCAGCCCAATCTAACGCTTGATTAAAAATTCCTGCAACATCCGCGTCACTCCCTGTATTTTTCATTTCAATCGGAGGGTTGTCATCTTCACTCACCCCATCTTTCTCTTCATGTGCATCATCCATCTCTTTATCGTCATTCCATAAACTAACATCGGTAATTGTACAAACAGTTGCTTTTAATAATTTAAGAACGTCCGGTGATGCACTGTCAATAACTTCAGCATCAGATAGTAACTGTTTTCTAATGATGGTTAGCAGTACATTGTGTCCATCGCCGTAATCATCACTGGATTAAAGCAAATTTTTCCAACACTTCCTGACTGTTTGCTGGTTAAGGGCATTCCACGCCATATCTAAATTTAAAATTTAAAATTGCACGTAAAGTTACTTGCTTTAAGAATTCAGGAATGTTTCTTTTATTTTTGATAACGTAAACGAAAGTAGAAATTTTCGATAATACAATTTAGTAATTTTTATTACATTTCCATTCATCGGTTGCATAAGTGGAGTTACGTTGGGCGGCATGAACATAAAAATTGAGCCATCGTTGCTTCTTGATTATTAGTATGCTTAGCCTTCTTTGCTAAATAATTGTAATTTTATAATTCCTGGAATTTAAGTACTTTTCTAATAAAATAAAATTAATTTTCTATTTAACTTCTTGGTTCTTTTTTGTAAAATACCATTTCTTTTGTGTTTCTGAAATTTTCATTTCCTTAAAATGTTTTCTTTATAAAATATGCAAAATATTTTCATTGTAGAATATTTACAGTTTTTCGTATGTTAAAATTTTCTGTGCAATATTTGCATATGTTTCTAAAAGTTCTTATATATATTTTTTTGTGTAAAATAATTGCTATTTTTTTAGTTTTCGTGAATTTTCAACTTTTTCGTAATAATTTTTACATTTTTTTTTAATTCTTGTAATTTTTTATTGGTAATTTTGAAAATGTTGGGGTTTTGTGCTTCTTCTTCATTTTAAAATTTTTTTGCAGAATAATTTTTCTAATTGTTTGGAAAATAAATGTATCTTTGCGAAATATTTGTAATTTTTCACTTTATTATTCCTATTCAATGTTTCCATTTTGCAAAATATCTTTCTTTTCTAATATTTATATTATTGTTATTTTATGTTTACTTTTTTTGCAAAAGATTTGCGATTTTAAAAAGTTTAAATTTCGTTTTTCGAAATATTCATAATTTATTTTCTAAAATATTTGTTATATCTAATTTTTTATGGTTTCCTTATTTCGGTTTTTTCAAAATATTTAGTTTTTTCAAATTTTGTAGTTTTTTAAATTCAAAGCAGTTTTGATTAGTTTTTAACAAAATTACAATAAATACACTTAATTATTTGGCAACAGGCGTTCTATGAACGTATTTTAAATTTGTTTTGTAAAAGTCAGTTTTTTACAAAACATTTGTAATTTATTAATTTCTTTTTCTTGAAAATATCATTTTTTTTTTGCATTTTGATCTCTTTTATCAATTAAAGTTTTTCAAATTTAAATTTTGTGTTTTTCCGATTGCTTTAGAATATTTTAAAAATATTTTTCAATTCTTATTTCGTTTATAACAAAATTTGCAGTTTCCTTGAGACAATGAAGTTAATTATTTCTTAATCTGCGCCTCCTGTGTAACAATCTGAAGTACATCATAATTATCGACATGATTTTCGAATGAAGTGTGCGGAAAGCATGTGTTGTATTTCTTTATTTATTTTGTGGGCTGGAGTAATCTGGTTTTCGCAGCACATTTAAGTGCCTTTTAAACAAAATGGAAAATATCCGGAAGGCCTCACCCATTGGGATCAATAAGAAAGAAGTTTTGGGAGATTGGGATAGACACACATACAAAAGCGGCATCTAAACTATAATTGTTTGACATTACGAGTGATATTGTGCAAACAGAAATCTCAACTCTTTATTTCATTTCGCTATATTTGTTTTAGATTAAATTTATTTAGTTGATTGGATGTAACGTTGAAACACGGTAATTAAAAGCCAGAAATATTATATACAAAAAATTTCCGATGTATGTATATAAATTCGTTCCAAATGAATAAATCTGATTTATTCACGTACGTAATTGTATATTTTCATGCCAAATAACGTGTTGAAAGCGAATCATGCAAAATACGGGTGCGTTATTTTAAAAAGCGCTTTTAAACGTAATAATTTTTCCACTCGTATTCATAAATCATGTATAGATTACGCTTTAAGGTATATAGTTTATGTCGGTATTTACAATTTTCGCTTAAATAAAACTCCGAACCGAAAGGGGAAAAAGAACCGGCATCCGAAAACAAAGCAAAAGGTAACGAATTTCGTTAAAAAATTCCGCCCCGCTTTTATTTAAATTCCATTCTCCCCTTCACTCCCATTTCCGCTTTCCGGTTACTGCGCGGACCGCATAAAAAGTCCTAGTTTATTAGGCAAAAGTTTTCCCGTCGAACAATTGCTCTTTTTTTTTAAATCACGCCGCAACGTCGATATCTAGATCATTAACTGAGAATTTACTTTTTCTACCGTTTTCGCCGAGCGCGCAATAAATTAAAAGTATAAATTCACAACGATAGCATCTCCACTTCACTACACGCGAAGATACTACCACGCGTCCATGAATAAAATATAAGCGCGGTATAAGAGCTGGTCTTCTTCCTTTAAATAGTGGTGTGTCGGTGCAAATAACGGTGAATTTATTTTGTACTACGTTTTAAAGTACGTACTCGGACAACTACGATGCTGACTCTTCGATAATTTAACTGGTGCGATACATTTTAGCTTCGAGTAATGTTACGAAGCGCGTCCAAGCCTGATGCATAAAATCGGGTCGTTTCGCTCTAATAATAGCAACATTACTCTACATGTACTTTTCTTATGGTAAATAGAAGATCCTTCTCAATACTTTTATTTGTTGAGCCTCAAATTGAAGTGGAAAAGAATTTATAAGAAGATACGAGCAAAAGCTTCGGTAGTATTCAGAGACATTCTCTATTTAGCATTAGAAAAACAGTTTTGGGCAAACTTCTTGCCGAAAATTTCCTCCGCTTTATGTAAACTCCATCAAGAAAGAAATTGGCTACTTTTTTTTCTCTGTGATATAACTTAACTTGCAACTACCAGGACGAAATGAATGCCTTAGCACACTAAAAAAGATCTAGTAGAATTACATCGATGGCAACTTTGTTATTTTCTTTATAAACATAGTGTAAAAGTGGTTCATGACTCCACAAATCATTGAAATGTATACCCATAAGCAAATTAGTCCTATGAAATACTTCAGATCTATTACATTGTTATAAAAATTATCAACATTGGCTCCAATTAAGTGTACATATGTCACTGCAAGCTCCGTTAACTGTAATATGTTGGTTTAAGCAAACAGGTTAACTTCTATTTTGTTATTTTACAAAAGACGAACATTCCCGAAGTGTAAGCAATAGGTTCTACTTCTTCCGCTATAAACCTAAGTGCAATGACTACATATACATATATATATATATATATATATATATATATATATATATTGTAATGATATGAAATATTGTCTATTAATTTTTTTTTCTAAACTACTAGTTTACCTATTCCTGAAATTTTCTCGTCACTGCTTGCTGCACGCAAATTTTATTATAGAAGTTGGTTGATTTTAGAAGTTGTAGGCAAAGTACCGTTAGTACTCCCACTTTATGAATTTTAAGCACAGATATTCAATCTGTACAGGTTTCTTTCTAAAGTTTTACAGATACTTACTTTGGGTATTCTTTAATAAATTATTATTCACAATTTTCTTGTTAAACAGAAAAAAAGAGTCCTTTCAACAACACTTGCAGAGGAGACGTAAACTTTACTATAGTTTATCATATATATTGCTTTTCGTAAACATATTTTTTATATAAATAAATATTTCAAAATTTCGTTCTTAAAAGACGTTTAATATACTGTACTCACATATTTCAATTACATTGTACAAATATGCATTATTACGAAATTATACTTATAATCTTCAAAATTTCTCGTATGACGGAAGGATGGCACGACTGGCAGCATTGTCCTTTATAATCTCACACGTATCAAGTATGTGTATACTATATATAGTGTCAAAGTCAGACATGTTGGCATTGTTTCTCTGAGAATACTTACTTAGTTTCTCATATAACTCCATAATTTTACAAAGATCTTCGTTATATGCTGTCATAAAGTGAATACTACAAATAAATTCTGGAAGTTTCGGACACATATTTTGGAAGTCGAAGACCAGTCCATCTTAAAGGCCAGAAATCACATGCGAGTGAGGTCGATTTCAAAGATTAAAGACGTCGAATCTTCTTAGGTCTGAGATTTTCCACCACAATATATATACCAAAATACATTCTCCAATATTTATCAGCTATAACAATTGAAAATATAATTCTTTGCGACGCATGTAATATTATATTGTATTCATATTGTGGTGGAAAATCTCAGGCTCGTTAAAAATTTTTAACCGGGTTCTTTGAATTGAAATTTTGACTTATTTGTTTTGAATTAAGTGAAAATGTTTTCTCAATTAAAATACCTAATGTAAAGTTGAAAAAAAACAAATATATTGACAAATAAAAGAAAATCTATATATACCGCTTTTTTACAAAAGAAAATGTGTTTACAGAAAACCTAAGGCAATCCCTGACTAACTAAACTTGAAATACTCTAATTATTTTACGAAACTAAATATGAGATCGAAAGTTAGAATTATTTTTGAAGAAATTAAGAACATACGACGTCTATAATCTTTGAAATCGTACTCGCTGGCTCGGCTTTGGGATGGACTGGCCTTCGGCTTCCAACGTAAGTGTCCGGAACTTCGAAATTTTGTATGTAGTATCAGTTGAAACACTTTATTATTGAATATAATACTAAGATATTTATAAATTTACGGAGTTATGTGAGAAAAACAACGACTTATTCTTTCTTAGGAGAATAAAAATGCCAACATCTCTCACTTTTGTTCCCGATCTTCATCTGTCTGTTCTTTTGTTTTATATTCAGGGCAACGCATTGGTTCGCCTGTACGCCTGTACGGTAGGCCACTCAGTACACACCAAATATACTCGATATGTGTGACATTATAAAGAAAATTGCTGCCAGTCGTGCCATCCTTTCGTCGTACGAGATATTTCGAAGATTATGAGTACAATTTCGGAGTAATGCATATTGATACAATATAATTGAAATGTGTGAGTACTGTATATTAAACGTTCTTTAAAGATGAAATTTTGAAAAATTTATTTACATAAGAAATATGTTTACGAAAAACGATATATAAGATGAACGATAGTAAAGTATACGTCTCCACTGCAAGTGTTGTTGAAGGGACTTTTTCTTTTTTTTTTTAAACAAGGAAAATTGTGAATAATTAGTTATTAAATTTTGAAGGAAACCTGTATAGATTGAATATCTGCGTTTAAAAATTTCATAAAGCGGGAGTACTGAGGGTACTTCGCCTCCAACCTCTAACATCAACCAAAATAACAATTAACGTCGTGCACCAAACAGTGACGAAAAATATATCTGCAATAGGTGAACTAGTAAAATTATAGAAGAAAATCATTGGTAAATAAAGGACAACAATTTATATCATTACAATATATTTGTCCACTTCGTATAAATATATGAATACAGTTAAGGGCTTGTTAACGAAATTCTAAATGGCGCAGTAATATACATTAACCGCCCGTGCTCTATTTTATCACATAAAGAAAATGTTGAAAAACGTGGTGTATTGAAAAATATGGTGCTTGGTGACCTAATATTAGTTAATAAAGGATTTTAGTTAAAGAGTTATCCCCTTGTTTTAGGTATGTACATACATTATTACACAGCTATGACACAATTATATTTCAAATTTCGAGAGCATTAATCGATATGCAGTTTCCTTTAATTTCAGAGATTGAAGATTTATTTAGTTTAGAGTAGAATTTTGTATTGCATCACTTTAAAATATTTAATAATATAAGATATAGATAATAGAAAAACTTATTTTAAACAGTTTATTTATTATAAAACTTTATGGTACTGGTATGTTTATGAAAATTATCTGAAAACGGATTTGGATCCGCCTTATCGGATACTGGATTCATATCCGAGACTTCGCGATTTCAAATAACTGATTCAAATTAGAGGTTTCGGGCAACGGATTTGGATCCGAGGTTCTGGATGACGAATTCTTATCCCAGGTTTCGGGCAAAGGATTCTAATCTGAAGTTTCGGATAACATATCCGGATATTAATATCCACATACCGAGGATTACTGATATATTGTTTCAAAAAAGTTGCCATACACAACGCAACAACTAGTAAAAGTGGTGCAAGAAATATGAACTAAAGACATTCCAGTAGAATATTCATAAAATCTGGTAAATTCCATACCGTATAGAAGTTAAGTTGTTCACAATGACTTATGAAAGTACAACATATCTCAAGGTTTAGGTGATATTTTTATTTAACTATAAATTGTATTTTTTATAAACATGTGTATTAGCCAAAATAGTTTAATCATTTTTCAATAATATTGAAGGGCAACAATGCATTCTGTGGAGAGTGTATTTAATTGTATTTTAATGTAGCAACTTAAATACAAAGTATAAGAAATATTCTACAGCCTAACATGGAAAGTATACGGATGTTTTCATCCGGTATTACACGATATAGAGTATTGCACATTGTAGAGAAACGATTTTCGTAGGACCAGGTATCAACCAGTTACAACAAGATACAGTATTTGAAGGGATCCAAAGTATAAGAAATATTCTACAGCCTAACATGTTCTGAAAAGTTTATACATGTCTTCAACCGGTATTACACGATATAGCATTGCACTGTAAAGAGAAGATTTTCGTAGAACCAGATCAATCAGTTATAACAAGATACAGTATTTGAAGAGATTTAAGTGACTTGAAATATTGTATTATATAGTAGAACGAAAAATGTATGAAGAATATTTATAGTAGAGTATATACATAGATTGTGAAATACCTTCTTTGCTTCTCTTCACAACATCATCAATAAAAAAAATCCGTGTTCCTTGTCAGAATCTTCCGTAAATGTCGGCGCACCCACATGCTAACGGTGAGCGAACAGCAACCAAAAAATACGCCGCACCATTTGGATATAACTCCGTCAAACTACTAAGCGTTTTTATTTTATATGCCTGCACACGTGCAGTTTCCAATTTAGCATCATAAAATGCATACGTTGCTACTTTTTAGGACTTTTATTTACCCACATTAGTGCATGCACTACGCAAACATTTAATCTTCTTTTCATAAGAATTCCGTTATAACAACGAAAAGTAAAATAGTTGTTACTAGTGGTTGTTAAAGTTCCTATTTAATCTAGGGTAAAATAGGTGAAGGACTGTATTAGCAGTCGTGTTATAGAATCATATTTGTTCGTCTTAATATTTCAGAGCTGTTATCAAGGACAGGTCCTCTTATAAATCATTAAATACGTATATGCCTAGATATGTCGATATATAAATTATACAGTTAGTTACTATCTTCTTTTCCATTCGAAAAGTTTTGTTAATATATACACGGTACGCAATAGGTAAGTTTATAGAAACTATAAGTTGTGAAATGAATGCTACAAAATATAATGTTGAACAGTTCGGTGATGAAGAGTGCTCTTTGTGGAAATTTCGAAATCGGAATAACAGCTTAAACCAGCAAAAATTACCTGCAAACCAGCTTTCAAAAGATTTGGAACTGTATGCGAGCTCTATGATCGTTTTAATGAAAAATGTGTTGTGTTATTATTACCAGCAAATGGTCAAAAATAACCGCAAACTAGATATAAATGCGGATTGTTCTACAAACACATTTAAAACTTCTCGATATCACAGCTTTAATAGTGTAATGTAAAACGATAACCCCTATATTGTCCTCTGCCTTTGACGGCGTTAGTCAAATTCCAATTTTGACCAGTTACAAAAGAAACTCGAGTAAGTGATGTGTAGTCTCGGCAAAGAGGGGCAAGTGTCAATACCGTGCGGAGAGGTGCAGCGCCACGGAGAATCGAGTACCCGTATCAAAGCATGCTTGTTCAGTATTATTTGACCAGTTGTTGCGAGTGCTTGTCCGTACACACGACTACACGACGTATTTCGAATGAACTCGAAAATGTAATAGCAAGTGTGCCGGATTTAGAATACGAAGGCGATAGAATTAAATGTGTAAAGGGGGAGAACTATTTGACGTGTACCAGCAGGTGGAAATGTGAACGCCACATAAAAAGTATAAAACACTGTTATACAATCCGTAGGAAACGATACAGCGAACAATTAATATTTGTCATAGGTATCTGTTTTATTCTATGTAATGTTCACTTTACTAGACCAACAAGCATTTGTCTCCTTCTGGAACAAGTGTTCGGATTATATACTACCAAGTCGGCAAAAGGATTCTGTGGTGAAAGTGATGGTACGTACAAGGGTAGAGATTGAACCGTCATCCCCTACCTTACTTGGTTCTAAAGGAGCTGCCAAATGTACTAGCGATGAAATTCTAAAAGTGGTGTTGAGGATATTGAACAAATTTCAAGTTCCAACAACCCGTCTTTTAATGTTTGTGAGTGACGGTGCCGCTAACAAGTTTTCCTTAGACTGATTTCTTAAAGAAGAGAGTGGCAATTTGTTACATGTTACGTATAAAATCCATCGCTTAAACCTTGTGCCGCAATTGATCCCTAAATGCTATCCACGAGTAAATACTTTAATAGCTCATACGAATGCAGTATTTCTAAAGTTCCCAAAACGTACAAAAGGATTTCACGAACTGTGTCCCTAGGTGCTTGAACCACCATAGCCGATTACTACGCGTCGGGGAACATGGTTAAAGGATGCCTTTTACTACGAACATTTTGGTGACGTAAAGAAGGTACTTCTTACAATTCGATCCGAGACACGCCAAAGCTATCCAAAAAATCCAGAAAATGTTTGAAGATAGTCAGGTAAAATGTGATTTAGAAAGTATTCGCAAGAACTAATATGGACTAGCGGAGGGAATTGAAAAATTACAGAATGATTTGATGTCGTTTGTGAATTCTGCTCAAATTGTGGATGATGTTCAGTCACATCTGTGTGCGAAAAAATAAAAGTGTAACACGAAAATTTGAAGGTATTGTTTACAAGGATTCAGATTTTCTCATACTAAGACAAATTTGTGAAGGTGCGTCGAAAGATCTATTATGTTGTCACAGGGATTACTTTAAATTTGCACCAAGATGAGAAAACGCTGTATATACAGCTTTCTCATGGTATTAGTGAAATCAATTCACGAGAAAGGCATGTAACTAGCCATAAAACGCTAACACACGGACACTAGTGCCAGAAAAAATAAACACTTGTCCGCAAAGTAAAACAGCAAAAAGAAGTGGGTATAGTTTCCCACGCTACTCTCGAGTAACACTTAAGATTGCTACTCGCGAGAGGGCAGTTCGCACCAAGGAGCACTAGTTAGCGCCAGGAATATTCACTTGTATCGTAGGGTTAAGTATGGCGATAGAAGCAGCGAGAGAATTACATGTGTTTAGCATAAAACTGCTCAAAACCACGCTGATGATGTCGGGTAGGCAGAAACATGTCCCTGTGTTAGCGTTTTATGGCTCTTCACATGTCTTGCTCGTGAATTGACTTCACTAATACCATGAGAAAGCTGTATTTACAGCGTTTTCTTATCTTGGTGTTGTTTTCTACGCATTCTTTTAGATGTGTCTTAAATTTGCAAATATAACATCGCTCTATGTGGAACGGTCGTTTTCATCATTAAAAAATATTTATTCCGCACGCCGTACTCATTTGACTGAAACAAGTGTGGAAACATATTTAATGATTCTAATATTTAATATATGCCACCCAGTTTGTGATTTGGTGGAAACTTCTTGAAACAGTAAGTGTTCGGCACGTTACATAGTATATTTTTTATCATTATTTTATGTGTAAACATTCGTGCGTTCGTCGCGATCATAAATGATGCGAGAACGTTACTGAATACTCCGCACTGCACTGCAACTTGCCCCACTTTGCTGATACTAGTGACAATTGGACTTCCAAATTACGACGTCTATATGCCAGCCACGGCGGTCACTTGCCCGAAATCATATCCAGACATTAATGTCATAGAATTATCTTTTAAATAAAGCGAATTTCATTGATATTAGAAACATTTTTCTGTGTTTTATTTCACTTTAAAGTTCTCCATCTGTAAAAAAACATTCCATATAATTCGTTATGTAGATGTCTTCAATGAACTTTATAGTAAAGGCGCCACTGGATATTTATTAAGCCTTGAAAAAGGTATAGTAGCTTGCAATAATAAATAACATATTTACTTCAATAGTCGAGGCAGATTATGTTGCCACTCTACGAAAACGCGAGGGAGACTGTGATTAAACAAAATTAAATGGAGCTATAGAACTTTCGCTAATTGTATTACTACGAAACGCTCTGATCTTGAATGTCGAACAGTGAATTAGTGATTTAAATGCATTTTAATGGAAAGCTTACATTTCCCCGAGCGTAAAACGGTCGCTCTTTCTTTTAGGGGATTAGTTTGAGGTAGTTAGTTTTAAAGATTAATTTAAAAATCGCCATTTTTAGCTCACGTTCTAGAGTTTTGTTTGACATTTTCTAGGAAACTTAACTGACTGCACTTGGACCAAAGGTCGCTGAAATTAATTGTAAATAATAGCAGTAGGTTTAAATTCTATGACCTACTTAAGGCATTCAGCTCGCCAAATATATAGCACAAATGCGCTAGTTTTGGCAAAAGGTTGGTTCCAGTAGAAACGTGTGAATTCCTTGATGTGAAAACCATCGCCTGCAATTCTCCATAGAGACCAGACATTGATCGAATTCCAACAGTATAAATACATGGACGCATTTCTTACAATCCAACTTATCAAACATTTCAAATAAGTCTTCAGTGTTTGTGCTTCCAGTGATACTTTTTCAGAACAGAAAGTCCCCAACGATAATATTACCATTGAGGAAGCGCACCTAACAAATACGTCCTTGTTTTTGCTAATGTTGCCAATAGCCTCATCAAGTTGCAAACCCAATTCATTTTCTCTATTAATTGATCGTTGAGATTCTGAGATGTCGTTCCTACACTATCTGACTACGATTTAATTCCGGTAAATATGCTCCATGTCTTAACACTGCCCCAATTTTAGCATTTTTCAATCCTTTCTTTTTTTTTGGTTTCCTATAGTTTCTTACATATACACTGTGTCCTTCCTTGAATTCTGCATCTATTCTCCCCATAAACTTTTGTATTTGCCTAGCAATATTATTCAAGGTGCCGCTTTGTAATAGATCTAAATGTGTCTTGAGTTTTTTTCCGAAAATTAACTGTGCAGGGCTTGCTTGAGTTTAGGTATGCGATGTATTTCGATAACAGAGTAGGTATCTGCTTATGGTGTTATTGTTTATATATTCGAAGCTATCAATTCCTTGGATTTTCTAAATGCAAATGCATTTTTACATGCGTTCGAAGCAACTCTGGAAGTAGCTATACTATTCGTTTGTTACTTCAGTTAAAATTACGTCTTTAAGGCATCGACTGCTCCTTATGTTGACTGGTACCTTTGACCACGCAGTCCGTCCTTGATAAAAAAATCGTTGGGACTTAGGTCCAGGTTGTGCGTAGAATACTGTAACAAGTTTTGTTGCAGTAAA
Source organism: Trypoxylus dichotomus (assembly GCA_023509865.1). Lineage (NCBI taxonomy): Eukaryota > Metazoa > Arthropoda > Insecta > Coleoptera > Scarabaeidae > Trypoxylus > Trypoxylus dichotomus. The sequence goes on from CM042075.1 coordinate 63,515,066, forward strand.
AATTCAATTGTCTTACACGCTGTGTGCGGACTTGCATTGTATTGGTGGAAGATGATTCGTCGTTCGGGATTGGTATTTCGAAGCTCAGCGATGACCTGCGACAAATAAATGGTTCTGTATCAATCGGCAGTAACAGTTCTTTGATCATGTAGAGGAATTGCTATTACATCACTTGCTTTCGAGGCAAATGTCGCGACCATCCTTTCGGAGACACTTAGAGAACCGATGACTTTTGTCGGCTCTTCTTCATTTTGGAACACCCAAACAGATGACTGGCGTTTATTTTTTGTTCATCTGAGTAAATCCAAGCTTCATCACCACTGGCGATGTTATACGCGTTTTTACAGTTTCCGGCGTTGAAACGGTCTAGAGATTTGGATGTTTTTCTGGGTGTCTGTCGTTTTTGGTACACCTACGTCGTCGCTAAGGCTAATCCATACTTGAATTCTCCATATCAACTAGAAATTGTTATCTGATGTGGTGCTTCATTGCCGAGAACTGAAACCAACTTGGCGAGGCATTCTTGTTGAGTTGACCTCGAAAGTTATAAAGAAATATTGCGCGAAAATGTTCTTGGTTTAATTCCATTTTTCAAATACTTGCCATCTTTAACACTTCGTTCTGGCTATAAGACTATATGTATCACATTGATGCTTTGGATTTAGGGATATTTTATTGCGCCTTCTATGTCCCAGTATGCAAACTTAAAAGACATCCTTCGTATTACGTTAAGTAAGACAAGTGGAAGTGCTTTTGGAAACTCCAGTTCTTATGCTGTATACGATGCCAAGATCTTGCTAATCCTTTGGTGTTACTTTTAATGTGTTTTAGTAAAGAAAAAATATGTTAAAATCGCTACTAATTAATGCCATTCCGTTTTCTGTGTTATCTTTTCCACTAACATTTCTTCTAAATATCGTAATGGAAATTTGTAGATGTGTCTAATAGTACAGCACAAAAAGGAAAGCTTCTAGGTTGTAATAGGTTGTATCTTCATAAACAAACACTCGCTGAAATACCAAACAATGCTTAAATAAACGATCAAGCTGCTTTAGCCCGTATATCATTTCTTAGAAACTTGTATTACAAAATTGAATTTAATGTCTGTCGGACTATTAATTACAGTTTAAAGTTGTTCAAAGCTGCGGGCTTCCCGCGCACCGAGTTGATCGTAAAATTGCGGAGAATGCTGTGTGCGACTGGATATCCGCTTAGTATTACAACGTCGAGAAAAGTACTATGCGAAGCTAACGCTTCTCGCTTTACATTAACTTTATATATCAAAGTTGTGTTATTTATTTGCGTAATACGGGAAATATTTTCGGTCGCACAGAGGCGGCGAAACTTCGTAATCCTTCAAAAAGTTTTGACTGGTTTGTCAATTCCTTTTAACCGAAAACTTCCTCTACCCCCCGAGCGACTTATAAACGCAAGACAATCCAATTATATCGGTTGTAATTGGCGTGAATCATCCTGGAAAGGAAAAAAAAATACGGAGTGAGCAAATAATTGATTAACTATCCTTCATTAAAATCTAAACGAAATTAGAGCTAACTTGGTCATCTATTTTTTATTAGTATATATTGTAATGAGATTTTTGAAACCTCTGTTCTTCTCAAGAATATGCTCACCTTTTATTGTATTTGTAAAATTTACGTTTCACTGAGCTTATTTTCGCAGTGTAGCAGCTGCTCAACGGGCGCTCCTATGTCGTTATAATGTAAGATTCCATGGTTGTGCTCCATCTTGCCACGCCACCAATACATAGTTTAGAAATTCCGAGAAGACAGTTTCAGTACTAAAAAAGAAAAGGAGCTCAACGAACTCAACAAACCCTAGAAGACATTGAAGCTGCTTAGGCATCAACAAGGAGCCTAGCATGTTCGGCAAGGAAGCACGCGGCGACATTAGATCTAAACCGAACATCATAGTGATTTGTAGTTTCTTATAAAATTCAAGTAATACAGGAACTGTGCAAAATCGTTTGCAGGAATGCATACGTTCAAGGGGATATCATCTTATGAGTATTGTTTTTAAAAATTGAAATTTTTTCATGGAGCACTAATGGCATATAATTTACTCTTTTCTATAACAATAAAACTTGTAACTTCATTGGTTTTTCTTGAGTAGAAGATCACTGAAAATTTCCCCTTTCCCTGTGTCATCCTTGTTATTACGGCACCTTTTGCAACAATTTAATGTTTTTCAGAATTTATTACTTAAAAATTCGTTTAAATACTATGAGTTTTTAATACAGAAACGTTACTGGCATTGTTTATGGATAGAAAAGGCAAATTACAAAAAATATAATTTGATGTTTATCTAGAAAGATATTTTTTCTAATTAATATTGCATACTAAATTATACGTAATTTAACTATGGGCAAAATTATAAAATATCTTGTTTGGTAGCACAGTACGAAGTTATTATTAGGAGTATGCATCCGATCGAAAAAGAAAAGGATTTATTTCTTTTTACAAGAGTTATTAATTTGTGACAATTCATAATATATTTTCTAATTAATTTATGTAGATAACTCCAAATCTTTTGTGGAATAGTCACTTGAATCATCGCTATCAGAATGTTCGCCAACATGGATTATTAATTCCTCTATTATTTTTTCTAATGCTGGTTCTTTGTTTTGTATATATTGTTCTTCCGCTTTCTTTGAGTGTTCACACCTTACTTGCCAGTCTCTTGTTGAAAACGTGTTAAAAAATCCGTTACATAATTTCTTCACTTCGCCAGTTTTAAAAGTCGCGTTTAGTCCTCCAACTGCTTCATACTTGCCCACACCATTTCAATTGGGTTGAGGTCAGGGTGATAGGGTGGTAATCTAAGCACATCATAGTCATATTTCTTAAAAACTGGTTCTATTTCTTACATCTTGAATCGTGATTTGTGCATTTTAATTATACTGTCGTGTATTCATCGCACTGTATGTTTCTCAGACGTAACCATGTCTTCTTTTCTCCATGTAAACTTGGGACTTCTTCCAATTTCTCTATTGTTAAATTACAAAAACACCTTTTTGCGTAAATTGGGTATTAACTTTTCTTCAACCCACTTTTTATAGTTTTCAAAATTCATTTCATGATGATAGGCTCCTGTCCTTGTTGATGATCTCTACTGAAGATAGGTATCAGGAACAAAACCATCTTCCCCGTCAGCCTGAACAATAATTAAATGATCCCCTTTAGATGGTGGTTTAAGCAAACCTTCATTAGAATCATCGTTCTAACTGTTATTATGGATATGTGATGAGTGTATAGATGTTTCATCCATGTGTACAATAGAACACATTTTACTTTCCGTACTGGTGGATGTTTTTCAAGAAACAGCTTCTTAAATTATAGATGTCATGGCATTGAACCAATAGTTTTCTATTTATCTTCATTTTCAGCCAACGGAATCCTATGTTCGTCATAACTTTTTCCAAACTTTCAGGATATCGTTGATACCCTGTATTATCCACTCAAAGTGGAAACTTTTTTTCGCTGACATCAAAATTCCGTATTGTTCTTCTTAAAATGCTTTCGTCATAATCGTTCAAGTGACTTTTCGTTCTTTCTCGTGTCCGTTTCTTATTTAGTGTCTCGAGGCTTTTAACAAGTCATGTTTTACTTGTGCTCCTTCTTTTATCATTTTTCTGACCCTTCGGATACTAATAGCACATGCAGATGATATACATTTTTTTATCTAAACAACAAAATAAAACCAGATCCATGAATGTTTATTACTTTCGGTTTTGTTTGCTTATTCATTGTATAATGTAATAGAAATACTTTACCTTTCTTAAAGGAAGGGTGAGTGCATCGTCGTTCTCTTCTTTGCTCATAAATTTAAATACATAATATACTACTTTTCTAGTCTGCGTCTCTACAAACTGGAAAAATTTCCGTTATAATTAGGGACAATTAAAGAATGAATAAACATTAAAATCTACATGAGTACATCAACATTAATTTGTTAGAATATTGATATATATATATATATATATATATATATATCTTACCTAATTTTGCATTTTACTTTTAAATTCCATGGTAAAATACACGACACTTTACACTACTATTGCAAGTAATCGCTGAATATTTTTGCCTTAGACTGTACCAGTATTGTGAACACTATTACAGTTGCTAAAGAAATGAGGTCTCTCTTCCTACGTACAATCTATCCACCGCGCAACTGACCTTGAGAGGAACAGCAACATTTGAGGATCTGTACAAAGTTTTCTACAGACATCTTATTAGGACTTGATATATTAATCAATGACCTAGCGGTAAACTCTTCCAACTCTCGGTGTATATTGGATGTTCTGTTTTATTGGTCAAGTCTGTATATGGGTAGATATATGCTATTTCCATTTTGTAAATTAAACGGTTGCCGATAGCTACGCAGATAGTGGACATGCACACTACAAGGCTTATTCAAAATTCCCATCCGATGACAACGCTTTTATAAAGAAGATAATGCACCGGCGCTGCAATAAACTTGTCCGCTACCAGCGTTGGACTAAATCTGGGTATTTTTGTAAATGGAAAGTAGCAATTAATTTGTTCATTGTTAGATCGCGGGAGTTAAAGCGCGTTTTTAACCATGGCGGAAGAATTTATGGTATGCAAGCTACATAGAATATTTGAATACGCCGTCCCCGTTTTGCTTGTTGCTTTTGTTATTTAATCCTTATTGTGATATATATCATTCACCGCAAGTTTCATGCAGTTTCAAAATAAAGGAAATACGTTTCGTTCAAGATAAACCACATGATAATCTAATGCAGGATTATGCAGATATATATTTGTAATATCACTAGGTATTACTGGTTTATTGCTGAGTAAATTGTGCATGTTTTTAAAATGGTAAATCACCTGCTGACATAAAAGGGTCTTCGGATGTCAAATTCAGATTTTAATGAAACTTGTTAAAATGTACAGTATGTTGTTGCAGGTGCATATACAGGAGGTTCGTTTAAAAGCTTCCCACTCTAAATTTCTGGAAATCTGAAAATTAATGAAATATGTAAGAAGCATTAACGAGGGGAATGCAAAAATTCACTCATCCACTTTAACCCCCTTCCCGCGTGAGCTACCCCCTTAAAAATCTTATATAGAAAGGGATATGGAGTAATACCTCATTTTAATGGTATTTTTGAACAGTGCATTTTGCCGTTTAGTTTTTCTGAAATTGATCGATTCGCTTCAGAGTTTTTCATTTTCTTTTTTCTTTATTTTAGTCTTAAATATTTATTACTGTACCACACTTTAACTATTTAAAGTGTTTCATTTTTAGTTTTAAAGCTATTTAAGAATGCAAATATCTTCTGTAACAAAGTTCTTCTAAATTTTGAGGTTGAGCGGTAAATACAAGAGACTTTAAATAATCCCATAGAAAAAAGTCTAGGCGATTTGGCTGGCCATTTTATAGATCCTCTTCCTGAGGAGTAGCTCCATCTTACTGAAAATGTAATCCATTTTTGGGTTCCACTACAATGGCTTTACGTCATACTAATTTGTTGTTACTACTGGAGTTCCACAGGGGTCAAATTTGGGACCTTTATTTATTTACATAAATGATCTTCTTTCACTCCTGAACTGTAATGTATTGGTTTATGCAGATGATTTTTCCTGTGAATGGGACGGTATACCGTTACAAGAGAACTTGAACGCAATTAATTCGTGGTGCATAGAAAATAAAATCTACTGGAACCTAAGCAAATGCGCAGTTATGACTTACACCAAAAGTAGGTCACCAGCTACCTATAATTACTTCATTGATCAATCAACAATTATAGCTAGACACTCGTCGGTGAGAGAGCTTGTTGCGCTGTTTGATCAAAAGTCATCTTTTACGGGCTATATTAACTACTGGAGGAATTTTGCTTATAAGACGCACTAAAATAAATATTTTATTCATTACTATTAATACTAAGGATTTGTTATCACGTATAATCCCGTGTTTATATTTGTATGAATTACAAAGATTAGGGCAAAGTAACTGATGTAATTTTATTGATTATTTATGATTTTTCTTAATGGAAGACATATGTATGCAATATATAGATAGTTTTGGTGTTAGTAGCATAATGTGGGACTTGTTCTATACCTTTGGAACATCCTATATAATTGAAAATATAAATCAATAAAAGATGTTCAAGATGAACAACCTTTGATTAATTTCTTTATCATGTTACTATGAGCAGCTCTAGTATAAGAGGGTGGCGCTTAAATGCAAGTGTCTTTTCGATAAGGTACAACATTTTGATTTAAATTTTTGTTCTATCTATTTTCGTTCAAGAATTAAATCTAGAAAACTGAAAATCTGTGAATCGTCGAAGGGGTGTTTCACGCCCTCAGAGTGAATTTCAGCATAAACGAGCATTTTTATTTGCAAGTCTCGGCATACTCTACATACCTACCAAATTTCAAGATCTGAATTTGGCAGCCGGAAACCTTTCCTTGTAAGTCTGAAATTTGTGCAAACTTAATGATATACTAATTGTACGAGTATTTGATGCCAATAGAATATTTGAGTACAATAATAATAATAGATACATTGAAATATAAATGAATGAAACCTGAATGTGAAATACGATAAACTAGAAATACAATAAATACGTAGGCTTCCACAGCCAGGGTCGGTAATAAGCGAAGTACTTCCGAAAAACCCTCTGTCTCCCTTCTTTCTTTCCTTTTCTTATTCTTTTCACCTTTTCTCCATTATCACCCCTTTTCACTTTTTCTCCTTTCTTTTTATTTCTTTCCCTCTTACTCTTATTTCATTTCTGTATCATCATCATGACACGGTCTAATTCCAGAAGTAGTTCTCTTATTAGATATGCAATAATTTTATCTGAACACTAGCCATTCAACAGGGGTACGGTATTATATCTATTCGAGCGAATTGATCTGTATAAACTTAAGTTTGAAGTTGAAGTTACAAGAAATTGGGCTTCCAAATCTAGCGAAAGCAACGCAATAAATATTTTCTTATAATTTGAAATGAGCTAGTTACTTTTTGCTGTGTACAATTAGTTAATATCACACATCGTTCACCTTTTGATCGATAGATCTTAATCAAGCGAAAGGCGAAATGATCTCTTCGCTAGCATATCTTCCACTCCTTTCACGCAGCACCAAAATTTATTTGAGAAGACCGTGCTATCGTATACTAATGTAGCATGTCACAATGAAACGGGTAGCGGAAAGAGAAGCCGAAAAACATTAACAAGATATGAGGCATTACGACCGTATTTCATGTATTTCTCGGTATCGGACGGTTTTTGCTCGCGCAACGCTAAGAACGTATTTGATTTTATGTCGCAGAGCCCTTCAAGGGAAAGAAAGGCCAATACGTCAGATTTAATATCGGAGATTTATTATCGAAACATGTTATACAACCAGAGCGAATAATGGAAGTGTATATTGATGAAACATTTGTCACGAGCCGCGAACGCAAAAACCTACCGAATGGCGCAGAAGATCGGTTCGATGAGTAGAAATAAATAAGTACAAATGCTTTGTGCGTTCAGGTTTGTAAATTGATAGATGCTAAAGGAACAGCTACAAGGTTTATGAATTTCCATTTATGAGCGTGTGCAACATACTGTGCTGATATCTGCAGCAAATACTTAATTATATGGAAATTTTTGAATGGTTTATTTTCGTTGAACGTTTATCAAGTTGAAAATTGAATAAACGATTTCAAGGAAACGTTATTTTCGTACAGAATTCAATTTGTGACGAATAACAAGTTACGCTGTTTCACTCGCCTGCCTTCGTAGAATTACCAAAGGCGCGTTCTAGGTAATTACAATTTCTTTAGAGGGATTCTTGGAGGAAAATATACACCAGTACGACGTGAGCACTACTTACTTATTTTCCATTCACTTCAAATTAATTTGCGCAAATACTACAAGCCGTATACCAGAAGAGGTTACTTGAATATTACTTTGTGAACTGGTAATTCGGGTACAGCAACGGAATAAAGTCAGAATAAGGTATGATTCAAAGGTGATATTATTTTACTATCTTTATGAATCAGAATTTCACAGTAAACTCCACACTAAGGCTGCAGAGACGAGTGCTTTCGCAGAAGCGCATGGCTTCGTTACAATCAGTATTAAAAATAATGAAAGTAATTGTTTACTCTTTCAGTTTGATTGTGTTGTTGATGTAGAGTGACGCAAAATTCGCTGTAGCATTGTATCATTAGCACGCCTTCCAGTGCTGACTCAGTCATACTCCTAAGGCGAGGTGAAAATATGTTGGTGTATTTGGAAAGCGTTCTGCGCCTGATGATGCGGTGTTCGCAAATTTAAGGTCCTTTGCATCATATTCGCACTCTTAGTTTTCAGTTAAACTCTTGTCTATACGCCTTATAGTTTGAAAATTGTGATTCCTATTTATAACCGCACACAATTTACTGGTTGTTAATCTTCCTGTATTATCTCTTAGATTTCCTAACGAGACTTTGACGTAATCTACTATATATACCACTTCATGTAATGACAGCGTGGTGTTTTCTAACTTGAAAATAGTGTCTAAAAGAAATTTGCTCTATTTGTGAATGGATTTCGATGCCTAGCTTACTGAAATTGCATGTACATCTTGCGGATTTAAATTTAAGGTACAAGGTCTAATAATGTGGGGAACATTTATAATATAAAACAGCTTCAAGCCACATTTCCCATCTCGTCAATACCGGTTGTGGGTGGCTGAGGAATGCCCGGACAAGCCTGTTTAAACTCACGAATGCATTTTGGAGATTTGATAAAAACATATATTGATTAGTGAGGTGATTATATTGTGCGCTCTTCTAGTAAAGGTTAGTGAATGAAGTGTTTATAGGTTAATTAAAAGCCAAGACGAGGATGAAAATGTACCCAAGCCTGAAACAAGAGGAAAAAAGGAAGTTATACTGGACGAGGAAGTATGCAATTCGTAAACTCATAATCAGGCGTATTGGCGGTGATTCTGGTTTCCTGAAAGAAGGCTTGAGCGTATTTGAATCAAAGAAGATCGGTGGCTATCTCGAATATATGGACGCCGATTGTTTTAAAAAAACGGTTTTTGGAAATTGTTTCCTAAATTGAATCTGGGGTCTGTTATAGAAATTGATAATGCCCGATATCATAGTTGGCGCTTAGAGAGATTGCCAATATCTGCATGGCGAAAAGAAGAAATAGCTAAAAACGTACATTGCGAGGAGACCATTGGGAAATCGGATTTATTACATATAGTTCTACTGCATAAAGACAAATACCATAAATATGCAGTTGGTGACCGGTGCATAATTGTGCTCCGATTACCTTCCTACCATTGAGAATTAAGTCCCATTGAAATGATTTGAGCGCAAATTAAAAACGAAGTAGGAAAAAACAATACAACTTTTAAATTGAAAGACGTGAAAATTCCATTTTACCAATTTGGCAATCTTCTGAACAAGTACCAGAGAGGAGAAGCAAATATATTGGCACAATCACTAAGAAAAAAACACCGATATGCTATCATTATCTGCAGTGCAATTATCTTTTATGGATTTCGTGGCATACGTCCATTTCAGTCACTGAAACTAAGTCAACCATAGTAGTACATGGAGTATTTGAAGCAGTAGGTATCAGAGTTAATGTAGAAAGACGGTACATTGATTGGAAAAACTCCCGAAAAGTGTCCACTATGGAAGGTGGATCGTTATACCTATTGCCGTAATCGTCCTTCATAGTTCTAGGAATACTTAATAATACTTATGTTGCTAATTTGTGAAAACAAATACGCAAGTAAATTCTATAATATCAAATTTGTACTTTTCAATTTGGTGTATACAAATTATGTACGTTCGCTTCCTCGCAATGGCCTAATCTAGAAGTATGAATCACTGCCTACACTATACGCACTGAGATATATAGTGACGGCCATGTAAATAGCACAGGTAAACTGATATGAATGAATTGATAAATTTGTAAATGATAACAAGTGATTTATTTAACTTAGCTAGAAATAGCGCATTTAATAACAATCACGAAATACTGTATTATTTCTTTTTTTAAATTCTTGTTTGCTTTTACATTTAATATTTCGTTGGAAACACTTTACAAGCAACACTGCTGCACACTCGGCACACTTTCAAATAATTTTCGACATCTCTCCAGAGAAATGTTATGCCAGGCTTCTTCAATAAGAGTCCATAATTCGTCTAATGTCACTGGAGATTTAGATTTTATAATAACCTCAACATCCCCTCATAGATTTTCTATGGGGTTTAAACCAGGCCTTTGTGCAGGCCATTCTAACACTCGAATCTGCTTCTCCTCTAGCCACTGTTTTACGTACCTCGCCGTATGTTTGTGATCATTGTCATGCGTTAAACTCCAGGCTACTGGAAGAAGTTCATCAGCATATGGTGTCACCACATTTTCTAAAATATTGCGATATACGAGGGGAGGTCCAGAAGTTCGTGGAATGAAAGGGTTTAAAATAAAATAAAACCATTTTTCCTTTCCAATATAATTACCCTTAAGCACAATACATTTATTAGATCTATGAATTAATTTTTCTAAACCATCATAAAAATATTTTTTATCTTTCGCCTCAAAATGGGTCAAAATTACCTCCTTTACCTAATTGTCGTCGGAAAACTTTCTTCCATGTAAGTCTTTTTTTAAATTGCGAAACAAATAAAAATCGATAGGTGCCAGGTCTGGACTGTAGGATGGATGGACCATTGATTGAAAGCGATGCTTGTGCAGAGCAGCCATTGCAACTTTGCTCTTGTGAACCGGCGCATTGTCTTGCAAGAGCAACACACCCTTGGTCAATTTTCCTCGACCTTTTTCCTTGATGGCCTCCCTTAATTTTTCTAATATCGCTGCGTAATATTCTCCGGTTATGCTCCTACGTTTTTCTTTGTAATCAATCAATAATATCCCCTCACAATCCCAAAAAAACAGTAGCCATAAATTTTCCAGCCAATTCTGACACTTTGAATTTCTTTGGCGGTGGCGTCCCCTTTTTATGCAATTGCATGGACTCCTGTTTGGACTCAGGCTCAAAGTGATGAACCCATGTTTCATCTCCGGTAACAATCCGCTCCAAAATCTGTGCAGGTTTGTCTCCACATAGCTCCAAAAATTGTTTGGACCCACAGACGCGCTGCCATTTCTACAGCGGCGTGAGCATTCTCGGTACCCATCTTGCACTGACTTTTGTCATATCCAGGTGGTCGTGTAGAATACGCAAAATGGTGGTATCTGATACTACAACTAATGCAGATAATTGTTTTTTCTTCAAACGGCCATCTTGCAGTAGAAATTTTTGCACTTTTTCGACGATGTCTGGTGTGGTGGCCTCAACTGGCCGTCCTGAGCGGCGGTCGTCTTCAATCGACTCCCGATCATGTTTAAAAAGACCACGCCACTTATAAATCATTGATTTACTAGGGCACTGTTCCCCATAAACGGTTTCCATTTCATTCAATATGGTTTGAGCGTTCTTTCCTTGCTTTGTAAAGAAACTTTATCACAGCACGGTGTTCAATTTGCTCCATAGTTTCAGTTTTCTTCCGGATGGACTTGTTTAGCAGGCAACTATTCGTAAACAACTGACGCTATAGGGCTGCAACTTAACTTATATACTAATGAGGAGTCGCCAATCAGAATGACACCTAGCGTGCGCCCCCATCCCCACTCCATCCCCTCCATTCCACGAACTTCTGGACCTCCCCTCGTACATACTGATCCATTTTCCTGCAATTCTGAATATAGGCCCTACACCACGTCATGACATAGAAGCCATAACACTTCCTCCACCGTATTTCAATGTTTGTATAGCGTACCTAGGGTTGAATCTCTGATTGATGAGGCGTCGTACATACATTTTTCGGTTAGACTCAAGTCGGTTGTATTTGCTCTCATCTGTCCAAAGTATAGATTTCAACAAAGAAAGCGGCTTTCCTTTGTGCATTTCCACAAACTGCAATCTTCATTGACGGTTATTTGATACGAGTGACTTTCGTATTGCAATACACCTATGTACGTTAAATTCCTTCAGTCGACGTCGTATTGTTCTTCTCGATATATCAATATAAAATTGTTTATAAAATTCGGTTTTTATTTGTGCAACAGTACGAAAAGGATCTTCTTCACTTAATTGACGAATAAGGTTGTCATGTCGAAAGGTTGTTTTTCGAGGCCAATCTTCCGTTTCTTGTTTTCTAGGGTTTCCTTTTCGGTCTGAATATGCTTCATCGCATTTTGCACTAATTTACGTGAACAATTTAATGTTCGTGATATTTCTGAAGTTGATAAGCCCTTCTCTTTCATAGTGCATAGTACATAGTGCAAATTAACTCTCGTTTCTTTGGTGCCCAATGTTTTCCTCATGCCATTATACTAACACCTAAATTTTTGTTATTAATAACACGTTAATCTTGAAAATGGAAAATACACCACTTTTTTTGGTATAAAATAACCCAAACACTATAATAAGATTCCGCTACAGTACCCACAACTGTGCTATTTATGTGCCCGTTAGAAAAGTGAAACTATTTCTTTTTCATTGAATGCCGTAGCATTGTTCTGCAATATGTAGCTAGGGGAAGTACACGCAACCTTCTCGGAGACTCTCACGCTAGTTTAATAAAAAATTAAGCGGGAACAGCTTGAGCGGTTAATTCAAATGGAATATGTTGTCTGTGCTATTTATGTGGCTACCACTGTAGTTTCACAGGTGTACTTACATTAATTACATTTATATTTGCCTTGTAATTAGATATTTATTTTTCCTGTTGGACAATAAGGCATTACTATTGTTATTATTATTTTGCCTTCTTTTCATATTTAGTAAGTAATATCTTTTGATCTATTTGTATTGTGTTTGATTACATCGTGTCCTTTTATGCCTGTTGGCGTAAATAATATAATAATAATAATTATTATTTTTATCAGTAATAATAACAATCTACTCGACGTGCTGTTTTATGTCGCATCTGTGCTGGTCAAGAACTCATGACAATATTATGTCTCAAAATTTCTTAGACAAACAAGTATTTATAATTTAAACTGTTTGAAAATGTTCCGACAATTTTATAACCTTGGCCGCTAAATATGTAGCACTGAGATGAGCGATAAAAAGTTACACATTTCTAGTGATCGTTCTAAACGAGCTTTGGTACAGTGAGGCTCGGTTTGCACGCGTATGCAAACCGAATTTTAATTCGCAATCGCAATCGTTTCACTGGCTAAACTAGTGACCCGTGCAAAATTTATGTTAAAGGTTATAGCACCCACATTTACATTTTAAATACAGGTATAAAATGTATTCTATATACACGTATGTGTATTCCTACATATATTAATTAATAAAAGTATGTTTGGTGTACACACACGGCGCGGCGGTACGTTACGAATACAGTTTTGCATTAATTAAACAGGCACTCGACGATTTAATGCGCACAAAACTCATTTCGCCAGAAAGCGCAAAGCTTAAAATGAGTCTAATTCGCCTACCGCTGCCTCGAGAACTATACGATTTTGAAGGTAAATAAACGTAAGGGAGAATTTTATACTCTCATACGCGCGTGCAATATGTAATCTCTGGCGGTGGCCGCGGCATCTCGCCGGAACGACGGTGCTTTTTAGCGGAAAAACAACGAACGGGAAACACCGAAATGCGACACGTGCAATCCGGTCGTGAGCAAGGTGGTAAGCGATTGTAAACAGCTGCTGACGATGAAAAGGAGATGAAATAAGGAAACCGTTAGCGATGCACGTAGATAGATGCATATTAGATGAAGCGCGTACCCACCAGCCAGCGTCTTGTTAAAGTGAAGAAAAACAATTGGATAACAAGCAACCGGTTATAGCATCGTTTCGCGCACGAAAATTCAGATTTCGATGAAACTTTAGACTGAAAGAGAGCAGCTCCTTTCAAAAATATGTATGATCTTAAAGTTTTTGTAAATATCTCGGAAGCTATAACAAATATTAATTTTTTTCCAAGTAGTAAATATGTTATATAACCTCAACGTAGGGAGGTAAATTATTTTAGAAAAGGGTATTACACCAGGGTTGTTTTTTCAGTTTTTGCATTCAGAGCTGGAAAAAAACAATACATAGCTTTTACGAGGGCGACCTAAAATGTTTCCGGAATCGACAAACAAAACATGGTATGGGTGTGGTTTGGTGTGGTGCTCCAGTCTCTTTAAGCCGGCGGAAAAATAGGATATTTAGAGGTCTGCAAAATAGCCATCTGTAGCTGCGGTGATATTTTCATTTGAGGCAAATCTCTTTCTTCCCAGTGATTTTTTTAGGTTTCGGAACAGGAAAAAGTCGCTGGGGGCTAGGTCCGGTAAATATGGAGGATGAGAGGCTAATTCGTGGCGTAACTCATTTAATTAAGACACGACGATGCGAGGTGAAGCCGGTGGATTGTCATGGGGGAAAAGTAATTTTTTATGCTGTAAACGAGGCCGTTTCTCCTTCAATACTGCATCGAATCAGGTCAATAAATCGCTGTAGTATTGAACCGTGGTCGGCATTCCCTTCTGAAGATAGTCGATGAGGATCACACCTTGGGAATCCCAAAAAAATGGTCGCTATGACTTTTTCGGCCGATGGAAACATCTTTGCTTTCTTCGGAGCCGGTGCGCACAGAAAAGTCCATTGCTTCGATTGTTCCTTGGTCTCCGGTATCATCCACGGTTACGAAACGCATGAAGAAATTCCTTGGATAGCGTTGGATTCTGGTCGATACTCCTTCGAAACAGTCACCAGATTTCGTTTTTGTTCCGGTATGAGCAAACGCGGTACCCATTTTTCATACCCAAAATTTCGTGTAGGATATGGCCAACGCGTTCTTCTGAGATTTCTGTTGTCTCTGCTATCATTTCCAGCTTCAATCGACAATCGGCTGACACGACCTCATGAATCTTGTCGACCATTTCATCGTTGGTAGCGGTTTTTGGGCGTCCACTATACGGTTCGTCACTTATGCTTGTGCGGCCACGTTTGAATTCGATCATCCAGAACCTGAAATTTGAAAATGATGGAGTACATCCACCATGAAGCAAAATATTTAGAATTTCTGTGCCCGTTTTCCCACCTATCAGAAGTGTTTTATCACTGCACGAAATTCGATTTTATCCATTTTGGCGAAACATTTTTGCGAAACCGCCTGACTTGCTACACAGAACAGATTATTAAACAACAATTATTGACAGTAGACGTCTGGAATTTCGACAGTTGCCATAAAAAAGGTTGCCCTTGCCGACCAATGAATCCACTTCAACCTTGGCATGCCATCTCCGATTCCGGAAACATTTCAGATCATCCTTGTACAGTCCAGGAAAACGATGTGAATGGTGTAAGCGAAGTTTACAAAACCCAAGATTCGCCATTAACAGATATTCCATGTCAAAAGGCGTCAGGGTGTTATGGCAACAATCTCCTCAAATTCTGCTTTATTTGTGGGATTAAGAAAGGCATCTCTTACAAAGGCTAAAGCTTTCGAAAATATTAGACGACTGTTTTAATATCCTTTATGTGTTTCTGTGCCTCTCATTCCAAATCCCAAGGTTTCGTGCATCTCACCCACTGAAAATTAAATTTTATTTATTCAGACCATAATCGCGCATGAAGTTTAATTGGTCTCCATTGGTCTTTCATGTTACATTACTTAGATACTAGTTATATTTGCAGAAATGAGAGAATTCCGCATCCATAGGCGGCAGATATTGCAATTTCCTTGTGCTTTCTTTTAATTTTGTCGTTCGCGTCGTATTTAAGTGCAATTTTTTTGGATTTATGTTCTATATGATTACACTTCTTCATTTTCCGTACTTTTTTATTTTACTTCAAAGACATCCTGTATAGAACATAGAATATAGTACAATCAGGAAGCTAGATTTAAAAAGAAGCGACAGGATTTGAAGATAAAAACTTGTAAATTCTTATTCTTAAACTAGTGTAATCCGCTGTTACATTGAAACCATCTCTGATAGACATTGTTTAGGCAATTGGTAAGGATATACTGTTATACAAATTTGAAATTAATCCGAGCTTTAGTTGCTTCATGATTTTAGTTAGTTGGTATTGGCATGTTGATATTGCATTTATTGTAACAATAGTACGAAGTTTGACATTACGTACAATCTCTGTCTCAACCTCACCCGAACTTTGCACAATGCGCCATGTATTTTAGAGCAAACAATATTATTTCCCATTTTAGCAGCTTGAAAGCAAAAGGTGTCGCGATTGCGTATTAAGCGGCATAATCAAACTTTCGTAATGGGTTTATCCCAACAAACGGAACAACTTGAATAGGAATATTGTGAAGTTTAAAACGTGTGCGCTTCCTATGTCTGTACATAAGAGAGAGAACATCTTTTTATTAATATGGATGAACATTACAGACTTACTACATTAATTAAAGGTAGCAGGGACCTGAGAATTTCATTATATACACGAAAAAAATAATCAGTCGGGTATAAACAAATAGATAGATAAATAGATAGACGTTTTTATTTTCAGAAAAATGTAAATATAATTATATATACCTATGAAAACGGTCAAAAAGGAAGTATTTGAGTTATATAATTATTTGCTTATTAGATAACTTCGTAAATTATCTTTAAAATAAGCGTGTATTGCACTGCGCGCTAAAGTCATTAAATAAGTCACAAACTGCTGTGGGAAAGCTTAAAATAGCAGTGAGGTATTTACCTATCTTCCGCTAGGTGTCAACACAATCCAGCTTTATGATAACCAAAGTGACAGTTGCCTTCCTCGTACATAGGCAGTATTAAAATGGCGACCGTGCTCGAAGAGTGCCTTGCGGAAAAGCAGTCTGCTGTTCTGCGCTTTCTCTGGGCAAAACAATTTCCTTCAAAAGATATCCATCAGGAAATGTGTTCTGTTTACGGTGAAAAGGGGTTTTTGCGTAAAGCCGTGTATAACTGGGTTGAGAAATTCTTTCAAGGGCGCTTGAAAGTTGTTGACGATCGGCGAAATGGCCGCTTCGTTCAGATTGTGTCAGATGCCACATTTTGAGAGTGGAAGAGATGATTCGAACTGACGGGCTGGTAACAATAGACAGCATAGCAGCTGTAATAGGGTATTCTCATGGTTTAGCCTACGAACTGATGCATGATCGTTTGAATTTTGTAAAAGTTTGTTCATGGTGGGTACCTAGACAACTGACCGAGGAACACAGAAAGATTCGAATGGTCTCGTCCTTGCAACACCTCTCTCAGTGCGTAGAGGAAGGGCAGGAACTTGTTTAACAGGATTGTTACTGATGATGAGTTATAGGTGCACAGGTCATAGGTGCACACATGAGTCATAGGTGCACACATAGGCGATGAGTCGTAGGTTATACGTGCGAAACAAATCGTGCCTCAATGCAATGGAAACATCCTTCTTCACCATAAACAAAGAAATTCAAGGTTGTGTCCTCAAGTAGTTAGGTTATGCTTGCCGTGTTCTGGAATTCTCAAGGAGTGCTCTTAGCCCACTTTGAGAATAGAAATGAGAACATGATTGCTGAATTATGCTGCAGGATTTTGTTGTTGCTTGGGGATTCAATTTATCGAAAACGTCCAGCCCTACTGACGAGGAGGAGGAGTATTGCTGGATCACGATAATGTCAGGCCGTATTTGGTCCACTTGAGCAAGGTGAGAATTGCAGAAGTGAGAGGAGAACTTCTTGAAGATTCGGTTTACAGTCACGACCAAGCCCTAAGCGGCAGTCATCTACCTGATCCACTCAAAAAGTATCCTGGTGGCAAACATTTCGAGGATGGTGACGATGTTGAACAATAATAACGTACGTGATTCAGACGGCAACCTAAATACTTTTATGCAGCAGGCATTAATAAAGCAATAGGATAAGTGTATTCAAGATTAAGAATATTTTTGCAGTCTATTGCTGTTAGTAAAGAGAAAAATTCATGCAATATTTATCTGCTGTGTGTTCTGTAGTTTCTTAAAAGTAGTGGCAAAATAGAATTACATAACAGAAACGATTGTGGATCGTGAGGATAGTATAAATGCCAATTGATATTTAAAGAGTTACGTTCATAACAAAATATTATATCTAATTTTGGCGAATTTGTCCTAAATAGTGCAGAAAGAGTGCGTTTCGAAAACTAGATCTGATAGAATAAATCTGGCACCCCAAAATTGCTTAACTACACTTAAGAAATCCGAGGCACCAAAATGTGTGTTGACCAGTGTATTTGTTCACCACAAGCCTCAAAGAAACGACAGTAGAACTGATTCAGACGTTCGGAATTTTATCTTTTACCAAACAAGTATATCTCGATGTATATTATGTTAATTATAATTATAACTTACAAATTCTTACTTAAATAAAATTAATTATAACAGTAAAAATGCTGCTAAGTTTATTTTTCCCTTTTGTATTTTTTAAATGAAATGGAATGTTATTATTGGCTTTTTCTGTTCAGAAGGCAAAGGGGAACATCGCTACTTGAATGTTTACAGAACGCTCTGAAAGAACATGTGTAGTACGACGTATTCACATAGACAACAAGTACATACACCAAGTTGAATACCGCAATTCCATTAAAGCACAATTTTATATAAAATCTCGAAGGATAAAATAGAGCAGCGTATGCAGCAGCAACATCGGCAGTAGCAGCAAGGCATAAAATTTAAAGTACTTCATTGTTCGGACTGTAATATCTAAGAGCATCATCATTCAAATCCGGAACGGTAGCAGGAAAAAAAAACAAGTATACGCTCAACGAGAGATATATTTTATTAAAGGCGATTTTTTGTTATCTTTTTTAAGCGTATAACCTAATGGAAAGTAGCTAGTCCGCCTGTTACTCGCTGCGTTAATTTTCTGAAATTAGCTTACGGAAGCGTCATTTATTAGTTTTTCGAATGAACTCCGCTCTCGAGATTTACACGAACATACCGCATCGAAAATATAATGAAAGGTAAGTACAACTTGTTCTGTGCATTGAATTTGTAGATATTACCTTTGAATAAAACTTTGAAATACAGTTTTCTGTAACAAGTTGCAATTCAGTTGGATTTCACATGATTAATGGAAAAATAAATATCAAAAATGTATTCACATAAATGGAATTACTGTAGAGCTTACTTATGTTTGTTACAAGGGTGTCGTATATAACGGACGACACACGATACTTTCGGCTACAGCGTATACTACTATCCTTGATCCTAGCAAAGGCTTATTTGAAAAAATATATTTTTGTTCTGGTATTACGTACAAAAGTCTTGCTCAAAAAAGAATTACGTCTTTTTTATAACGTACTTGATTTGTTACTAACGTACTTATTATAAAAATTTGGTATAAAGCAGCATGAAGTAACTGTTAAATAGCGGGGAATTACCTCTCTATATGTGGGGCGTATAATATAAATGTACTAAAGGAATTTTTCTTTGCATGATTTGCAGTTATTGTTCGTTAGAGTTAGAGACATTTGTTTCGATAAATTATTAAGTGCGACTTTACGTATTAAAAATGAGTACCTCTACTGTGTGGCGGCGTGAAGTTGAAGAGAAAATAAATATAATTAAAGACATTTAAAGCAGTAAAAACAATATGATATTTGTCGTGCTAAATGTCTTTAAAACACAACACTTTTTACCATAACGAAAAATAAAGATAAAATTCTCGCATTACAACGGACAAACAAAAATGTCAAGCGATTACGTAAACTGGTTCGAGGAAGAGTTGATGAGGCATTACTACGATGGTTTGAGTATCAACGAGCCAATAATATACCAATTAGCGGTCCTATTTTTCAACATAAAGCAGAAGAATTTACTAAATTATTCAACGACAGTAAAGGTGAAGAAGACTAGGCATAATATACAGATGTCTTAATTACTAAATACATGCATATGCAAAAAAATGTAGCTCTAAATTTGTACATACAAGGGCCATTCGGAAAGTAAAGAACGTTTCTCTTCACACATAACCGCGTCACCCCACCACTACCACCGCCGATCCACCATTGACATTGGTACTCATCCGCTTCGGTTTGGCGGCAACTACGATTCAATACGGTTGATTACTGCTTAGCTGTGCGACTTTAAAATGTGTGACAAAATTGACGATTTCGCCAAGTGTGGGGTGCGCATAAGTACAGCTACTGTCAGACGCTTCAATGACTTTGCCTCGCTATTTAAAACAAGCGTCGCGGAATGCCAAGCAATGGAGTCATCCTCCTTCACACCTGGATGCAGTAGTTTCGGTGGGCAATTTTTCGATATCCGCCATACAGTCCGGACTTAGCCCCAAGTGATTTTCACTTATTTCCCAAACTGAAAGATTTTTTTAGCCGAGAACACTACGGAAGTGATGATCAACTAAAAGAAGCCATTTGTAGTGAAATTCTTTTCAAGGTTATTAATGTATTAAAGCGAGTGGATTCTTTTATCAGGGATTTTGCCTATATCAACGAATTTAGATGACTCGAATTAAATTAATGAGGAAAATAGAATAGATTAGATCAAAAAATGACAATATATAGTGCACTCGATAAATACGAGGGGAGGTTCAGAAGTTCGTGGAATGGAGGGGATGAAGTGGGGATATGGGCGCTCGCTAGCTGTCATTTTGTTTGTCGGCTCATCATTAGTATGTAAGTTAAGTTGCAGCCCTATAGCGTCAGTCGTTTATGAATAGTTGCCTGCTAAAGAAGTCAATCCGGAAGAAAACTGAAACTATGGAGGAAATTGAACACCGTGCTGTGATAAAGTTCCTTACAAAGCAAGGAAAGAACGCTCAAACCATATTGAATGAAACGGAAACCGTTTATGGGAACAGTGCCCTAGTAAATCAATGTGGCATGGTCTTTCTAAACATGGTCGGGAGTCGAAGACGACTCCCGCTCAGGACGGCCAGTTGAGGCTACCACATCAGACATCGTCGAAAAAGTGCAAAAATTTCTACTGCAAGATGCCCGTTTGAAGAAAAAACAATTATCTGCATTAGTTGGAGTATCAGATACCACCATTTTGCGTATCCTACATGATCACCTGGGTATACAAAAGTCAGTGCAAGATGGGCACCGAGAATGTTCACGCCGCTGCAGAAACAGCAGCGCGTCTGTGCGTCCAAACAATTTTTGGAGCTGTGTGGAGACAAACCTGCACAGATTTTGGAGCGGATTGTTACTGGAGATGAAACATGGGTTTATCGCTTTGAGCCTGAGTCTAAACAGGAGTCCATGCAATGGCTTAAAAAGGGGACACCACCGCCAAAGAAATTCAAAGTGTCAGAATCGGCTGGAAAGTTGATGGCTGCTGTCTTTTGGGATTGTGAGGGGATATTATTTATTGATTACAAAGAAAAACGTAGGAGCATAACCGGAGAATATTACGCAGCGATATTAGAAAAATTAAAGGAGGCCAGCAAGGAAAAACGTCGAGGAAAATTGACCAAGGGTGTGTTGCTCTTGCAAGACAATGCGCCGGTTCACAAGAGCAAAGTTGCAATGGCTGCTCTGCACAAGCATCGCTTTCAATCAATAGTCCATCCATCCTACAGTCCAGACCTGGTACCTAGTCATTTTTAATTGTTCCCCAATTTAAAAAAAGACTTGCGTGGAAGAAAGTTTTCCGACGACAATGAGGTAAAGGAGGCAATTTTGGCCCATTTTGAGGCGAAAGATAAAAAATATTTTTATGGTGGTTTAGAAAAATTAATTCATAGATCTAATAAATGTATTGTGCTTAAGGGTGATTATATTGAAAAGGAAAAATGGATTTATTGTTTTATTTTATTTAAAACCCTTTCATTCCACGAACTTCTGGACCTCCCCTCGTACCTAACGCAGTCCAGAGCTAGCTAATAAACATTATTTTTTAAATTTCAATTAATAAATGATTTTAACAACAATAAAGTCCTATCCTATTTGTACCAGCGCACAAACTCTGTTGATGCTCTATATTTTGATTGTTGATCACGCTCATAAACCGCTACTAGATCCACAAATGACTACGGCAACGAAAGCATTCTCTATGCATTTTCAGAGATAGAGATGTAAGCCCTGGATGTGATCTTCGCTATTTGCCGTGTGTATATGCGTGTGTTAAATATTATTGTATGAAATGTTACATTAACTACATTGAATTTTGCTATATAAAGTTTTGATGGGATAATTTCATTATTCTCTTTTCCTATATTCTCCCTTACAATAGAATTAGATCAAAGGAAACTATAAATAAAGAAAATAAGCTTAGTGAAAGGCAAGTTTTGCAAATACGTTGAGAAATGGACAAGTACTTGAGGAGCACAAAGGCTTCAAATAATTCCATTACAATGTACTACTTGTCCATCCCATTTCACTCGCCTTTTTTACAAAAACATGGTTACTGTTTACCAGTCGAATGTTGTTTCCTTTGATAATCCATAATTTGTTTGTAACAAACAATCTAGTCTAATGCAACCAGTACAATAAATATAATTAAAAATAAAATTTGCATTACTACAAAACAAGTTACATCTGTATTGGATAAAAAAGTATTTTGCTTGACATTATGTAGCCTGTGACAATAGTATACGCTATCCATAAATTTCAAGGAGAATAAGAATTATATTGAAAAATTCGAGTAGGCAACCTGTGTTGCAAACATATAAGGTTGATTGTAGTAGTTTCTGGTGCTGGCATCGTGAAAGTGGTGATGAGTAAAAATATTCGGGGAAAACCACATATCCAGTGCGACAAAAGTATATGCCATGTCATTACTTTTAATTTTGTCCTCAACGAGTGCAGTGCAAATGTAGAAAATATGTTATAATAAAGTCTGTACATAGTGTATTAAATGTTAGTGCATTAATCTACTTTCTACATATCAATATGTCATGTGGACAACTATTCATTAACACTGAAATGGGTTTAAATCATGCTTAGCGCGACCGAAATTGGTCTGTCGCAAAGATAATAGCAAATTTGAGCAGAACCCGTCTTGTAATTCACAGTTTCTTAAATGCAGGCGAAAATTACGGAAAAGTGCTCAAATCTAAAAAACCCAAAGCGATAATAAAACGTGAACGTTGCACAATTTTAAGATTTGTATCAAACTCAGCACAAGTAGCAGGTGCAAACACCAATCTGCGAAATGTTGAACGTCTGTTGAAAGCAACAGCTCACTCAAAACGGAAACGACTGCAAAGAAACCCTCTTTTAACACGTCAGTATAAAGAAGTCAGATTAGCATTTGTAACCGCGCGTTTCAATTGGCGTAAACGCTGGCGAAAGTCATTTTTACTGATGGCTATCAGTGTTATTGTCATGATCTAAGAAAGGAGGAAGTAGTTCTGAGTTGTAGGTAGATGGGTGGTGATAGTGTAATGATATGGGCAGGTATAGGGTATAACGGGAAAACTCACATCAAGTTCTGTAATGGCAAAATGAATAACGCTAATCATATAAACCTTAACGTGGGTCAAATATCATGACATACTGAATAGATTACATACCGGGACTTTAGAATACGTCAGGTACAAAAAATCTAGTGACACGGGCGGTATCCAACAACCGTTACCACTATGACAGAGATAGTGAAATTTGTTTATCACATATAGAAAAAAATATCCAAGCCTGATATGCTTAACAAGACAACGAAATCGTTTTAATAAATGTAGTGTCCTATACTTTTGTCGCAGATTGTATAACCTCTGCATTTCTGCTAAAAAAATATATGTAAAGATGTTGATATATCTAACTTCTTTCTTTTGGTTGCTTAATAAAACTAATTTAAACAAACACTCTACCTCGTCATAACTTTTGAACCTCCGGTTTTGAAATCGTTCCTTGTAATACCGCCGTCTATGCTGTTTAGCCGACATGATTTAGCAGCTCTAGTGATGATCTAGTAGGCCTATTGCAGTAATCAATATCGTATAAAACAATGAAATTCCTCTTGTGCGTTGTTTCAAAAATGCCTCCAGTGCGATGAAATACCGAACTGTTCATCAAAGCCAACGTTAAGCTGCAATCACGAAAAGCATTGCCGCGCGATTAAAATTTTTTATACGTAACGTAATCCAGAAACAAACCGTACGGAAGGGGTAAGCGATTGTTACATTGATTAAGCACCGATGAATATAAAACGAAACAGAAAAGGGCAATAGAATTCCCGCCGTTTTTACGATCGTTCCGGTAACGGCATGCATAAAATTTCTCGCAAAAGTTATTTACATAAGGCGGGGAGGCGGAAGACTGCGACCGAACGCGTAAGGAAGAGAAACGCCACTGTTCCGAAATGACCTCAAAACAAATAAATCACGGAATAAGCCCGTCTTGATATCGGTCGTCGCACCGTGAATTTCAATATCAACGCATTTATAATCAGAATTACGAAATGAAGTATAAAAAGTCAATGAGCCGGAAACTCGGGAGATGGATTCGGAAAGAAATCGCGTAATTTGTCTCTCGCTAATAATAGTAGCGGAAAGTTGCGAGTCGTTTTGATTTAGAGTTAGGTGGTTGCCGTCGAATCCTACAAGCCGAGGCAGTATCATAAAGCTCTCGGAACGAGACGGAAAATTCTCTCTCTTGGTAAGAGACATTCTTATTCAGTTTTGATATATGGGAGCGTAACGATTGTGGAGTTTGCTTTGTAATCTGATGCATTGGTTTAATTCTGCTTTAAATATAGCAACGGAAATTTATGGATAATCTGAAAAACTACCATAAATATAAAAAATAAATCGAATATATTGACTTTAGAGTTAAGAATTGATAAGATATTAACAAAGTATAAAATTTTAATAATTCATTTATTTATTTAAATACAATATTAGTCACGAGTATAGTATAAATATTTATTTCAAGTCATCATTTATTTAGCTTTACTAAGAAAACAAGAGATGCGCCAGAGCTTAAGGAATTTGTCATTTTTAGTACTTTTAAGGAAGTGCCCTTTGTGTTATTATACCGTTATATCCTTGGTTGTATTAAAAAATTACAAGAGTGTTTATAAAACCACAAGTAACAATTAGGGAATAAATTTTTCATTTGTTGCACTCTCTGCTGTGTGTTTGGGTTTGGCATTACCTTTAAACACTCTAACAGTAGTCGGCCATCGTATGAGGATTCCATCTTTCTTGGTATCGAGTCTCCATAGTTTTTAAGTTTTGATAGAATCTCTCATCTTGTTCATCGCTTACAGCACCTAAATTTTCGGGAAACCTATTAAGATGAGTGTGAAGGAAAAGTTTTATACTCATGTCACAACCCAGGCGGTGAAATTTTTCAAACATTAAGTTCACTAGATCTTGGAGGCTTCTTTGTTTCCAGGAAAATTATTCGCGACCATAGTGAATGAAGTCTAGGCTTCTTTCTTCGTTCATAGAGTCATTAAAGTTATAATTTGAGGCTCACCCAATACCCCAGCTTTAATTTTTTCGCAAATTGTGCTGCCGTAAATTCACTTCGCAGGTCATTTAAAATATCAAAGTCAGTGTTTACTTTCTTTACTCTCCCTCACTGGTGTTATGTCTTAGAATTAGTGAGAATGAATTGTGTATGCCAATGTGACAAGACTGCGATTATTTTCCTTTTCCTTAAACGGAAATTCAAAGGTTTCAATCATGGAATAATAAACAGCATCCAAAAAGTCACGATGTAGGTTCTAAACAACCTAACCGAACAAGACTGCCAGAACTATTACCAGGAATGGAAAACTCATTGCAGGCGCTGTATACGGATCATACGTCGAAGTGGACGGTATTAAGTTATACATACATGGAATTAAACATTTTAAAACTAATCATACTCATTAATTTTGAACATACCTGATGTAGCTTTTGTTTAACTGTAAATATGATACTTCATTTTTAGGAGAGAATTCATTTAGTTAATTTTTCTGCCATTGTATTGCGATAGTCATTGTTTAAAGCAGTACCAAAATCCAAAAACTATTGGTTAATGTATTTATAAACGAATAAAAAAAGGCCTTTCACATTAAAAAGAAACTATAAAGTCTGAGATACTATTTAACTATAAAGCAGTTCAGTGGAACTTATGTCAGATAATTAAAACATTGCATAGTATATAAATATCAGTAATATTTTATTTGCACTCATTGAGAAGAAGGAATACTATAGAACCTAGATTGATTAGCATGTAAGTTACTTTTCAAGAATTTTTTTCACTTTAAATACTCAAACGGACTGATCATTTCGAGAAGAATTAATGCTACGTGCAGTCACTAATACATTCCTACACTTGTATATATAGTCTGAAGATTGTAATGACTTAATGCTTTCGGTTAAATTTCGTCTACAATAAGGAAATCTATACTCTATTTTTTAATTAGGAGGAGTGTTTTTGAATTGAAGTACCAGAAAGAGGGCTAACGGTTGGTCAGTTTTCGGCATTACACTAGCGATATTCGATATATTGCCGGCCGCCATATTGTTACAACAGCTGATTGATGTTTAGATTGAGTATTTCTCTGAGTGTGGTTGTATACAGTTTTCTCTCTAAATTCGCGTTCTTGTAATAAAAAGGGGGATAGGGGCGCTCGCTAGGTGTCATTCTGATTGGCGACTCATCATTAGTACATAAGTTAAGTTGCAGCCCTATAGCGTCAGTCGTTTATGAATAGTTGCCTGCTAAACAAGTCAATCCGGAAGAAAACTGAAACTATGGAGGAAATTGAACACCGTGCTGTGATAAAGTTCCTTACAAAGCAAGGAAAGAACGCTCAAACCATATTGAATGAAATGGAAACCGCTGCTTTTGGGATTGTGAGGGGATATTATTGATTGATTACAAAGAAAAAGGTAGGAGCATAACCGGAGAATATTACGCAGCGATATTAGAAAAATTAAAGGAGACCATCAAGGAAAAACGTCGAGGAAAGTTGCAATGGCTGCTCTGCACAAGCATCGCTTTCAATCAATAGTCCATCCATCCTACAGTCCAGACCTGTCACCTAGTGATTTTTATTTGTTCCCCAGTTTAAAAAAAGACTTACGTGGAAGAAAGTTTTCCGACGACAATGAGGTAAAGGAGGCAATCTTGACTCATTTTGAGGCGAAAGATAAAAAATATTTTTATGATCGTTTAGAAAAATTAATTCATAGATCTAATAAATGTATTGTGCTTAAGGGTGATTATATTGAAAACGAAAAATAGATTTATTGTTTTATTTTATTTAAAACCCTTTCATTCCACGAACTCCTGGACCTCCCCTCGTGGGTTGGTATTATATTACATTACCATCATTATACATATTATAATGTTATCTTATTTTTAGGAGTGGCACAGTCTACTGTCTATCGTACCATAAAACAATACAAGGAGAAAGGACAAGTTGCTCCACAGAAGAAAACTTCGAACGTAAAAAAAACACCGGTTACCATGAAGAAATGAATGCTGAGGTGTTTGAAAGATGATTTCATCAAATATTGACAGTACTGCCAGACAATGCTGTTATTGTTATGGACAATGCTACATGTTACAGTCGAAGAATTGAAAAAATTCCCACAACAACATCTAGAAAACTGATATGCAGATTTGGTTGAAATCGAAAAATATCGAGTACGATGAAGAGATGATCGATTTGAACTGTTGCATTTAATTCGCCCTAATAAAGATCAATATAATACGCATGTGACAGATGGGATGGCCAGAAGTTGCTAGAAAACCGCGTTGAGTTTACCACCTTATCACTAAACCCAATTCAGTTAGTATGGGCTCAAATAAGAAATGAGGTGGCAGCTAAGAATATCTCATTGAAATTAGCAGATGCAATGGTGCTTTTACTACAGGCAATCCAGAATGTCACTACAGACAACTGGAAGAAATGTGATTAAAGAAGAAAGAAAAATGTGTGAGTTAGAAGGATTAATTAACGATACTATCGAGCCATTTATTATATCAATGGGCAAAGATAGTAGTTCAGGTGAATTGAAAAGTGCTAGTGAATAATTATTTTAGAAGGTAATGTAATGTATTCATATGTATTTAAGGTCAATTTATTGTTTAATTAATGTATATGCTATATTGAATATTAGTCTAAATTGTTCTTCGCTTGAAAATAAACATATCAAAATAAGAATTATAGTGGAATGTAGCAACATTTAGAAACTTCCATTAAGAAAGGTACGATGTATAAAGTTGAAATGTAGTATGATGTGTATTTGATCAATAAATATTATTCTCCAGTGTCCTCTATATCTAACTGAATAAATAATAATAAGTAACTTTGAAAAATTCGATCGTGTAAACGCG
Source organism: Trypoxylus dichotomus (assembly GCA_023509865.1). NCBI lineage: Eukaryota > Metazoa > Arthropoda > Insecta > Coleoptera > Scarabaeidae > Trypoxylus > Trypoxylus dichotomus. Next base: position 63,543,311 of record CM042075.1, read on the forward strand.
TCTTTTCATTTTACTCCTCCGAATTAGAAAATGAAGTACAATAATAATAATGATGTTTATTGCTCAACAGATATTAATACATTTATTACGGGGCACTATATAAAGTATAGAAATAATGTGCAGTGCAATCAGTCATTAATTAATTGATTAATAATAATTAATTGTATATATATATAGAAAAGAGACGAAAAGAAATAACACAGTTCTTCAAACAGACATAGAAATATACACTTACGAACAACTTCATAGCTGTATTTAAAATTTAAGAAACGGATCCAGCTACATAGTGTTTGCATTTTTACAAACATGCGTTAAAGGTGCTTTTAATAAAATGTTGGTGTATGCAGTAGGCATATACATTTGTCACAAATCTATGCAGGTGTTGAGTGACAGAAGATGGTATACGAGAAAGTAGACTGGGAGAATCAACAAGATGGTGAATAAGTTTGAATAGAAATTGTTCACCGGCTACATCTCAACCGCAAGAACGATTCCAATTTGTGCCTATCAAGTTATAACTTTTTCTGAACACGTTGGGCACCAAATGGATGATCCGTATTCTAATTTAGTGATTTAGTGCGTACAAATAAGAAATACACAACCTTTAACGCATCTTCATTGAAAAATGCTTACAAGTTTGAAACAAAAAACTAAGCGATGACGAAGCCGAAGAGAAGATGCCATCGATGTTTTGAGAAAAAGATAGCTGTGCATCAAACAGCACCCCAAAATCCTTGTACACATTCACCCTAGGTACGGGAGTATTGGAGATGTTGTAATTGAATATTAGCGGTTGTGAAGAATGAGTAAAGGTAAGTATGGTGCACTTGGCGATGTTTGATTGAAGTTTGTTCCTAGAACACCAGTCATTAATGATGGATAAATTTTTCTCGAAACTTAAAGAGTTTAATTTCGAATTTTATATATATATATATATATATATATATATATATATATATATATATATATATATATATATATTTCATTTAGTTCAGGCAAAGTAAAAGATCATTTACTTATATGTTGCAGTGCAGTTGTGTTGCAGTTGCAGAAGAGGGCCTAAGTTTGAGTCCTAAGGTTCACCTGTAGATGCGATAAAAGAGTGAGACTGAAATCCGTTATAGTGGACGTAGTATGAACGGTTGCTAAGATATGACTGGATCAGAGAAACAACAGCAGGACAAAATCCAATGGCAAATAATTTCGATGTCAATATTACATGATCAATTATGTCAAAGGCTTTGCTAAAATGAGTGTATATTACATCCACTTGTAGACGTTGATCAAGGCTTTTGCTAGTATGTTGTGTAAGTTCAATTAAATTCGTAGTAGTTGAACGACCATTGATAAAACTAAACTGGTAAACAGAGAGATATGATTTAATATAACTTCTATACGTAATCTATCATAAAGAAGCTGTTAAAAAACTTTACCACAAATAAATAAAATAGGTCGATAGTTATAAATATTATGTTGATTCCTTTTCTTAAAGACAATTCTACTGATTTTCCAATAAGATGGGAAAGTTGTCGTATGAACTGCCAAGTTTAAAATAACAGAACAAGCATTGGAGCGCATAATATTTTTATGTGCGAGGGGCTCTATTTTCTAGAGGAATAACAGGGTCAAATTTATTTCAGCGAAGGATCTCCAGATAAACAGAACAGCCAGTCATTCGGTTTTAATTGAAATGATTAATTTTAAGAACATAAAATTTCGGAATCGTTCCGAATCGTGGATTTGTTTCTGTAAATTCGGCGACGCGATAATTATCGTTACAAAAGTGTATCCTTTTACATTGAAAATGCGAAGTTAAAGACGTGAACGGATTCCGCGTTCCACCCCCCCGTCACTCCTCGTGCGTCCATTACTCCGTTCTCAGTCAGTAATTGATGGAATCGAGGGCGTCTATATTGTTACGCGAAGCTGAAAAAGATTAGTCAAAGGAGTGAAGAGAACATTTTCCGCTGAAGATTTATTTATTTGGGTTTACCAACGAGGAGAGCTCGGCTGTGCGCGTGGGATTAATTAAAATTTGAAGTGTGCCAACTTTACGTGTCCGACACTAAGTCCGTTGCCGCGCCGTCACTGTGTAATTCACCGACAAACCGGGTGATTTATAATCAAAGCTTGCGCGCGTTTCAAAAGAAGTTTCGGAAACGTAATCCGCAGAAATTACTTCTAAATTTTTATCCCGTATTGATGCTCTCGTTCAGCTATTAATCCCATTTTATAAACCTTCGACAAATTATCCTCTAAATTCCCATAGGTAAGGATTATAGAATAGGAGTTCGTCTTCGGAAGATTAGAGGGTTCGGATTTCACCTAAAGTTTTCGAACGTACTGTAGCTTAATTTATTTAGCGATCTTGTGGCTTTACTAAGAAAATAAGAGAGAGCTTAAGGAGTTTGTCATTTTTAGTACTTTTAAGGAAGTGCTTTCTGTGTTATTATATCGTTGCATCGTTCGTTCCCTCTAAAAAAGTTGGCAGATTGTGAATAGTAATCGTAAGTGCAGCTCGCCAAATGTTGCTGTTCCTCTCAAGGTCAGTTGCGCGGTGGACAGATTGTACGTAGAAAGAGAGAGCTCATTTATTTAGCAACTATAATGATGTTCATAACAACGGTACAGTCTAAGGCAAAGATACTCAGCCATTACGTGCGATAGTAGTGTAAAGCGTCGTGAATTTTACTATAGAATTTAAAAATAAAATAAAAAATAGGGTAAGGTATCTACATCAATATTCCAACAAATTAATGCTGATGCACTACTGTAGATTTTTAATGTTTATTCATATTTTAACTGCCTCTAATTACAATGGAATTCCTTCCAGGTTTTAGAGGCACAGACTAAATAAATAATATATTCTGTACTTAAATTTATGACCAAAGAAGAGAACGACGATGATGTGACCCTTCCTTTAAGAAAGGTAAAGTATTGCTGCGCTGTTGATGTGACCGTTGCACAACTTTCAGAGGAAAAGTATGCCTGTAGATATGCGTCGAAAGTTTAGGGAGGGTAGATAAAGCCCAGACAATAACAGGACATGATCGACACCTGTAGGTGAGTAAATTCCGTGTAGCCGAAACTAAAGAAAATTTGCAAATCTGTGCTGCACCAAGTCCAATAGACGTTTGTGAGACATAGTAACGGCACAAGACCACAGAGGCATATTCCAAACGGGATCTGATAAAAGAATAATACATAGCTTTCAATGCACTTTCATTGGGAGATTGTGTGCAGTTACGTACAAGAAAGCCAGGAGATCATATAGCGGTGAATGATATGTTAAAAATATGCTGCACAAAGGTAAGTTGCGCATCAAAAAGAATTCCCAAGTGTCTAACCAGCTCAGCACGTTCAACAACCACATTATCAAGCTTATAGTGAAAGGAAATGATCGTATATCGGCTGGTGAAGGAAATCACTTCTCACTTGTAGATATAAAGAAGAAGGTTATTCAATGTGCACCATTTACATATGTTTATAAGATCGATCTGCAGCTAATCCTTAAGACTAGACATTTCAAGGAATTATTTCAAATCGTCAGCGAACAATAAAACATGAGATGAAATATGGGTTGTTATATCATTTATAAATAAAATGAATATTAAAGGCCTAAGGTTAGCCCCTGGGGAACTCTTTAGAAGGAATAAAGTAGCGAAAGCAGATACGATTGAAACAATTGTATTAGAGAGTCGCTGGATATTAGTTTAGCTTATAATATATACGTTTGCAATAGCGAACTGAGCGTTTCTAGAAATCCACGTTGGTTTTGGAAATTTGTTCATTCTAGACAGGGCGCTACCACAATTCTTGGTAAAGTTTTTGGTGCCACTAACGAATACAGTGATCCGACATCGATAGTTAATGCTTTTGCCGCATTATTCTTTGATGTTTTTTTACCTGAGTTTTTGGACTCTCATCTTCTAGATATTGATTCCAGCTTACCGCCGTTGTGTATGCAGACTGCGTCGGTAGAGGAAGTAATAGAATGCATCAAATCTTTAAAGAACAAATTTACAGCTGGTGATGATAACATTCCCTGTTTTTTTTGAAGGATTGTGCTACTATCTTTGCCACTCCTCTATGTATAATCTTTAATCTGGCCCTACACACGTGTACGTTTTCTGATATATGGAAAGTAGCCAGAACCAATCTTGAAAAAGAGTGATAGTTCCAATATTGGCTACTATAGACTTGTGGCTAAAATTTCTTCTTTTGCAAAATTTTTTGAAGTTTTAATTTATAAACGTCTTTCTTATGGTATTAAATCATATCTCTCTGAATCTCAACATGGTTTCTTGGCAAATAGATCTACTGTAATTAACTTGGCTCAGATTTCTCAAACAACAGCTGAAACCGTGGATGGGGGTGGCCAACCGGATGTTATTTATACTGATTTTTCCCGTGCTTTTGACCTGATTGATCATCATAAGTTGTTGGAAATGCTGATTTTTTTCGGTGTCAGCAAGAATTAATTCGATCATATCTTCTAAACAGACTTAATTACGTTTATTTTAATGGATTTAAATCTCGAACTTTTTACTTCACCTCTGGAGTACCTCAAGGATCAGACTTTGGCCAGCTCCTCTTTAATAAGGACAATCTTTTAAAGTCCATTAAGTGCCCTTTATTAGCCTATGCTGATGATATTAAAATCTATCACGCCGTTAACTCCTTCAATTATGTTGATCTTCTGCAGCGTCATTTAGACTTGATTCATATCTGGTGTCTGCATAATAATTTAAAATTAAATGTCGATAAGTGTTTCTTCATATCTTTTACAAAAAGGGTGTGTAGAATCGATTCTCTGTATTGTATTAACAATATTAATATTGCTCGTCAATCTTCTATTAAATATTTAGGTGTGATATATGATGAAGAGTTTACCTTCTCTAACCATATCTTAGATGTCACGACAGCCGCTTCTAAATTATTAGGATTTATTTTTCGCACTTGTAAGGATTTTACTAGCCTTGATGCAATAAAGATTCTTTTCCTTGCTTACGTGGTTTCCAAGCTCGAATATGCATCCGTGGCTTGGTATCCTTTCTACAACGTCCAAATCAATCTTCTTGAGCGGATTCAGCGCAAATTTTTGAAATATCTATCATATAAGAACGATGGGCGATATCCTATGCGAGGTATATCCTACGACGAGCTAATTCACAGAGGCATGACTTTGTAACACTTGTGGAAAGAAGAAACCGTATTAGTGCTTCATTTATGCAAAACATTCTCACCAGAAGAATTGATTTCTGGTGAGAATGATGATTGACTTGAGTTAGTCTCATTGTATCACGCCTGGAATCGAAAATGCGTCACCTGCTACGGATCCCTACAGCTAGGACGAACGTGTTCTGGCGAGCGCCGTTGGTACACTCGGCAAGAAATTTTAATAACTACAATTTAGCTTTGCCTTAATTTGTCATATTTTCATTTTTTTGCTTTTATTTTAATGTTTCATATTAGTGGTATTTATTATTTAATTATGTCTTATTAGTATTTTTTTCTTGATTTGTTGTTAATGCATTACATGTATTACCTTTCATTTAATATTGTGTCCATTTTTGGATGTTCATCTGTTGGGCATTTAATAAATTATTATTATGACTAAACCCAAAGGACATCAATTTATAGGCAATTAAATAATAGTCGAGACGATCGAAAGCTTTAGCAAAATCGATATATAGAACATCAAGCTGAGTATATGAATCTGGGGCGTGAGATCTGAGATAAATTAACTTAAATTAGTCACAGTTGATCGCCTTTCAACAAAGCTATGTTGAGAAGATGAAATGCTGTTCTTGATGGAAGGATAAATATCAGAGTATAGGTATTGTTTTCTGAACAAAGGATTCACCACCACATATTTGCAATCTTTGATAAAGAATGAGGGAATTTGGTGGTGACCAGAACTGCGTGTATTTTTTAGATTATTTATGGAATGCAGGATAAAATTGTCGCAATACTCAATAATGCTAATGAAGCACTTAGTGTTACACACATCTTGTAGATTACTGGCAGATGATGGATTGGTGAAAACACTACTAAAATAATCACCAAATCCATCAATAATTTGTTGGGGACTACTGTAGCTGACGTTGTTGAGTATCATATCTCCAAGAATGCGACTTCTTCGTTTCTTAATAATGTTATGCTGCACATTGTCAACATAGTTAGAAAAAGCACTAGTTGATTGCTTTTAATAAGATGGCAACGTTCTCTAGACTGATGTAGAGAATCGTCTTAGGTACACGCAATTTCTAGTTTAATATTGCTGATTATTTCAGCTGTGTACCACTTATGATAAGTTCGCTTTAGAGAAAAAAATACAGGGACGTATATACCAAATAACGAATACAGTGTTGAATAAAATAGGTCGCATGCAGTATTGATATCAGAACAGTTTTCAAGGAAGCACTTCAGATAACAAAATAAGTCAGACAATTTTTCCGGTGACCATGTTTTCTACAAGCGTACTGACGCAGATTCCTCTCTCAACAAACGTAACAAAGTCAAATTAGCCCCTCGTAATGTATTTCTCGCATAAGGTAACGCCCATCGCTTTTATATGAGAGATATTCCAAAAATTTGTGTCGAATCCGCTCAAGAAGATTGATTTGGATGTTATAGAGAGCACATCCTAGTGCCAAAAATATGATTAGACAACTGAATGCCATAAATGATCCTAATTTTCACAAAAACGTATTCATATAATCACATATGTTGGGTGGGTGTGGCAAACTAAAGGACTAGCCCCAGCGACATGAACTATAACTACGCTACTGCAGAACTTTTCCGTTAAGTAAACACCGCATTGTTGTTGTTCTTATTCAAATAAGGTTGGTATTTCTCGTTTGTAGGAGTAGACAGAAATTTCGTCTATTTCTCGCATTCACGTTCACAAAACGAACCCATGTTAAATGCAATTTAAATATAAAACACCATTAACATATTTGAATGTAAATCATGGCGGAACGAAAAAACTTTTGCCGAAGTTGAAAGACCACGCCGCCGTCCTCCCTTTCGTGCCTAATGATGTGTAAAATTTATTTATGAATGCAAATTAGTATTTTGATTTCGGCGAGGAAAGTTAAAGACACGAACGGACATCGGGTCGGTCGGTCAGGTTGCTCGTGGGAATCGAAAACGATAGATGGCCATATATACACGGCGAGTTGAAAACTAATTAGCTTGGGCTATTCTGCGGGATAACTGTAAACAATGGATGTTGTTTCGGATATCGATTTAGAGGATACTTTCTGTTTAAATTGTAAACAGAATCGAGTGGAAGGCAAATGGCAAATAACAACAAATTTAGGATCGGGATGGCTGTGTCGAAATTGCCGTATATTTTAAGTTTTGTTCCAATAAATCAGATAAAATCATGTGGTAATAATTTGATCACGTATGGACCATAAGCAGAGAAAACAGCAAAATAATTCGTGCAATGCAAATTGAGGTTAAGCTCTTGGTGCTAATTTTGACTAACGCAGTATTTTGAACTATAAATAAAAAAGTGGCGGTAATACACAGGTTAATATTATTATTATTATTGGATTAGGCACCGGTATCTTTGATCAGTGAAACCTAAAATGGGGTCTATTGTAATAATTCTGTTAATGTGGTTAGAATAGTTCGAGTCCATTAATAAACTTATCCAGGACCAAGCTTTTTCCTGAAGATATTAGATATTCTTTCTTGAAAATTGTATGTCGCGGGCCGCTGATGGTAATAGATAATATATGTGTTTGGTCGTTTGTATATGTCTCTGACATAGACGGCGAAGTTGATCTTCGGCTTTTACAAGTTTATATAAAACATGTTTAAGAGTTACATGTCCTCTTCGTATCCCCGTCAATAGAGGCCCTCCTTTGCTTGGTGAAAACGAAAGGTTTTATATTACTTTCCCAATACGAGGCTTTTGTGTACTAAGCTTTCGACCCAGTAAAAGTTATGCTCGTTATGTCAAATGCGTATCAATACCTAGCATGATAATGCTGTTAAATACAGCTACTCATGCTATTGGCGCAGTCATTCACGGGAAAGATAATGTGAGGAAACACACGGACACAACTAGCACACGGACATGTTTCTGCCTACCCGGCGTCATCAGCGTGGTTTCAAGCGATTTTTTGCTCAACACATTACAATCTGGTCGGAGAAGTAAAACTGAAGTTTTACAAAAATTCCAATATATTTATCACAATATTATTATAACATGTTTCGCTATCACTGTAGCTTCATCAGACCTCTCCGACCATTGTTCAATATGGATTTCCAACAAGTATTGGCCGACTCATCGATAACGTTACAATTTCCTCTCGATTAGTATCATCATATCTAAACTTACAGCTTAAGTGAGTATTTTTGGCGGTATCAGGAATAACACACTCGTCTGCCGGTTCAAACACAGCGAAACAAGCGGGTACAGTTTACTAATCTTTCTCCCGAGCAGCTCGTGGACTGCTAAGCTAGAGAGTGCGAGCACCAACAGTGCATAGGAGAACTGTACATGTGCATGATCAACTTCGTTTCGACATGTTTGAACTGGCACTAAATAGCGGTAAGAATACTAACTTGAGCTATAAGTTTAGATGTGATACCGGGCAGCCAAAAACATATCTGTTTGTTAGTGTTTTGTGTCTCCTCATATTGTTGTCTTTCCCAAGAACGATTCCGCAAATACCACTATGTTAGGTAATGTTTCCCTAGTCATGTTTACGTGTTCTTTAAATGCTTATCAGATAAGATGTTTAAATCCATGGGCTTGTAGGTTGTAGCGGTAGATGGTTCTATAGACACCAAATATAAGCAGATAGCAAAATGTCACAATCCGCAGTGGAAATCTACGAAACGTTTTAATGTAATCGGCGTATAGTAAGCATTTAGTTATAAGCCAGCCAGGAAAGTCATTAATGAAAATAATCAGTCAGTCTTGTGGCACACCTGAAAGAGGCAGATACAAGCCCAAGCGAAAACTACGGGATTCACCGTAATTGGTACGCCCGCTCAAATAGGATTGCAATAACAACATCAAATCGTCAGAGATACCCCATACATTTAATTACGTAATAGAGTTCAATGTTTAATGCTATAGAAAACCTTAGAGAAATCTGTATAAATGATATCTGTGTGAAGACGTAGTTCTAAAGCCTCAGACACATGATGGGAAAATGCGCATAAGTTGAACACCATTCATTTGCCTCAAGTAAAACCATGTTTCGCGGGAAACAGTTTAGCACCAACCTGCGAATAAATATATTTATACAACATAGCTGATAACGTAAAAGTCGTGGGTTCAAATCCTACTGTGACTGATACTTTTCCAGGAATTTAAAAACGTTGGTTAATTGCAAGGAAATTGTAATTTTATCATTACTAATATTAATTTAATTGGTAAGAACTTGCCCTTAATAATATAACGTCTGGTAAGATATTGCGATATATCTACAGATATTGTGACATCTAGGTATTAAAAGCGATTTAAACTCACATTCAGTCTCGTGGTGTAGTACAGTGCGCTGGTAAAGCAGAAGTCGTTGGTTCAAATCCTACCGCGACTGATATTTTTTCAGTAATCTACAAACGCCGATTAATTGCAAGAAAATTGTAATTTTGTCATTACTAACACCAACCGTGGTTTAATATTAATAATAAAATCCTTGGCTCCAGATAGTCTTAGCAACTTGTACTTAATCTTTGAAAAATTATGTAATACAGTTATTACGTGAAACCTAGTAGAGAAACAGAATCGAATAGAGAGAAATGATTGAGGAGTTTTTCCAGGTTTAATTACGCAAGCTACTATGCAGTTTTCAAAAGAACCATGCAATATATCAGTTCCCTTGCTTTCCCTTGTTTCGTCGGAGCCAGTTGCATCCATCAGATATTATTTACGAGATTTCGTTTTACAACCTTTCGCTTTATAGCTGAACGAGATTTACGACTGGAGGTAGTCCGCATGATATTTTCTACCGAAGCGTACCACATAATAAAACACGCTTTATACATTCATTCGTACGTTTTCTTTTTCGAACATATTAATCCGCAAAAATTCTTTCAACGCAGACGGGAATTTCGTCCCTAATTTCAGCAGTTTATTAATTGATAGTCCGGGTACGGGTCCGGGTTCTCGGCGAGAAATTTTCGACCGTTGACCACCACCACCGTAGTCCCGCGGCCAAAGTTTCAGGTTATTAAAGCACTGCGAAAGTAGAGAATCTCAAACTGGATGAAAAAAAACGGGCGCGTAAAAATAATTTATACTTCTGACAGGTCTATTCAGTTGCAAATAAGAATTGTCCCCTTGTAATTTATATCCTTTTATCCGTGAAAGAAAATTTGCCGGACAAGATATATCAAAGGGAAATTTATGAGATCGGATGTGTAAGGGTCGCGTTATCTCGTTAATGTTCAATTTGCCGCAGAGGTAATTACCCCGATAAAGCTTGTATGCTTTGTATGTATTCTATTTTCGGATGGGTTGCCTCAATGGCTAAATATACGTTTCTGATATTACTTTATGTAATTATAATGCTTAGTTTTGCAGCAATAAATAATAATATGCTTTAGTAAAGCTAAATTAGAAACAACAAAAATAAATTTTATCCGTTATGTGTATGCACACTCAAGCGATTATAGCAGACAATAGCTTGAACTACGCTTGTTTATATAGAAATTATAATGCTTCTACAAACGGATATTTGTTATCTTTGGTTTTTAAGTGAATCACAAATTAGTGTTAAGTGATTAAGAAGGGATGTTTCAATAAAAGCGCAAGATGTTAAAATTCAATAAAACACGGTTTTCTGTAGCAAAGTATTGAAATATTTATTGATTTATAATGTATACATTTGGGGGTGGTATGAAGCAAAATATCTTGTAAAAGACCGCCATGGCTTTTCCGGGGCATGCAAATGATGTGGAGATAAAATTTGCAATAACAGTATTGCATACATGTGTTAGTATTTCATTGATATAGTATCTAAGTTCGGCCTTCAATGCTTCGATGGTTGCGGGCTTGTTGGTATAAACTTGTGACTTCAGATAACCTCACATCCAGAAGTCCTACGGTGTTAAATCGCAACAACGTGGCGGTCAATTCTGGTCACTAAACTGGGAAATGACACGACTAGGAGCAAACTCGTGCAAGATAATAACTGCCCAATTATTCCTCTAGACCACAATGCACACCAGACAGTGACATGTTTAGGATGCATTGGTTTCTGAGGAATCATTCGTAAATTTACTGAGGCTCAAATATGGCAGTTTTGCCGATTAACGAAGCCATCGAGATGAAAATGGGCATAATCGCTGAAAATGATTTTGTCTGGAAAATCGGCAGTTTTCTCAAGGATCCAATTGGTGAACTCTCTTCGCTGTGCCTGGTTTGTTAGCAGAGATTGTTGAGTTAACTAGACTCACACATGGAGATGCAAATCTTTAATTAAAATATGCAGAGGAGGAGTGTTGTAATGTCCAATTCTTGTGCATGATGACGAACCGACGTCTCTGGACTTTCGGCCACACCCTGGCGAACTACCGTGATGGTCGATTTATTCATATTCTGATAAAGTTGTAGATAGCGGAATCTAGCGGATAAACACAAATACGTGTTTATTCACCTTCTAAGAGACAGAAAATAGTTGGCAAACTGTTATCAGTAGGTTCGGGTTCGCCCGCACGCACTACTAATACGAGAATTGACTGAGCTCGTTGTTTCCATTTCCCTGCTGTGTATGCACGCATGGTACATCGTATTACAACTTCATTATATCGAAGAACATTTAAACAGTTTATCTGTATATATTGCATGAAGAATAGTAGTATGTAATTGTAAAATAGAGACAGCCAAATAGTTCGGCTTGACAAAATCTAATTAATCTGGAGAATGTGAGAACCTTCTTTTAGATGTAAAGATGTTCAATTGTTTTCTCTTTCTTAAAAACTTAACCGTGGAAGATGTTATACATAAAACGGAAATTTGTTCCCTTTGCTTTGCAGCAACGTATGTCGAAAACATAAAGAGTTACCTTCTTCATAGTTCTTTGTAGCGTCAGGTATGGTTTCGATATTTGTTTCGAAAATCGTGCAACATTGACTGATGTAAGACAGGCATGATTAATATAAATTAAAGTGTGTGATGTCATCGAAATAAAAAAAATTGTGTCAATTACGAAACGTAAGAAAAATTACAATCTTTTTTCTCCCATCTACGAAGAAATTTTCGCAAAATATTTCGGATTTAAGTCTGATAAAATTAGATCTTCCCATTTTTCATACTTTTTATTTTACTTTATGGACATCCTGTATATTTTATCCTCTAATAAAGAGTATTTTATGTTCTTATTTTTATTGCTCGTGTCCATATTTATATAGACGATAAGTACTGACATCTGTCCCAAAACAAAACAAAATAACCCAGAAACAGAAAGAAAAGCAGCAGAAATTATACTCTAATGATATTTGACTCACTTTTTCATTTCTGAATGCCTTGGTTATCTGCAACTAGTATATACGGTAGAGGTTGATCCGGATTTTAATCATTCCACTATTGCAACAAACTTTTGCTTGTGCTGACATAGCTTATTTTGCGTGCGATTCACTATTGCTGACGTTTCTATCTACCTGCTTGAACTATTTGAATAGTAGCCGATGATGCAGGAATTGTCAGTGTTTGCGCCGGTTTTGTGGTGGTTGTTTTTTTTTCTAGTGGAGCCCTGTTTGTTATTTCTGGTAATGCTGAAGTACATACCGGGCATATAAACAAAACTGGAAAATAACGTTTATAATTGTTTAATAATAGTACACAGAGGAAAGCACATATTCACCATAAGTAGGACTTATAGCAGTATATAGGTGAATTTCTGGTAAATTAGTCTGCGAATATAATATACCTATATGACTTTTAGCGCGGTTATAACTAATTTGTACTATTACATAAAATTGGAAGCGCATATTAATCCCAAATCTCTGTTGGGTTTTTAAAGATACATTATACTCAGAGAGTAAGAATTATATTGATAAAAGAATAGCATGGAATTTAAAAATATGTGCCGTAGCTTATTTCGTGCTGTAAAACTATGTATATAACATTCATGTCAAAGTTATACTTTTAGATATTTGAATCAAGTTTATCCATGGCAATGTTGCTATTTTAAAGCTTGTCATATGGCATTTATGTTCCCTTCGATTAACCCCAAATCCAATCTCATTTACTTTCTAACATAATTAAACAAGCTCCAACTATTTTGCTAAATGAAACAATAAAAGGATACATTTGCGAGGGCGACATGAAATGTTTCTGGAATCGGAAAGGAATGGCGCACGAAGGTTGAAGTGAATTCATTGGTCGGCAAGGACAACCTCTCTTATGGCAACTATCAAAATTTCAGACGTCTACTGTCAATAGTCGTTGTTTAAGGGTGCATTTTCTGTAGCAAATCAGGTGGGTTCGCAAAAATGGATAAAATCGAATTTCGTGCAGTGATAAAACACTTCTGGAAGTCTGGGCGAAAGACGGCGGAAATTCGAAATATTTTGCTAGAGATTCATGGCGGATGTACTCCATCATTTTCGACCATCAGCTTCTGGGTGAGCGAATTTAAACGTGGCCGCACAAGCGCAAGTGGCGAACCACGCAGTGTTACCAACGATGAAATGATCGACAAGATTCATGATGTCGTGTTAACCGATCGCCGATTGAAGCTGAAAGAGATAGCACAGACAACAGGCATCTCAGAAGAACGCGTAGGCCATATCCTACACGAAATCTGGGTATGCTCACAGCGGGGCAAACACAAAATCGGGTGACCGTTTCGGAGGAGTGTCTGGCCTGGATTCAACGCGATCCAAGGGATTTCTTTATGCGTTTCGTAGGCGTGAATGAGATTTAGATCCACAACTACGTACCGTTCCATCGGCCGGAAATGTCATGGCGACTACTTTTAGGATTCCCAATGTGTAATCGTCATCGACTATCTGCAGAACTGAACGTTTTCAGGGGAAAAGAGTGCTTTTCCACCACGACAATGCACCGGCACATTTATCCCGAATCGTCACAACCAAATTGAATGAGTCACACTACAAATTAGTCTCTCATCCTCCATATTCACCGGACCTAGCGCCCAGAGACTTTTTCCTATTCCCAAACCTGAAGAAATCACTGGGAGGAAAAGGATTTGCCTCAACTGAGGAGGTCATCGCCGCTACAGATGGCTATCTTCCAGGCCTCGAAACATTCTACTTTTTCGAAGGCTTAAAGAGAATGGACCAACGTTTGAGAAAGTATATTGATCTTCGAGGAGACTACGTAGAAAAATAAAAATTAAAAACCACACAATACTGTGTTTTTCTTGTCGTTTTTTTACGTTTGCTTTACTATTTTATCATGTCATATAACCATAATGTATTGCATATAAAATATAAAAACTCTGGAATTTACTATACAAAATTTTAATAACTGAACTTTGTCGTTTACGGTGTCATTTGACAGTTTCATAGGCCGAATTTCTACTGCCTTCTTAACGTGAATGCAGTATAGACGCGGCAATTTGTAATGTAGGGCTCTTCTATTGTGATTCTGAGAGTGGTATTCATTCTTATAATATTTTGCATTTAAATTACTGAGATAAAATATTATTTTTATGTATATATATATTATTTTGTACCATAAAACAAAATACTACGTGATCCTAACGTGATATAGAAATTCTGGAATTAGTTTCAGAATCACAAAAACCTATTTTAACTCTAGTGCAATCTTATTTATCCCTAAAAACATATTTGACAAATTAATCTTAATCTGCAGATGTCTTTTTTCCAGGCTTGTTCTTCTGAAGTTTAATGTAATCGAACGTTTCCGTCTACGTTTTACTAATACTAATACGTCGGTCCGAAAAAGAACTTTGTTTTCAACTTTTGATCAATGCCACGCCATTATCTTATTTTTCTTTATTTAACGATCCGCACGAACAGTGGAAGAACGAGATCGCTCTGAACACAACACCCTTATCTCCTCAATCTTGGAGATAGACACTGACGGCGTCGTTGAGGAAGATTTTTATTTAAAATGAAATTAGGTCAGATTACATTCCAGCATGTAATACGAAGGGAGCTAAATAACATATTAAACTGCTCTGCAGATGAAGGTGACTTCCTCTTTTCATCTAGAAATATTACAAGACGGAAAAGAGAAAATATAATTTAATTCGAAATTGGAGGAAGCGTAACGTACATACGTGGAACGCGTATGTGGTACTTTGGACCGATTTACACGTCTAGAAAATATAAAACATCCGGTCGAAGAAAACGCTTTCATTGCACCGCCCGGAATACCTAATGAAGGCACCTATTCAATTTACATCCGTTAATGCTTACGGAACCGAATTGCCCTCCATTTAGATGTTTTAAATGGAACTAGACTAATTGCAATACTTTTCATTAAAACCTGCTTAATTTGTGAGAAGACGATAATCTCGGCAACGTCTATTTTGCACGTTTATATGACTAGTACAAGTTTATCGTGTCGCACAGAGGACCACATAATATAACACATGGGCTGAAAAGTCCCGGGCCTAACACATAGATGACGCTAGTTTTATTGCAGTCACCTTTCTCTCAGTTAGTACTAACCTTCAAGAGACAGCTGTTAAAATTTCATGATATTCTATTCATTAGTTTGTGAGTTATTGTGCTAAGAGTCACGCTACTTTTGTTATTTTCAAAACAATGGATCAAAAACAATTTCGCGTTTTAATTTTACACTGCTTCTTGATGGGAAAACATACCGTTCAAGCGAAGCAATGGCTTGAAAAGTGTTATGGGGACTCCGCTCCATCAGAAACAACAATGAAACGTTGGTTTGCTGATTTCAATCGTGGTCGTAGAGACACCGATGATGCAGGACGCAGTGGACGTCCAAATGAGGCGGTAACACCAGAAAACATCAAAAAAATCCACAAAATCGTTTTGAATGATCGAAAAGTGAAGTTGCGTGAGTTAGCTGACATCGTAAAGATATCAGAAGTACGTATTGGCTTTATATTGCATGAGCATTGACTATGAGAAAGCTCTGTTCAAAGTGGGTGCCGCGTTTGCTCACTGTTGACCAAAAACAAGAACGTGTTGATGATTCTGAACAGTGTTTGGCCATGTTTAAACGTAACAAACCGGAATTTTTGCGTCGATATGTGACAATGGATGAAACATGGATCCATCACTTCACTCCGGAGTCAAAACGATCGTCATCTGAGTGGACAGCAACTGGTGAACCTCGTCCAAAGCACCCGAAAGCACAACAATCGGCTGGAAAGGTTGTGGCCTCGGTATTTTGGGATGTGCGTGATGTAATATTCATCGACTATCTTGAGAAAGGAAATACCATTAACAGTGAATATTATATAGCGTTATTGGAGCGTTTGAAGGCCGAAATTGCAAAGAAACGACCGCATAGATCGCAAAGAGAAAAATTTTGTTTCATCAAGACAACGCACCGCGTCATAAGTCAATCAAAACAATGGCAAAACTACATGAATTGAACTTCGAATTGCTCCCACATCCACCGTATTCGCCAGATTTGGCTCCCAGCGACTACTGGCTGTTCGCAGACCTCAAAAAAATGCTCGCCGGTAAGAAATTTCGCACGAATGAAGAGGTTATCGCTGAAACTGAGGCCTATTTTGAGGCAAAAGATAAGTCGTTCTACAAAAGTGGTATTGCAATGTTAGAGCGGCGCTGGAATGATTGCGTTGCTCTTGATGGAGATTACGTTGATGAATAAAGCACATTTTGAACCAAAGAAACCGTGTTTTCTTTGTTAGGCCCGGGACTTTTCAGCCCATGTGTTATAGTCCGTTCGCACCTTATAAGCCAGTATGGTTATTATGGGAAATGCGAACACGGTTGCTACATTGTGTCAAAATTACTCATAACCTACAATAATCAAGATAACGCTGCAAGTCCCATCAAACATAGATATTATATTTATAAACAAATTGTATCACTGTGATTGCATCAAAATTATCTTTGATTATTCGTTTTATAATTTATTTCATCGATTGGTTGTGGCAAAGAGAGGGAATACTAACAACGAACATGCAAATATACAAAAATCTAATCCTAAGTGAAGAATAGATCAACCCCAACAATATGTAGGATGTTTTAAACTCTACAGTTGGTTATATAAAGAAATGATTAATATAACATATATATTTATTACAGTATTATATTGCATGATGGTATTTAATACAAGTATTACAAGTTATTTCTGTATTTTCCAAATTATATGAAACGGCTTTTAATAAAATATAACTTACGAATGTGACAGGTCTTTTTCTTATAGAATTGATTCCGCAACTGACTATAATAAGATTAGTAAACTGATTTATTTATTGAGAATAGTACTGCAATGATATAAATAGTGGCCTTCTAATATATATATTAACAAACACTAAGAATATTATAAATAAAGTTATTGCTAGTAGGGGCAAGCATAAGGTTTTTCGAGTTAAAGCAGTACTGCTGATAGCAGTAGTTAAAATTTAAATACCGATTTATTTGTTGACATTAATAAAATGTTAATAACACAGTTCTATATTAACAAAGACCACAATTATTATAGACAAAGCAATTTTTTTAGAGACATTGATATTATTAAACAGATTCTTGCTCATTGTTATTAGATCAGATGACTCGAAACTGAATCCAAATGTACAAGAGCTAGAGTCTCTATTCAAATGAATAATAAATTGTTCGATATCATCCTCAATTTCATCTACACTCTACATTTCATCTTCCACTGTAAAAAATATTATTTTTGGTAGCAATTATCATAAACAGTTATAGTAAATACTTTTCTTCACATGAGCAATGTAATTTTTCCAATTCTCTCTGGAAATCTATTCCTCAATTAGAGGTACAACATCTCCTCCCTTAAAAGTTGTGTTATTCACACGAACATACTGAAGATATGGTGGTAACCGTAATATTGTATGGCCGCAATGTCTTCAACTCCATATTTATGGTAATTAGACTTGACATATGATAAAACATGAAGTAATTCTTCCAACTAAAATCGAATATTATCTTTTTTACAATTTGATGTTGGTATCGTCTCAATTTTCAGCTGTCATATGGGGCGTTATCGATTAGAATTACAGAATTTGGTAGTAGAAAAGGTAAATAGTTGCTTCGCAAACCATTTTTCGTAGACATCCGCACAAACTTCATCACGTGCATCTGCGGTGTTTTTCTTACATAAAAATGTATGTTTTGCTTCGGCAACAAATCCATTCTCGATGTGCTTTATTCCCGTTGTTACACCTTCTACTAGTGCCTGTCTCCTTGAAGTTATTGTCTATCAAAACAAACTTCATCAGTGTATACAATATTTCGACCCTCTTGTCTGTATTTTTTTATACCTTGATACCTTCTCTCTTTCTTCTTTCTTTCTTTCTTTTTCGGTGGGGATTTTAGTGCTCCTTGATGTGTGCGAATTGAATATACAATTGTTTCACTGTAACCCAAAGCTTTGTTCATTTCTTTAGCAGCAGCAGATACATTCATCGTCTTGTTAAAATACCAAAACGCATTCAAAATCATTTGCTTTTTCTTGCTACGATACATTTCGCCTTGGCGACACTTCTTCACCGCAAGATCCATATTCTAAAACCCATATAAACATAATATGTTACTATATCAATTTTCTTCTATCAATCTATTACTTTCTAGTTCAAAGCGTTGATGAATAATTTGCCCTTAAAAGAACAGATTCACTAGATACAGATGCTATCAAAACGAAAAAAAATAATAAAGTTAAGATACACAAAAGACATACACACACGGATGAAACGTCAAGGGAATTGGTAATGCAACTGTCAAAAAAGTCACTAGTCCAAGGTCGGGTAGCTCTGCCCAGGTTGAAAAGAGATGAACATACATACACTCTCGATCAATAGAAAGAGAGGATAGCATTACATAAGACCCAATTTAAGGAATTGAATTTTAAGGTGCGAACAGGCTGTAGAGTAAAATACATTTGGATTTGTAAAACGAAGTTTGAACTACATTAACAAAATATGAATCTCTACTACAGAGAGTGTAAAAATTATATTGATAAAAGTACGCCATGGAACTGTATGTCCTAGCTTATTTTTTTAATTATTTTATTTAATTTTGACAGGTTAAGTGTCACACAAGTGGGCGAAGAGTTGTTCTTAGTTGTGGTTGTAAGGATACAGTTGAAAAATATATTGTATCATTACTGTTTAGTTTCAAACTGATTAACTTAGTCAACCGTTTTTAATGATTAGTTAGACCAAACACTGCTTAAACTTACTTTTCTTCGTAAAGACGATATTTTACTGTCATTTCTACGAGAGAAATTATACACATATACAAGTGTAGTAACTTTACGAAACGTATTACCTCGAGTGGATATTTCAGCTTCTTTCGATTTTAGAATTTATCTACGAGCGCATGGAAAGAATGCAGCAATCGTGGAAATACAAGTGTGTTAACCCCATATCCTTTGTTCTCTATTTTCTTTTCCGCAATATCGATTTCGTTGCAGTTTTAATTTTATCGTGACTGCTCGCGAAACTTTTAAGGGGATTCGCAGTCGCGTAAGAGCGGTACCGTGTAAGTTTATCTATTTATACAAATGCACAAGGTTGCTTTCTAGTGTGAAGTTTTTTTCTCAAAATAATCCGCTTAAGTTAATACCCAAAAGATGACGAAAACATTGCTTCCTGTATACGTAATTATTGGATCGACTTTGCGGGGTACAGAAAAGTGATTTTTTGAAGTTTGCAATTAAAGCAATGAGCAGATATATTCTTGTTTTTATCGAAGTGAAATTTTAGGGAATTGCTTCTAGGTACTATAGTGATATACAGGATGATTCAAATGAAGTGCCCACCACGCAAGTCACCATGCAAATGCAAATTTTCAAGAAATGAATAATAATAGAGAACCAAACAAGAACACAAAATCAAATAACTAACTGTTTTTAATAGTTAAACGTGCAAAAGGTTTAAACTCAGAGCGTATTTCACAATTTCAAGGGGCATACTATTTGTTTTGGTTTAAAATAAAAGAAACATACTAATAGGCGAATTACTTTCGAAATTGAGCCGTGTCATAATGAGATGTATAAAAAATGAAATAAGAGTAAGAGGAAAATAAATAAAAAGGAAAGGAAATAAAAAAGTAATAAAACAGAGAAAGGAAAAAAATAAACGGGGTAGGGGGGCGAAGGAAAATAAAGAGTAAGAGAAGTAAAGAAATAAAGGGGACCAAAAGAAAGAAAAGGAAAAAAGGAAAAGAAAAAAGATATATGAGAGAAGTGAGATCCCACTTTTCTCCTTTTCCTTTTTTCTTTTTCTTTTTCTTTCTTTCGATCTCCCTTCCCTCTTTCCTTCTCTTACTCCTTATTCCCCTTTTCTTCTTTTTCACCTCCTTTTTTTTTCCTCTTTTCTTTTTTATTCCTTTTTCTGTTTATTTTTTTCCTCTTACACTTATTTCATTTTTTTTATAAATCTCATCATGGCACGGTTCAATTCCGGAAGTAGTTCGCTTATTACTGACTCTGGCCGCGGAAGCCTACGTACACATTTAAACCTAATATTTTACAGAATGAAAGTGTATCTTTGCCATCAACTAAAATCCACCATAACATGTTTATCCTTCGTTTTAAGACAACAGCGTATTAGAACTCTTACATCATAACATAATATACTTTTCGAAATTTTTAAAAATATACAGGGCGTTTCATTTAAAAAAATATAAATCTCAAAATTTCTCAGACATGCGCCACGCAATTCTTTTCTCGTATACTCCCTATTAATCAGCTGTGGTGGAAAATCTCAGGCTCTTTATTTTTTTTTAATGGGTTATTTAATTTAAATTTTGTTCTTTTTGTTTTTAAATTCAAAAAGGGTGTTTTTTAATTAAAATAACCAGATTTAAGGCAATCCATGTCTAGCTAGTGTTTAAATATTCTAAATAAGATACGAAATAAAATGGGAGCAAAGAATACAATTAATTTTGAGAGTTGATGAAGATTCGAGTCTTTAATTTTCGTAATCATATTCACTAACATGTAATTTCTCGTTCTTTAAGGTGTCCTTGTCTTGGGCTTCTAATAAACGTGTCCGGAACTTCCAAGTTTTTATTACAGTGTCAACTGATACACTTTACGACCAAATATATTCGATTTTTTTTTATAAATTAAGTTTTATTTGAGAAAATAATTGATTATTCTCAGGTGATACGTGTGACACGATGTTTGTTTATATCCATAGCTACACATTTGTTTGCCTATATATTAGGCCACACAGTAAACAATTCATGGGAATGACATTATTTAGGGCTAAATGCTGCCAGGCGTGCCATTCCTCCGTCGTACGAGAAATTTTGAAGATTGTGTGATATAATTTCGAGATGATACATATTTATATAATATGATTAAAGTGTGTGAGTACAGTATATTCAACGTCTTTTAAAAATGAACTTGGAGGAAGTTATTTATATACAAAGTTATGTTTACGAAAAGCGATGTACATATATAATAAATGATAGTCTCTTCTGCAAATGTTATTGAAGGGACTGTTTTTAAAACATGAAAATTGTGAATTATATGCTAATAAAGAGCACCCAAAGTAGATATCTGTAAAATTTAGAAAGAAAACTGTACAGATTGAATATCTGTAATAAAATTCCATAAAGAGGGAGTACTAACGGTACTTTGCTTCCAACTATAACATCAACCATACTAAAAATAAGGGTGTGAACTAAACAGAGACGAGAAGATATGCTAAATAGGTAAACTAGTAAAATTTCGAAAAATCATTGATAATCAATAGACAATATTTCATATCATTACACAGCGTTCAAAACACTATTATTTTTGCTAATTTAACTTATTTTCTAGATGCAATAATAACAGAGATAACAATGGTACGCACTTAATTTGAATCAGTCTGTATATTCATAACAATAAGACTTATTTATAAAATCCATTCAAACACGAAAGCAATGTATTCCTATATTAAATTTTACGCTCACAATAAAGCAATAATAGAAGAAAATTCGGGGGTGAATGCGTTATGAAGTAGAATTTGGGAAAGGTACTGAATCATCCACTTGCCTTATAAGGAACTGCACATTCAGTATGCATGCAGTTCATTGCTAAGGTATTGGAGAGGTTTTTTAATACGAACGTTTTAACTTTACAAATAGATTTAACTATTAAGTTAGTGTATATCCAAATCTAAACTTTATGCAACAGATAGGACGTCTTGATAACTTTTAGATTCAATTAAAAATTTGCAATACGATTGAGAAACACCAATCTTTAAATAAACAAATAAGATTCGAAAAGATGCCTTTGCAATTACCCCTTATAATTAAACTTGTTTCAGAAAAGCGCGTAGCCGGCATAAAAACGTTGAGAAACAATTTATTCTCAAAAATTACATGTCAAAAACGATTCAGTAATTACTGGCCGGACATTTTAATTATTCTCCGCAATAAAGAAAAAAACACGTACAGCTTGAGAAAACAATTATTTCGGTTAATTCTATTCTACGCACCGCAGCTTTAAAATGATCGAAGAAAAGCTGGAAAAAATGAACGTCAAAAGTGAGAAATCGATATACTTCAAATGTAACGGTCAAAACTTCCCGACAACTTCTCGGGTCCATGCTCTGAGGTCAACCTTGAAACAAGACAAGCAATTAGGTAGTATCGGAAATTGAATTTGCTGTTCTTTGTTCGGACAAGTTGTTTCAACTTTCGTTTGTTGTTTCCTTAGTGAAAGTTCGTTGTATTACACAAAAAATCAAATTAAATATACGAGCGCTAGGGCTAATAAAGGAACGAAGTTCTTTTTTGAAATGTACGCGTAATAAATATAAAGGAACGCTGGCAACGTAAGAAGTTATATAACACCGCTTGTGACAGATGTAGATATTAATGTAGAAGGCAGCTTAGGTGGAACGAAAATTGATGATATTTTAATATGGAGAAGAAAATTATTTCAGTAATGGAATTTTCTTTTTCAACTCTCTTTTATGCTCCAATAACTGTGTTGTTTTTTCTGCTGTAGTAATACACGAAATTTGCACACATTGTAATACAAATATAAATAAATAAATATAATAGAACTTAACGGTTCTCGTTTTGAAATTACCTTCATTTATTTAAATTACATGGTCTGTATCCTGAAGTTGAACAATTTAATGTGGATAAACAAAATGTAATTACTTTGGATGATTTTAATGCTTCAAATTTTAACAATCCACAGGTTAATGATGTCTGTCGCAATACGAGGGTTGCCTTTTAAGTTATATATATGGAGCTGGAATAAACCAGTAGATAGCTTTTAAAGACCTTGTTGTTTCTCAAAGCATTCTACACAATGATTAATCTCTTTTGCATGCACTCGAAGCAACTTTGTAAGTAGTTGTCCCACTCGTTTGTTGGTGCAATCAAAATTGTGTTTTTGAAAGCATCCACTGCTCCTTCTGATGACTGGAATCATTGACCAGGTAGTCAGTTCTTGATTTTCGGGAAGGTAAGGAAATCGTTAGGACTTAGGTCCTGACTGCATGGGGGAGGGCCCAACAATTCGAGGTTTCGTTGTATTAAATACTCAATTGTTTTGCGTGCTGTTTGCATACTTGCATTGTTTTGATGCGGGATTATTCGTTGTTTGCGGTCTTTCGAAGTTCAGCGATGATTATGTACCAATCGGCAGTAACAGTTTTTTGATCTTGTCCCGATATGCAATACTTAAAAGACATTTAGTAATAACAATAATGTATTCATCCTGTTGACCAGGGTGTAGTACAGGTACAAAAGAGAAAATACAAACACTACCTATATTTAACAAATAGAGAATATAATTATAAAACTAAATTGCAAAAAAAAAATCACCCAATGTATATTGGAGAATTAATAATTTTTCCTTAAGGCATGTTTTAAATTGTTAAATAGATAGTTCCCATAAAGTAGCAGGTAGATTATTATAAATTTCTATACCCATTCATATAAAACTTTTTGCTGTTAGGGTTTGTATGTACAAAGATAGTACAGTTAGCAGCTTACATTTTTAGAAAGACCTCTACATGAAGTTCTTTGTGGAGTATCTAGCCATTGCACGCACAACTTTCTTTTGGCATATTGAAGTTTGTATTGTTGCAAGACTAGATCCCTATATTAGAATTCCATATCGTAGGCGTTATTCGATGTCAGCTGTGTATACCATTTTCGAAACATTCAGTATGGTGATATCCCCCAGGTGTTTAAGATTGTAAATTGCTTTAGATATACTTAAGTTTATTTCATTAATCTGATCATGCCACTTTAGATTTGAAATAAACTAGATCCCTGAAGTTTTGATAGAAATAGTATTTTTCAATATTACCAACAAAAAGATTTAGTTGCTTTTGTGCACATAAAGGATTAGAGTAGAAAGTGGTGCACTTAGTTTTAGAAAAAGCACATTGAAGTGACCAAGCATTGAGTTATGGTTTTATTTTGAATATTATCTATAGAATTATGCAATAGAACCGTCATATGATCAGCGTACATTATTAGTTTATAATCTGTAGAGAGTGCATATATTTTATTTTATTTATTTATTATATTTGACGTCTGTATGTAGATGTATTGCACTGATTAAAGTTAATTAACGCTAACTAACTTGAATCAATCTAATACATCTACAAATAGACGTAAAATAATAATAATCTGAAAGGAAAGTAGTAATATCGTTAATAAACATTTAGAATAAGAGTGGGTAAAATGTTTAATGCCATTGAGTTTATTAATTTAGTTCAATATAGCAACATAGTTATCTCCAATAAATGTTTGCTAGATATGATTTTAAGTAATTGAACACCGGAAATATCCAGGCATGAAGAGCTTCTGTTAGAGGAAGATTATGACCATCCATCTCTAATGATTCATGTTTATAACTCGAAGATTGCATCTCCCTTTTCTTGCAATTCCACGAAGAAAATATATAATTTTAGGAAGGCTAACTTTTTAAATCTATATAACGCACTACTAATAGGTCATTTTCAACAAATATAAAAAATGTTAAAACAGCTTGTGAGCAATTTGCAGTAGTTTCTACTCTATATTTGATACTCAAACTTGAAGCTTATTATTTTAAATATTACAAACAATAAGCAATTTGGATCCCCTCAGTGCTTTAACTAAAAAACTTAACTATGCAACTAAAATACCTAAGACAGAAGATTCTAGGAAGTTATGGGTTTTCATTAGGAACAAGAATGATAGTTCTCGTATACCTGGTTCAATGCAGTGGAATTAAGCTACTTTTCATTGGACATAGTCAAGGCCTTTAGCAGTTATTTTTCTAGTACATATATTTGCTATTAGAACACGATAACGTCAAACGAACCGGAAAGATATCGCAGATGTTTATACAAAAGTGTTGCGAACATTTAATATCTACATCATCAATGCAGAAAAGAAGCGCGGTGGAATTGAATATTTCGGATTCTCTTTGTCTTCCGTTTATAATCATGTACATCCTTCCGTTGTCGTCAAGCTTTATTGAAACAAACCAATTTTCAAGATAATTTTCGTTTTACGATCGAAAGGAGGCCTTTTGTATTGGTAACGTGAAATCACTTTTAAAAATTCATCTTCATGTAAAATTGGAGACAAAGGTTCTTCGTGATGGGAGAGGGGAGTTCGCAAAACCAATTTATGTATCTACGTGTCCGACAAAAGGCCCGTTATGATCAAAGGACCAATTATCAAACAGTTGTTTCGGTTATTACATTCGGAGGTATTTGCCTGACATTTAAAAATGTTATTATGTGTTTTGTAAACATTATACAGAGTCGGGTATTTCTTTCGTCATATACACTTCATTTCACATGTTTGAGACCATGTATCGAAGTATGGCAAAGTTTTAAAATCAAAAGCATGTCAATACACTAGGGTGACAGAATAAAATAGACACCTACTAATTAAAAAAAAGATTCTATTCTCGTTATATATACAAACTATTTTAAAATTTTTAAATTAGACTAATATTTTGTCGATCCACCTTTACTTGCGTGAAGTGCTGCGAAAAAATGATTAATGGTGTCTTCTGGAATATTTAACCACTCTATAACAGCTGCTACGACTTCTTCCTTATTGCTGGGTTTTCGGGGTCGTTTCGCCATATTTGTCTGGATTATGTGCCAAACATTCTCTATCGGATTCATGTCTGGTGATTGGCCTGGCCATGGTAAAATCCGAATCCCCTGTTCCTCTTTCCATGTGGTTGTTGTTCTTGCTTTGTGGCAGGGTGCTCCATCCTCCATAAAAGTGGCGTCTTCTTTACATAAAATGGCGTTGTCGAATATCGGTAGTAGTCCTTCTGTTAATATTTGGATATATTTTACCGCATTTATATTTCCGTCGCAGATTACTAATTGCGATCTTTCACCATACCATTACGCGCCCCACACCATGATGTTCACACCGCCGTATTTCACCGTCTGATGCAAAAATTTTTGGTCCAGTTGCTGTGACGAACGTCTCCATACCCACTTACGACCATCATCACTGAATTGGTAGTATCTGCTTTCGTCTGAAAAAATGACCGCCAAAACTCTTCGGGCTTCGTTCGCATTTCGATTGCCCAAGCCATTCGGCGCCGTTTTTGAAACGGCGTAAGGAGAGGTATTTTCTTTGCCACCCTTTTATACATCCCCCCACTGTGGAGGTATCGCAGAACGGTGCGCTGACTCTTCTGTGAAGTTGCCGCAAGCTCAGCTGTACTTTTTCGCGGTTCTCTTAACACTTCGCGCACAAGCACCCTTTTACTTCTTTCATAAGGTCCGGCACGACCCGGTCTCGGCTCCACTGTTGTTCTTTTCTTGCGTTTAAATTGTGTAATCACACGGTTAACTGTGGGGACAACGGAATATTTAAAAATTTACTTATTTCACGTTGCGAAGTGCCGCGTTCACTCTGGCCAACGATGAGACCCCGGGTGAAGTCGCTAATATCACTCGAACCTTGCAAGCGAGGCATAGTTGTAACGATACTAAACTATGACGAATTCCTTCCGATACATCTACCCCTACCCTAATGACAAGAGAAAGTTCTTAATTCGTTCTTAGGATTTAGCTGTTTATATATTTATACCGCTTTACCTGGTGTCTATTTTATTCTGTCACCTTAGTGTATATCGATGTTGTTTTAACATATGGTGCAATAATATTTCTATCGGGAAAGATAAACAGACCCGGCAAATAGTCAGAAGAAAGAAGTATGCATATTCGCTTGCCCTAATTCTAATTACAATTTTTTTAATTATAATTAAAATTATTGTAATTATTTATTAAGGAATTGCTGTACTTATTAAATAATAATATGTTTTAAAATAACTCAGCTTGAATTTGAATAAGTTTTCACTACATTGGAGGAGATTAGAATTATTAGATTGGAAAGGATTAACTTTGCAACTTCTTCCGTTTCAATTGAAATGTAGGAAATGTAGGAAACGTATTTTTATCATACTGCAGCACGTAATCCAGGATTATGGCTTTATATAATTGCTTTAGAAGTTGGCATTACAATTTCAGTACGTTGTGAAGGTTGTCATAATTACGTTCTGAATAAGCGCCATTCCGTCGACTTCTTCAAATTTATTGGGTTAGTTGGATGTCAACGACAGTGCTATCTTGCGCAATCTTTAAAATGAATGGACTATAACCTAGATATTCATTAAAAATCCGGCTAATTTAGTAGGTGCATTTCGTATCCTTGTCCTAGAGCTATAAAGATTATTTTTGTATGATGTTTTTTAAACATATCTAATAAAAGTGGCATAGTTACGTCTTCCCTCATAACTCCTAATCTTGTGCATTAATGTAATGTAATGCAGTCGTTGATCATCAAATTAGAACCGTTAAGAAATGTGGTAATTCCGTCTGTAAAGTATATAAGTAGAAAACAATTTTTTTCTGTACTACCCCATTAATAATCATTAAAATATGTAAATATGCATATAGATTGGTTAGTATTTAGTACGCCCTCCTTTTGATTTAATGATAACATCCATTTTGAGAATACCTCCTTCTGTGGAAGACTTCTTTGCTTCATTACTGTGTTTTAATATTTACCTAATATTTTTCATTCTGGCTGCAGTGTCTCCACGCAATGATGATTGCAAGGACTGTGTGGATGTACAATTCACAGGTATAGCAGTAAACTCCACTCACACAAATTTATTAATTATGCGGCACGCAGCGTTTCGAGAGCACGTGGCCTCTCATTGTCAACCGTGTTACCGACTCATAGTGCTCTCGAAACGCTGCATTCCGCATAATTAATAAATTTGTGTGAGTGGAGTGTACTGCTATACATGTGAATCTCCACGCAATATTCAGCGAGTGGATGACATTATTCGTTGTGACCACCGTAGATGAATTGTGTAGCGTTCTCTCGCACAGTAAAGGCAGTGTGATGACGATTGTTCGACAACTAGGATATTTAAAGGTTTGTGCAAAGTGGGTACCAAGAGTGTTAACCGACCAGAATAAAGAAATAAAAAAAAGAATAACCTCACAACACTTGCAGAGTTTCCGTTCGGAGGGAGATAAGTTTCTGGAAAAAATTGTGACCGGTGGCGAAACATGGGTTCATTTCTTTGAACCTGACAAAGTGGAATGGTATCACATAAACTCATCTAGGACAAAAACGTTGAAAACTGTATGATCGGTAGAGAGTTATGGCGACCGTGTTATGGGATGCAGAGGGTGTGATTATGTTTGATTTTTTGGAGCAGGGATGCACAATAAATCCAGTACGTCACAACCATCAAAAACCTTAATCCGCGTTTTTGGCGAGTTCGCCTAACAAAAGGTATGGCAGATG
Source organism: Trypoxylus dichotomus (assembly GCA_023509865.1). NCBI lineage: Eukaryota > Metazoa > Arthropoda > Insecta > Coleoptera > Scarabaeidae > Trypoxylus > Trypoxylus dichotomus. The sequence continues at coordinate 63,572,234 of CM042075.1, forward strand.
TTTTTCTTTTACATGACAATGTAAGGCCATACAGTCGTCATATCATTGAAGAGATTGTGCAAATTGGATAGGAAGTTTTGCTTCGTCTTCCATACAGCCCTGACCCTACACCATCAAATTTCCATCTCTTCGTGCCCCTAAAGGAAGCTTATCGTGGGGTTCACTTTGAAGAAGAGGACCATGTATTTTACCACACTGGGATACATGTTCTTGTTAAAAGATGGGCTAAAATTGTGGAAATGGAAAGATTGAGGCTTTCAACGTATGTAATTGCATTTCAATTTCTTGATAATTAATGACAGGTATTTGGCGTTGTAATAGTGCATTCTGGCGGATACACACCATCGAATTTCAATGATATAAATCCAGAAATCTTCGGTGTACACGCTCCAGATATAAAGAATGAGTTATATAAATAAGATTCCATGTAACACAGCCATACTCCAATTTACAAAGAATGAATGCTTATATAATACTTTGATTGCATTAATGTTCAAAAAGGGGTTGGTAACTGAAGCCAAAGATCTTGTGACCTGTCAAACGCAATTACTGGATGTGACTGGTGAAACTCATATGCGTGTCAAATGTAATTCCAAGATCGCGCATGATGCTTTAATCCAATTTGTGTTTCGTATCCAGCTAATTCTACGTTGAAGGTTCTGACTTTATTCTTGTTATTTTTATACAATGCCTTAATCATCTCTATCATTCCTCTCTCTAGCTCTCTCCTTTCCAAGCTCTGCCATACATTTTCTCTTCTTACTCTAACAAAAGCTTTTTTGAGATTTAAAAACATATATGTATTTCCTTTCCTTTTCCTGTTAGTTTTTGTCCTAGTTATCTTCATTAAATTTTAACGGTGAAAATTACAAGCAAACTGAATACGTTAAATGTACGTTCTTATTAAATCCGTCATATTTCTCTCATTCAAGTTAAAGACTCAATATACAAACCTATAATCGTAAAACATTATAAAAATGAAATTACTCCAACATTCCCAACAACAGCAGCTGCGAGTTTCATTTTGTTACGTTCATAATATCAATAACATTGTATTTTTGAAAGCACTGCTTGAATTCTTTCCATGATACAGATATAACTATACCCAGTTGCCCAGATATATTATCAACAACATCTGGAATTAAGCTCTTAGTATATGATTAATTTGTGTCGTGGATAATGTATCGAAATACATGTATGACAGTATGTAGAACATGAACCAATAACTGAAAACAGAATATTACCACGACATTTTATCACACAAGGTTATTAGCTATTTTACGTTATAAAATGAAAATTGCTGTAAGTGCCTTTAAAGTTTTGAATGGATATAAAACGTCTGTTAATGATAATGCATCGTAAATTCACTTTAATGTTATGGCCTGTTGCCGTTTCTTTAGGATTTGTAAGCACTCAAGGGAAAAATAAATAGTATTAGAAGCAGTACCACTTACTGTATCGAGAACGTAAATTACACTTACATTTTTTTCTACTTCTTCCATTAGATGATCTAAGAGCGTTATTTTTTATTATTCGCCTTAATTTTGTTTTGAGGAATTCTTTAGCATCAAAGCATGATGATATTATTACACATATGTTGCGCAATAGGTTGATAGTATAACATATTATTGCACCAAATAGTTTAAAGCAATCCCAGTATTTTATTTGTTACGATACGAGGACATTTCATGCAAATAATCGCGATTGTACTCGGCGGTCATCATTCTGTGGCATGAAAATTAAAAGGATATAAAGTTACTCGACTGCGCCAAAATAATTATGTTCTGCATAGCTAGGCTAGGTGCGAGCAGTTTTCCATACACGTAATAAATTAAGTAGTTACGATTATGGTGCGTTACTTTATTGTCACGGCATATAACACCTACGTTAGTGTGGCATTACCGTCCAGTACTATTCTGCAGCTGGAATTACTTAATGGGAGCTGCAACAACGTGCAACTGCTGCTATTGCTTTGTTATCTTGTAATTCGCATTACCCTGCAGTGTTATTATGTAGTCCGCTTTAGTTATTGTAATTAAAAACTTCCTTTTTGTTCGAGTGTGGACCTGGTATTTTTTGTTAACTTAGGATTTGCACAGATGCAGTGAATTTAATGTTTTAATTGTAATGTTTTAACATATATAAATGCTGATCGGATGTTAGGATGCAGTGGTATTAGCTTCAAATTCAGAGATAAGCGAAAAATTATGTTTATTGTTAGTGTAAGACCGATTTTTCATTCCTCCTTCTTCTTTTTACTATAGTCCATTCACTTGAAGAATGTAGTAGATAGCGCTGCTACCGGCGTTCGTATTACCCTGCCAAAACAGTTGTATTAAAACAATTGTCAGTTTCTTTGAAAGTAATTCTAAATCCTAATGGCAAATATTTTAGTAAGATGTTTACAAACATACATTTAAGTTTATTACAGTTTATTCAATCCAACTAAAAGAAAGGAAGCAATTTTATCTAAAATATGTCGTATATTTTACTATAAATCTCATATAAATAGACTTCCATGAGGTACTTTAATAGCACTTTTCTAAAATAGCTACAAAAATCAGAATTATAGAACGATGTGCCTATTCCTTCAAATATGTTGACAATTCGTAAGCACCACTGAGTGAGAGCATTTCTGATGACGATGCAGTTTAGGGGTGATAATAAATTCCTCATATTTTATCTCTTATATCTTCAACGACGTTGTCTGCTTGGAGGTTAGCTTGATAGCTGCCGATTTAGAATTATTCTGTTTGCACTACATATATAAATTATAAGTCATTAGCCTTTGTCTATTGTTAATGCGTTTACCTTTAAGACCCATGAAATGGTCATCGTCTTGCCCAAGGGTCCCTTCCTCAGCCATGTCAGAGTTGTAATAATCCTGGAATAAAACTTAATAACCGTAGTTGTATTATCAAAATTGAAAGGAGAAATACCGCCTTTGCGTAAATATCGAATTGATCGTGTTCTAACAAATCAAATTTTAACCCAATATACAATACAAATAATGATATAAGGAGAAGTACAACAAACAACCAAATAAATAACCAAAACGATCGAAGAAATTTAACAATTGACATTACAAAGACATAGTAATAGTGATCAGTAATATTTGACTTTATCCAACATAACTCTCGTGTACCAACTTTTTTGTCGTGTGTAATTTTGCCCTAGGTATCTGCCAACACCAAACGCTGAAAATATTAGCCTATCTATAGCTATAATTTGGTTTTCGTTCTACTGGAAAGAATGGGAACATATTTGAAACCAAATTTGGAATTGAAATGAAACGCTATAGCCCAACTTTGTTGTCTTTTATAAACTTATATAAAATTCGACTCATTTTCCAGGACTTAACCGTCAGCAAACTTAAGATGCTGTGAGAAGCTGAGAATCCAGCTTCGTTTAAGGTTTTTATTTGTAAAAATGATGGCTCCTTGAGGGAAGAAATTTGTGGTTTACGTTACCCTCCAAAGAGCAAGAGTAGTAGGGTGAATCAAAAAGCTCTAATACAGATGGGATGTTCAATGAAGCAGTTGTCCTATCCGTGTTCTGTTAAATGTGGTAAAAAAAACTCTCTAGAAGAACCATGAATTTGGAGGTGACGCGAGACATCGTTGACTTTGGATTTGAAAGAAATAGCGTATTTCTATTTGTTTTCGTCGATTCCTCCCACCAAGATTGACATTCTAAGATTGGTATTTGAACATGGAAAATTTTTTGGGTCTAGTTGGATTAGGAATAGTTCCAAGTGACGGCCAAATCTACAATGCTGTTTCTGTGAGTAAAAAGTAAGGGAGAAATTAAATATACAGGCAAATACTATAGTTTTGGAAGTCTACTTTAGAGTTTAATTTTTATTTATTCGTTTTTGTATCTGAATAAGTAGAATTATTCACGCAAATATGATTACGTCGTTCGTACTTTAGTCAAATGGTGACAAAACTTTTCTTTGACATTATGTGACCTCATTTAAGCCAGTTATTGCGATTAAAGTCTTTGATGTTGACAGATCAAAAATGGCAGTCATCATGATGGTTTTTAGGCTCCCCATAGGTACTTCAAATTTTAAGCTCATTTCCTTTCCGTTTGTCCTCTGTAGCAAATGTTCTACGCATATTTTGCATACAAAATGGGGTGCATAAGATTTATCCTGGCCTCTTAACTGGCAAAATACACTAAATATGCCCTTTCTATAAAGGGGAGTTTTGCACTTACCTTAAAAATGTATTCAACATCTGGGTGGTTCACACAATTCCGTCTGCTTATAGAAGCCATTGTTGTTATTCGAATTTTTAATATACACGCAACAATTGAAAGCAAATATTGAGTACAACTGACACAGTTTTCATCCGAAAGCACAATACTAAACTGAGCTGTTGGATGCAGACAGACATAAGGGGAACCCTATATTAGAGGTAAATTAAGTAGTGGAGATTAGGGTTGGGTTGGGTTAGACAGCTAGCCTGCATGCGGAACGGATTATAAAAGTTTACCTAATAGGCACAAGTTGGAATCGTTATCTTGCGGGGGAGATATAGCCAATCGGAAATTTCTTTTTAAAGTTATGCAGCATTTTGTTGATTCTCCCGCTGTACTTTCTCGTATTCCGTTTTTCGACCCTCACTATCACCACAGGTCTTGTGACACGTTCAATTTGCCTACTGCACATACCAGCATTTTACTAAAAGCACCTTTAACACATATCTCGAGGAATGCAAACACTATGTACCCGGATCCATTTCTTAAATTTTAACTGCACCTATGAAGTTGTTAACAAATGTGTATTTTTGTTGCTGTTTCGTTTTTCTCTTGTTTTATATATATTGTAATTACTGATTGCATTGCACTTTATTTGTTTACTTATAATATTGTCCTATAATTGGATGTACAAATACCTGTCGGGCAATAAAGATTATAATTATTATTATTGTTATAAGCATTGTTATATACGAATACATAGGCTTCCACGGCCAGAGTCAGTACTAAGCGAACTACCTGCGGAATTGGTCATAAGCTTTCTGCACTCCTTTGTTCCCTGAACTTTCTCTGTCGCAGAGGCAAGCAATAACACGGTCCAATTCCGGAAGAAGTTCACTTATTGATGTCATATACGTCGAATATTGTTGTTATTCGTCTAATTTTCACAAGTATACGTTTACTGATAGAAAATAACAATAATATTTTCTAAAAATATAATGTAACGTCCTAAAAATGTATAAAGTTACTGTTGCGGTAAATCAGATGTGTATACGTACATTTATCCAGTTACATCTTGTACGTTACGTATGCATAATATTTCCATACACAAATAGTTTGAAATAACCAACGCTGAAACTTCCAGCGCAGAATATTGGAAGTTTTAAATACATTTTCCATTACATTTCGCGGGTGAACGTAGCAGATTTTATACGTTTAATTCGGTGCGACTACGAAGCCACGGCAGAAAAGATAAAATTTAAATAAAGCAGGCGATATTATTTTCATTTCGTTCGAAGTGTACTTTCCTGTAATTTCTCCTTTTGCCAGCTGCCATTTCTTCTTATAACATCGACGCTGGGCGTACAACTACCGCAATTGTAAGGTATCGTGTAATACCTGCAAAAGGCGCTCTACGTATAGAGAGAAAATTACATTAAATTAAATTAAAGCAGTTGCTAAGCTATCCGTAAAACTTTTCAGAAGTTCACGTTCTGCGGGTTCATCAATTACGCGAGGTTTCATCGTTGATAATTGATGAATGTAATCACTTACTAAACGTATACCTATGGGTATACACACGGCTAACAGTAGTCACTTAATAACAAACTCAGAGTTAGAATTAAAACTATGCACATTTTATACCATATTAAAGTCCAATATCTTTAAGGTTTTTTCTTGATTTAAGTAATTCTTGAATAAACTATATCGATTTCTAAGAAAGAAGGGTACTATTGCCTTTATTATCAGTTATACCGGAAGTTAATATATTGGTTGAGAGTTATGACCGAATTTTATCTAAAACATCAAATCAAGCTAATGTCTCATATACTTTGGAACGATTTACAACTATTTTAGAATGATATACTGTAGAGAGAAGAATAACAGTATTATGATGAGCAAATTTCAGGGGCGCAATAGGTTTTTGAAGCGGCACTATTTGAATATGAATAAACTGCGGCGCATAATCAATGGCCTACATGAATTCATACGTAATTCAGTTTACTAACCATCGAAATGTGGGCGTTAAATTAGAGCAGCTTTTGCGTTATTTAATAATGGTTAATAAGTAAATAGGAAGATTTTTCAAAATCGACCTGCAGAACAACCTCACCAAGTTCACAAAAAACCCCTCCATTCCTAGAAAGTTAACCTGTGGTGCGTTGCGATTGCAGAAACAAACTTGTTTTCTAGACGACAACATTACTCAAGAAATCTTGAGCGATAAACCACGAAATGTTGTAACAAGTTGCAGCGAGTTTTCAGTCACGCCCTCATGAATGTTTAGAAAAGTATAGTGGCCATTTAACAGAAAAAAAATAATTTTTGTTGTTAAACTGCATGATATGTGCAATAAAGGTGTATTCTTTTAACCTGGGTCGTTTCGTTTGTGGGTTCGCAACAACCCTCTAAACAACGTCAATACCTAATTCGCGACCCTCTATATATATATACATATAATATAAAAAAAATATATATAAAACTGGCTCAACATATATTGTTAAACTAATTTCAATAATCTAACAGTTCCGCTTATATGTAAAGCAGTAGGCAACTTTGTCATTTTAAATAGCACATCCCATACATTATTATATTTTTAGATTATTGAATTTTTAGGCTTATTCCATAGCTATTGTTCGGATAGAACGAATTTCTATTTTCCATTTTATATTTCTAATATCTTTCTAATATTATAATTCATTTATTTATACCTTGCATTCATTTCTGCCTTTCATTTATATTACATGTATATTTTAGTATATTGTTTATGTTATAACCAAACCTATATGTAATCTCTAAGTAATTAGTATTGCTTAATTTTAGGTAGAAAATGTTAATCTAAAAAAATCCCAGAAATTACCCCAATCTACTAAATTGGGGTTTTTTTCAATACCATTCGTTATGCTAATTATTCTCTTTACCACACATTTCGGGTAGTATTATTGTGCTTTATAATTATTACTATGACATCATCACCAGGTGATGTCTTAGTAATGTCAACAAAACTCGACGTAGCTTCAACAAAGTAAAATCTCAAGTAATAAAATATTCGGAAGAGTCGTGTTGATCACATAGATCACGAGTGTTCTCTAGTCAAAAGAACTTCGAAAACAACTGAAGAGCCATCGCGAATTCTAAAGCAAAGATTCCATAAGTAAATTGAATTGATTAAGTGATTTGTGACAGCTTAATTTGTGTTTTTTTCTAACGGTGTACACCCGACAGTGTACTAATCCTTTGAACTGAAAACAAGAAGAGCTACCGAGATATACATCGGAACTGTCCGGGCCAGCAGGTCAAAACGTCTATTTTCCATGGTTTAGCAATCAAATTGATTAAGTTCTGCCGATTTATTTTAACATAGAAACGGGAATGAATTATTTTTGGACAACATTTGGACCATTCAAATTTACAACAAACGATCTTTTTAACCTGCACAATTGCCATACGGTTTAGCTGAGCTTTGCCATCTGTAAGACGTACAGAAGGTTGGGTGTTGGTTTCTTTGTAAATTGCATGGGATATCTAGTAAAAGTCGAAGTAATATTAAGAAAATAATCGTGTAAAAAAAGTTTGAAACTGCGCAACGATCCATCTGGCTTGTTCCTAGTTGAAAGTCACTTTCTTTAACACGATAACGACCGCAAACACCCTTCGAGACTGCGTAAACTTTTATCATATAAAGAAGAAGGGGGAGTTACCAAGACTATGTATTTTTTAATTTTCATAATAACAACGTTTCTGAAAACAATTGAAATTTATACATATATGTATGTATATTTATATCATACAGGTATTTATATTTCATTACCATAAGTCATATCAACTAAACGTAGATAAATGTAAAGCGGGACGACTAGTATAGGCGGATGTTAGTTTTGTTGTATTTAGATGTCAAGACTGTATATGCGCGTAACAGAAATGGGATTCCTTGTTCAGGGTGTTTATTCAGCAAATTTGTTTGGGCAGCACTTGGACTGACGTTGTCCGGTTCCGGCACGACCGTGAGATTATATTGTTGTAGCGGACTAGTTCAGCGCTTCCCCCGTTTGGTTAAACGCTTCCTTCATTCAAGTAGCAACTATTAACTGTTGTACTTGTAGTTTTACTTGTTTTCTTTAAGTTTTCAACAAACCCAATAGTCGTTGAAGGAACTACTTCACTTTTTCGATCTATTCCAGTTTATCTCGGGCGTTGAAGCGGATTTCTTTGTTGAAATCCTTTTACTTCAAATCTGCGAAGAAATAATATTTAGAGAAAGTGAAAAGCGCACGAAGATATATCATCCATTCGTTCTTAATGTACAAAAAATATTAAGTATCAGCACTTTACGTAGGTTGAAAAATAATTTCAATTTTGTCCTTTCATATTTTGGGTTGGTTTTAATATTTTCGTAACGGTTGTTGGGTTCGGCAGTGTTGGTGTCCCTGACGTTTCGCTCAACCTTCTAACTGTCAGGGTCAGGCTTTCCTGTTGGGCTTGTCTGCTTTAGCTAAAATGATTCGGCTTTAAGGCGCAGAAGGCTCATCTTTTGTCTGCCTCCGTTAGCTATATGACATACACCCATTGAATGGCTTCTATTTCTCAGGGATTACGCTGCTAATGCCTTCGTGGACGTGGAAGTCGGGCTTATTGGAAAAGCTGATCATGTTCGGGAGGCATTTCCCAGGATTTTGTAGAGTGTTCTTATTCGGCGTCGCATACTCTCACGGAATCTCATTTCTAGCTTTATATAAACTCAAATTTTCACAACCAACATGCAACCGATTTGCTTTTATCGTACAGAATGATACAGAATAAGCAATAGATACATCTTTCTGAATTCAGACCTGAACTGCACCTTAAATTTTCCGTCAGTGCTTATTCCGGTCTGTACTTCTTGTAATATGATATCCAATTTTTCAATGTCACCGTATGGATCGATAATCCAGCGCTGTATTTCCATAATGAAACCGTTCCCAAACCTAATTTTGAAGTTTGTCTGAAGGTCGTTTAAATGTTGAACGTAGGTCAAGACCTCATTGTTTCTGGACGTTTGTCAATCGCAAGTTTGGGAACTGGGAATGTTGGTATCTGTAATGGTAATGGTTTCCTTCGTTAGATTAATCCTTGCAAGGAAAACGACAACGATGGGTTTTATTTTTATTGAGCTCAAGATGTTAACTTGTGGTTGCAAATTAGCGGGATTGAATTTAGTAAATGCACCCACTAAATAGGCAATATCTGGCTTCCACTTCATTAAATTTCCTTTCAAAATGGCATCTCTAACTTCCAGAAATTCTGTCGACAGAAAAACTAATTGTGGCGTTATGTTTTTATGTATGTGCCAACCTCAAAAAATACTGTTAAAAATGAGAATTGTGTGTAATAATAATCTGCTTATGGTTTGCCGCAAACGGATAATCAAAACTGCAATAGTATTGAGACGTAATTTAATTTTAAATTTAAATTGTGTGAAACAAGATGGAATCTGCTCCAAAGATTGATTTCACCTAAACCCAAAGTTACAGCAAGCCATTTTGCTTATCAATTGCAATATATAATAAAATAAATTAATTCGAAATAAAAATAATTTGGAACATTTTAATTATGTCTTAACAAAGAAAAAGGATTAAAATTATAATTTATCTGTTGAACAATACATACATAATCTGAGCGAAGTCAACGCTGGGGAGGTATTTACAATGCTGCGTTCCTTCACTATAGCCATAACCATGATGTAGTAAGGCAACAGCGAAGTACTGCTTACGGCGAATGACTGATAGTACGGGAATACTGTAGAGAGAAAGAATAACGGGAGACGCACACGCGTATTATAACCGTTGACTTTACTCAGATTATATCTGGATACTTAGTGCCACAGAGAATATGGGAAATATGGTGAATTTTTATGGACTTACTTATTATAATACATAGCATAATGATAAGGATTCAACAACTTAAAATTGCACTAGTGCATGAAAGTTATCCATAAACACATACGATTGCCATTATGTTGAGACCTAATCAAAATTTACCATCTATTTATTCGATTGAAGTTAATTGGACTTGATTCAGAATGAAGTTCGGAGTTAATTCCAGTTAATTTCAGTCTCGTCTAACGATAAAAGAAATTGCGTGAAATATTACGACACTACGGCATAATTCTGAAGTTACTCTATTTTCTGAAGGATACACGTCTACCACGAGATCGATTTCTTTGTTAAAATTTTTATTTTGTTTAGTATATAACAAGATTGATTGTCGCTGGCTCTTGAATAAGTGTAATTTTCTTATTCCCAGAACTATCTCCAGGTCGTCATTTGCCTTCTATTGCGGTCGCACTCAAACAAATGTCTTTTGAAGGTTCCTAGTATACCTGATGTGCACCAACTTCAACAGAATCTCTGATCTTTGTGACAAAAACACTGCCCATTTAAATCTATCATTCATGCATTTATCAACTTTTCCTCACCCATTTTAGTTTTAATATTAGTTGAATATTTTTTATATATCATTAATTACTTTATATACATATACATAGACTTCTTTTTGTATTTTGCTGTCATGCATGATTAATTTACTGTTTCCTGTAATTGGTTAAATATGTACCTCTTGGAAACAAATTACTATTATTATTATATCGTGTTATAATGTTTGTTTATCGAAGAGAATTGCTACTGAATCATGTACCAATTTTAATTATGACTTTTCCTTATGTATATAATAATAATGTAACGACTACACTGATCATGAATTAGATCTTGTGATCTTCCACTTTCATTCTTGTTTACATGGCTCCCCAATGACACCAAACCGACCCTTTGAGATCCGGATAGATTATTTTGGAAAATATAGGTCTAAATCATTATTAGTTAAGGCACTAAAGTAATATAAAAACGCCCTCTCGTACTCCTTGATTTATTTGTCATCAAAATACACCAGCAAGTTAAAAGTATAATTAGAGCAAATAAGTTTTATTCATGCATATATTTACTACGCATATAAAGGATGTTTGGTTGGTGTTTATGGAGTGTTTAGTGTAGTATGCTTTAATCGTCTGATTAGGATTCACCGAAGCAAAACTATGTATAGTGTTATGTGAACGGCGACGCGATCCAGATAAAAGTAAATGCGTTGCTTACGAGCACATTTATGGGGTTGCGGTAATCCTTCTTGAGTGTCTGTTTTCTAAAGATTACAACTGTAATACAAGGGCTTATTTGTTACCCGTCAATAAGTATTACAACTCTCTGTTATACGAGATGTTCTCGGTTTTCCTTTCATATTTGTCATCGCTCTGCTGGCGTTGGCGAAATAATACGATCTATGTTTCTGTACAATGGTACGCAGGCTATGTTCTGCATTTACAAAATTACTTTACGTGTGTATATTTGGACGGAAAGGTTTTAATACATCTAAAGGATTACTGCGTCGTCTGCTAAATTATATGGCGCGAATTTTAGAGTGTGGTAAATATGTTGTTACGTTAGTAGTGCTGTATATACTGAGAATAAATTAGGACTGATACAAGATAATAATAATAATTTGTGTGGATTTCTTTTTCGAGCGATTTTCAACACATTGTCAATTCTTGCTCTACCAGTATCACTCTGAATGAATGAAAGAATACCGCTTGAAACCGCGCTGATGACGCTGGGAAGGTAGAAACATATGTTTTAAATGCATTATTGTAAGCGTTGAGGGATCCTTTACATGCGCAGTTTTATCCAATGCAGTGTCGGTGCGTGCCCTCTCTAGTTTAGCAGTCCATGGGGTGCTCGGCGGAGGGTTGGGAAACTTTACACCTCGTGTCACTGTCTATGCGCGGCAGGCAAGCGTATTTTCTTGGCACTACATAGTGCTAAGAAATGCTCACTTTTGACTGTCTGTTTATTCAGTGCAATATTGGCAGCGCTCAAAACCGCAACTGATGATGCCGGGTAGGCAGAAACATATTCGCATGTTAGTACTTTTTCTCCCCTCACATTGTGTTTCCCGTAAATGATTCTGCCAATACCACCATGAGTAGCTGTATTTGGAGTATTACATTAGGTATTATATATAATGTTTATTTTGTTCTTTCGTGTATCGAATTTTATGTTACATTTTAGCTTCTTTATTGCAATTTTTATCTCTGTTAGTTATTTTGATGTTCTTTTAGAAAACAATTTAAGCGTACAAACTTTCGTGAACGGTAGTGTATGCGATTTTTCGGAGAACATATTTTTTTCTTTAACAATTAGTAAAGATATTTCTGAAAGTATCGGATGTTTCTTGCAAATTCTATATGCTTAAGCGACTGTAAATTGGGCGATTTTTTCTTCCGCTGTCCGTCATATTGCAATTAAAACGGTAGACAAGCTAAAAATGTCGTTGGCACGAGAGAGAGCTCCCTATGCTTCTGCGATATCAGCAAGGTATTTGAACTGACGCCCCTACAAGCTGTCGAGCCAATAAACTGTCGAGAGAGATCACTGAAGAACAATAAAAAATAATGTATCATGCACAACCATCGTTTCCAAATATATTGAAATGAGAGCAACGTTTTAGAACCGCGGTTATGTATGGTGACTACTAAAAAAACAACATACTGTAATGATATGAAATATTGTATATTAAATCTTTTATAATATCAATGATTTTCCTAAATTTTACTAGTTTACATATTTTGGATATTTTCTCATCACTGTTTGGTTCACGCCCTTATTTTTATTATTGTTGGAGGCAAAGTACGGTTACTATTCAATATAGAGGAAATATTGAATTTTGTTTCAGATATTTAGTCTGTACAGATTTCTTTCTAAATTTTACAGATATCTACTTTGGGTGTTCTTTATTAACATATAATTTAACATTTTCATGTTCAAAGAGTTCCTTCAACAACATGTGCAGAGAAGACGTAAACTTCACTATTGTTTATTATATATATCGCTTTTCCTAAACATATTTCTTCCTCCAAATTCAGTTTTAAAAGACGTTTAATGTACTGTACTCACACATTCTTATCATATTGTTAAATTATGTATCATCTCAAAATTTGTTGTACGACGGAAGGATGACACGCGTGGCAGCATTACCTCTAAATAATTTCGTTTCCATCAGAGTGTGTTTACTGTGTGGCCTAACATATAGGCAAACAAATGTGTAAGCCCGATAACGATGGATATAAACAAAAATCATGTCACACACATCGAAATCGTCTCTCCTGAGAATAATTTATTATTTTGTCAAATTCATTAATGAAAATCTTCGAATATATTTAAAGTCAGAAAGTGTATCAGCTGATATTATAAAAAATTGGGAATTCCGGATACATCTGTGGAAACCGAAGACCATGACACCTACAATACGAGACATCACGTGTGAGTGAGTACGATTAGCAAAATTAAAGACTTCAAATCATAATCAATTTTCAAAATTAATTGTATTTTTGGTCTCATTTCATTTCGTATCTTATTTAGAATATATAAAACTACCTAGACAGTGACTGACTTAGGTTTTCTCTTACAAAAAGATATTTTGTTAAAAAACGGTATATATATATATATATATTTAAATTTGTATCTCAGACTTTCACAGCGGTTTGACATAGTCGTTACAGTTGTCGGGTTCCGCCGTGTAACTAGGTTAAAGGTACAGTACCTTTGAAAATGCGAACCGCAGTTGTTCGCGAAATGTCAGGGACAAAAACCTAGTTACACGGCGGAACCCCACAACCGTTACGACTACATTTTTGATTTGTTAATATACATATTTATTTTTACAATCTTATATTTGGTTATTTTAATTATGAAACACTTTATTTGAATTTAAAAACGAAAAGAACAAAATTTAAATTAAAGAACACATTTACAAAAGAAAGAGCCTGAGATTTTCCACCACAATACGTAACAACGAAGTGGTTTGCTTCGGATTTGATTAAAAAGCAATGTCTATAACTAATGGTTATACGGAGACCCAATGTGCTGTTGTTAATGTTAATGATTTATAAAATTATATTAATATAGTACATAATTATAATAACAATTAATGTAATAATAGTGACTGTTATTTAATCTAATAATTATTCAGGTAAACTCCGGTTTAAGTGGACGGCTAGAACGGTAGCCTATTTCTATTAATGAACTCCTTTATGAAAACAGTGAAGATTATTGTTATGCACTTAATATTTTATTTACAAACATATATTTATGTTGTATTTATTCTCAACTAAACATTTACATTACATTGGCCCTATTATGTGCATAAAAGAAGCGTTAAGTATTAAAGATAACTTCGCTGGAGTACATCATACGATTATTGTCTGATTGTGCTGTGAAACTTCGTCAGAGATATAGATGTACTAACAATAGAAATTGAACTTTTCGCTCTCTTGCATAGAAAATCTTCTCTCTGTCTTTTCGGAAAAAGGGTTGAACGTAACAGATATAATGTCACGTGGCAATGTGTATTTATCCTTCAATCTGTTTTAGAACACAACTAAATTGTTTATAAAACGTTAAATAACTTATTCCACTTGGTGTCAACCTTTTAGTACCCATTGTAAACGGAGAAGGAAGTATGATGATACTGAGATAAAATTTGAGGAATTGTCAGTGTAAAAGGGAGCAGAATCTGAAAATTTAATTTTATAATTATACGAAACTAAATATTAAGGGTAGCAAAGTGAGGGACGAAAGGGAGAAAATTGGGGAGCAAGTAATCAAATGTTTCCAAAGGATAATCTTGATTGAAGTGTTATATATAAATTTTCTGGAAAATGTTACATAAAAATGTTTAGTTTTAGTTTTTGCCTGGGATTCGAAAGGATCATTCATTGCAAAGAACGCGAGGGCTTGGGTATGTTCAAAATAAAATATGTATTCGACTGTTATATGTAGAGACCGGATTATATGCAAAGTACATATATTTGATTTTAGTTATTTATTATATTTTACCTCTATATGTAGATGTATTACACTGATTCAAGTTAATTAACTTTAATCATTGTAAGGCATCTACAAATAGACGTAAAATATAATAAATAAATAAAATCAAATATATGCATTTTGCATATAATCCGGTCTCTAGTTATAAGTAATATTGCTGCTGTTTAGAGAGTAGAAATGACCGTAACGTGAGCGTTTTATGTAACAGGAGGTAATTTAGCTGGACTTACAACTACTTCCTTTATGTCTGATTTGGTTTATGAATTTACAAGAAAACATATATATATTTTAGAAATTATCTTGATCTGTGTGACGTGTCATTAAGAGTTTAAACCAAGTAAGAGGGCTAACAGACATCTAAAGAGTAAATAAGAATATACGAGGGAAGGAGCCAATGAAAATATTCGTTGTGATTTCACCTAGAATCGCAAAACGTTAATAGCTGAGTAGTATAGCAGTAAACTCCACTGACGGAATTACCAACAGTTGGTAATTCCGTTGACAATGAAGGTTCATGCGCGTTCCGAATAAATACTTAATTTTGGTGGTGTAGAGTTTTCTGCAACACCCGTAAAGTGTACAACCGCATATGCTTGTAATTGTGGTGAACCGAGTAATCGAAATAAATCTGTTAATGGAATTTATTTTTGAACTACAATTCCTAATATCTGTTCTTTCCAAAAATAGTATATGGAGGAAAATTTGAGACATTTTTCGAGAACACTAAACTTTTGTCAAGCATTGCCGTGTTTTCAAATTATTTTTTTGCTTTGTGGGCGGGATATAGACAATAAAAATTCAGTTGTGTAATTTTCGTGTAGTGTTTGAATAAAATACTTATTGCAGAATGGCAGAGTATTAAATAAAATCTAAGCGATACTCTAAATAAGAGCAAGATCTTCGTAATGTTGTATATTACATCCGTACCCAAATATAAATATGTGTAGGTGGTTATGGACGACACTGGTACAATAGGATCTTGATGAATGAAATACTATTCTAGTGACGCCATGTTGCCTGGGCAACGATGTACGTAGGGGGTTCATTTCGGGACCGGACTTGTATGTATGTAACAACTGTCTAAAACAAATCATGCTGAACAATGCTCATTTTGTTCTTATAATCAACTATAATAAGGTGAAGAAGACGATTTATTGAGGCTTACGGCAATCGATTCAACGGATCGGTTTCTGCCAGGAAAAATGCAAACGATGTATAAGTAGCTTATTATTTACTTTAATAAGAGTTATTGATGTAGCATTTGTTCCTGTTATTCCGAATACTTATTATCTGCACACAGATGTTAAAATAATTAATAAATTATTACTACACTTACACTACAAAAGCTTGAAACATAACCTCAAACAAACAAAGTGAAAGAGCAATGTTGGAGAAGTAAAATTCAAATTTTACAAAATTTCCAATATATTTATCACAATATTACTATGACATGTTTCGCTATCACTATAGCTTGAATGAATTTTCCTAATGAGTTATTGGTTTTGTAGGTCCTACTCATTAGGAAAATTCATAAAAAATAATAAATCAAAATTAAACAAAGGAAAAAATCGGAAATTTATAAACTAACTTAAAGATTCCAATTACGTTCGCCATTTATTGGAGAACAACCACAATTTCAATAGTAATTTGGAAATTTTACATTCTGGAAGTAAAGGTCTGAAATTAAACTTACTCGAATCTCTAGAGATAAATAAACTTAAATATTCATATGTATTAGTTAATGATCAAATAGACTTGAATAATTCACCGCTGTTAAACTTGTTTGTGAACTCTAGTACCAAGAATTTTGAGTCATTATTAGCCCATTATGTAATCACATTACGTAAATACATTACGTAAACACATTGTACACACTATCCTTAATTAGCATAGGATATCGTTACCTTAAGTTTGAGTATAAATAAGGTTTTTGTTCAGTAGCAGTAGAATATCTGACGAAGCTATAGTGATAGCGAAACGTAATAATAATATTGTGATATATATATTGGAAATTTTGTAAAATATGAGTTTTATTTCTCCGACCATTGTTCAATATGGATTTCCAACAAGTATCGGCCGACTCAATCGAGAGTGAAAGAGATAATTGAATGAGGCAGGTGGCAATCGATTCTACAGATTCGTTTCTATTAAAAAAATGCAGCCAATTTATAATGTTATAATCGAAGTTGTATGGGGGCGATCTAGGAAGTCTGAAGTAAACGTTCATTTCATACATAATATCAACTTAGAAAGTGAAGGAGATAATTGATTGAGGTCTACAGTAATCGTTTCTACTTGCACTTGGCTGCACTGCTTATAACTGCAATAACCGATAGAAGCCGAACTGTCTGCTGTGTCACAGGGAAAATAGTTTTGATACTCTTTGTTACAGGGGAACACATTAATTAAGACCACCACTGTACATATTATACGAATTTCTTCAACGAGGGTACGTCAATGCGATACAGCTAGCTTCCCTTTCTATATACATCTGCATATACATAAAAGCAGTTGGATCTGTCGTGGCTAATGTGGGTGACGCTGAAGAGCCAACTTTTGCCCCAATGGTATTCTAGTTAAATCGTAACCGGTCTGTGTAGTGGACTAATTTATTGATTATTCTTTAATCCGTCTCTGGAATTGACATCACATACCTGTGAGCGCCGATTTCTAATGATGAGTAACTTGCACCTTCTTAAGTCATATACCTGCTCAAAATTGTTCTCCGTTGTTTGTTTCCTTCTTAGAATAGAGATGGGTATGTATATGCATATCCCAGCTTCATTTGTAATCGTTCATGGTTTACAATTTATTTTCTTTCTTCTCCCTATACTTCCGTCAGTTTAAAATAGTTAAAAAACAGACTGTGAAAAAAGATGTTCGCAGGCGAAGAGAAAGTCGACAGCCGCTGCTGAAGATTATACTACGCAACATTTTCTCGTACAGATAGTAAAATATTTCCAAGGCAACTCGAAACCGTTCATTTTCGCGTCACCTCGTTCATTTCGTTTCTTTGCTCGACTTCCTCGCTAAAATCGCCGTAATAAATCGGTCACTTATAATGATACGAAATTATAGAACTAATTTTCAGATTCTTCATACTTCGGCTTGGCACGGCTATCGCGCGGGAAGAATTCAAATCGCGCGCCTTCTGACGATAAATCAAGCAAACAAAACACTGTCGGGCGTCGCGAACAAGAAAGTGTGTCGGAAAATTTATTTTATGGCTTGGCAAACAAACCCCCGGTTTAATAAGATGACGTCATATACGTCCTGAGCTTCTAACAGATAGCTTCCTTGCAAACAACGATATCCAATCTTTGGGATAACTATGTCCAGAGTTATTGAAATGGCATAAAGCGCTCGGACGGGTGTACCTTGGGCTGGCTGCTCCCGGGCAATCGTCCTGGCCGTTGGTAAACAGTACTGTAACGTTTTGTACACCGTCGTTTTTCATATCTCGTACTTTTCACTACGCTACTACGGGCTACGTAGTTACGGGTACTGAGACAGAGATAATCTATAAATATGAAAGTTTTTACTGCGCTGTAACCGAAATGACGTTACTGTAATAGTTATTCCGGTTGGGATATCGTTATTCGTATGAACAATATGAGTTATGTTAATAGGGCTATTTTACATTGCTGCAGTTTCTAGTTATTTCCGAAAGACTCGTGTTTCGTTTATTTTGCCGTGTTTTGCATTAAACAGTATTAACTTTGAAAGGAATCGAAATAAAATTGTTGAAATTTTCTATTTACTTTAATCATCCAGGTAACCGCTAAATTTAAATTAACCGCTTACTCCATAAGTGCCATAAATCGCACATAAAATTTTTCTGTATTTTTTATTACTGCCAGCTAGGAAATTTTTACTGTACGAACTCTAAATGATCAAGAATGTTTTGTTTTTTATATCTGTATTTTTATATTTATGTATCTTTCAATATTTTTTAATGTTATTTATTAATTTTGTTATGTTCTTATGTTATACATTTTTGTATACATTGCCTTATGAATTTATTTCGGCCTGTATATGTATATGCTATCAAGAATACATTAACAGAAAAGAATTCGCTTAAAAGTATTTTAAAATAATGTACGATGTATATTAGCGCGCTGTTGCTGCAGAAATTAGCTCAGCGCTTTACGGCAACATGCCGAGTACGTAATCAGTTGCTACAGCAACGTCCACATCGCGAGAACCGCAACAATACGATTGCTGGTTTGTCGCCACTTACTCATCGGCTTTGCTGGACTTGGCGCATACTCAGGTTCGGGATGCTCCGAACGTATTAGACGGCCAGTATATAGTCATCCTTTTAGCACGATTGGTGGTTTTTTCCCTATAGTGAGGAACCTATGGTAAAGGAGCAAGTATTGTATCGTTTATGGACGTACATATAAGCACACAGAAACAAAGCAAAGTCTACGGACTCATATTATACGCATATTGATTCGAAGCCTATCCTACGACAGCGTAGGCATAGCAAATAAATATTATACGCCCATTGCGGCAAAGCAAAGTCCATGGATTCATACGCACATTGATGCGAAGCCTATCCTACGAAAGCTTAGGCATAGGAACCAAATATTATACGAAAGATGGAAAACCTGACGCTGACCGACTATTAAATGCCACAGTCACCCTACTGGGGCTTGTAGCTCCTAAACAAAAAGTATTAGAGGGCTCCTAATATAAACAAACATATATGTCTGCAAGCGTATAGCAAACGTTTAAGGAAACCGTATCAAACTTCAAATAAAATTTAGAGTATAAAATCTCTAACGAAAGCGAATATAGTGAAGCATATACATATACATTTATACAGACTGGTTGTAACAACGAATTATTACTTTTTTATGTTATATAAACCTACACAGATTTGTACTTCCTTTTTATGAGTTCTTTAATATATGTATTAAACAGACTCTGAGTTTAATTTATGAAACCTACCAATCATTTCCCGGCAATCAGTCCAATAAATTGTAAAAATATTGTAGGTATCCATCAATCTCAAAGATGTAGAACACTTCTTTCAAATATAGTTTCTTAGATTATTTGCAGGTCGCCTATTAAAAAATAGTTGTAACTGTTATTGACTTAACATATTTGGGAATTTTTAATTGATTTAGTGAAAGGCGTAAGTTAAAAAAAATATGTGATTAGCCAAAGTAACAGAGAAAGGAACTGACACCATAAAACAGCAAGAGCGTTGTTTCATATATAAACTGTAGTTAAAATTATATATGTGCTATATCTGGCACAACATGCGGTGTATAAAGCGATTTTCAGAATAGATCCTAATAGAACGTTTTATGGAAGATACGGGATGGAAATGTCAGCGAAGACGACAATGTTTCCATCAAATATGTACTCCACGCAGCCACGATTCGGAAAACCGCATACACTTTGTGCAACGGAACTGCAAGTATTTATTGGTACATGAAATTATGAAACGTATATTATGTTATTAATTATTATTTATGTAGTTACTTTACATTCTACTACTTTACATTTCATACTTCAACATTATATAGCGGTGCAAACATTATTCACGACGACGTTCCCGATAAAATAGACGTTCAAGATGCCCTCCGTTCAGTTTCGAGCAGTATTCGTAGCGTTCGCGAAGATTCACTAACATGTCCGTGAACACCAGTTGTTGCATGGCATGACAAAAACCTTGAATTTTAATTGGCAATTCCGGAATGTCAGACGGTAGATTGGTACGGAAAACAGCCTCCTTCAGCAATCCCCATATGTACGCATCAGGTGGTGTTAGGTCTGGTGAGTGCGATGGATATGGGAAATCAGTGCCACGGGAAATAAGGCGATCCCCAAAATGATTGCGCAGCGTTAGAAGAGACTCTCTAGCCGTGTGACAGATTGCCCTGTCCTGCTGAAGCCATTGTTGATTACGTGGTATGTTCCTGGCACCACAAAATCGCTGAAGATCATGCAAAAATGGCGCAATAACTTGTTCTCTGTAGCGCTCTTGATTCACGGTTAACGGCGTTCCAGCGTCTGCTTCAATGAAATACGGGCCCAATATGCCATATGCGGATACAGCACACCAAATGGTAACACGATCACTATGCTGTGGTTGCTCAATGATTATGTCGGGGCGTTCGAATCCAAGAAACCGTGTTGTCTGCTTGTTAGTGTATCCGTTTAAATGAATATGGTCTTCGTTAGAAAACCAAACATTCGACGCGTTGTCATAATCCGTAGCCAACACGCGTGCGCAGTATTCGGCTCTTACATGCTTATCAGCTGCAGTCAGACGCTGTCCGGTTTGTATTTTATATGCAAACCCACCAATATTCTTGAACATTCGACGGAGCGATCGATCACTGATATTTCATTTTAATGATGATCTTCGGAGGCTTCGTTTCGGTGATTGCAGCACCTGATTCAGAACACGCACGTGATTCGTATTGATTATGACTAAAGACCGAATTATATGCAAAGTCCAAAAATTTAATTTAATTTGTTTATTTTATTTTACGTCTATATGTAGATGTATTAGGCTGATTAAAGTTAATTAGCGTTATGACTGTCGCTGAGCGACCAGCGTGACGTTTACATTGTCAAAGCACACTTCCCGTACGACGAAACTTGCCAACATAAACTTAGGTCTAAATGCGTCGGCAACTTCTTTTAAGCTTGGACCGTTTTCGCGCCCTTTTTCGTATGATGGAAAATAGTAGTCCATGATAAAGACCTCTTATATAACAGTGAGAACCATCCTAAAGCCACTAACGTTAAAAAGACATTCACATACGTTGTAACCACGTTCGGAAACCACACGATACGTTTCAGCACATGACACACACGCATTTGACATATGCGCATTTCTGTACTGTTTATTTTGCCGCATACCGTACATGTCCGTTATACGTTTACCAGCACGTTATCAATACTGGATTTTAACAATAGGATATTTTTCTTTTAATAAAAATTAAAAAAATCATGTAGCAAGGGGTTAATATCTTTTTCAAAAAGTGTGATAATAGTAACAATAATAATTACGATAATAAAAATTGTAATAATGCAAATACAATAAGAATTGCACAGTACGACAGATTTGCTGACAGTTGTAGGCATATTTTTGTTCGCTTTGTAAATAAACAGCTTTTGTAGAGTTTCAAGAAGTGTGAAATATTTGTCCCCTAATCGTGAACATCGGCTCGGTCTTCCCACACCATTCACGCACAACACCATCCGCGATAAAGTTTTCGCCGTATATTCGGCTCATTCTTCTAGGAATTTCAGCTGCACTATTTCCTTCTGCGTGAAGGAGTCGAATTACAAAAGCAAGTTACCAAATTATACTCTCCTATATATTACAATGCTGAACGTGTTGAAGAAGTTAACCTATATTGTTATTAATAAATGACGATAAACGTGTTTACGTTGTTTCATATACAACACTTAACTTTTTATACTTAAAGAAGTACCAAACGAAAACTCCAATTCCGCAGCATTATATCCTCATTATCTGATTGCGCCCGAATTGTAAAAGAATTTTATATCTTCATTTGACGATTGTGACCGCACTTGACCCGCATTTTCGTAGTCTAGACTCCAGGCATCATCTTAAGTTTACGACGAATTTATTGATGAGAACTTTTATTCGGCGTCGAATGAAATCAAACTACTGGATAAAGCGCTGCTAAGAACTATACAGGGTGCGCCCGGAAATCACCGATTTCAATAACGTAAACTGCTTGAAACTATTATATTAATCGCTTGTTCGATCTAAATTGGAATATGGAGCACTGATCTGGTATCCTAATTCCTCTATTCACATGACAAGTGTTGAACGAGTTCAGAGACGACTTTTCAAAGTTTCGATATTCTCTATCAATCGAATTTATGATTATTCGCTAAGCTATTTATATTTCGAATTGTATCTTTAGGAACGAGACGTAACATCTGAAGTTTAAAATTTTTATAGAACCTTTTACATAGTAATATCGACTGCATGTGTCTTCATAATAAATTACAGTTTATTGTATTCACACTCTCAATAAAGCTTGTAAATTCATCGATTTTACTTCAACAAGGGTTCGTTCAAACTTTTCCATTTCCTGTAGCATCTTGTATTAATAACTTGATAAAATACTTGTATAATAAAATAAATTAGCTCTAACTAATTACCTAATTTGTCCGATCACGCAGCACCACTTGTAATAGTTAATAAAGTTATAGCAATAGTGAGCAGGTAACTTCAGACAGCTTTTACAAGGTGCTGCAAGTTAATTTCCTTTTTTCTGAACGATAAAAACCAGTTTATGCATCAGAAATTGTTTATTTTTTTTGTCTTGAAAATCATGTCATGTAGGTGACGCCGCCTATTGCCTATAAACTCAATCATTCGATTGTTGATGTTTCTCATCACTTTGTAGGGTCCTTGGACGGTTGACGTAAACACAGGATTTCAAGAAACCCCACAAAAAAGTTGCAAGAGGACAAATTGATTATCGAAAATTATTGAAATGAGATGCTCCAGCAAACGTTTCCTCACAAGAGCCATCGACATTCTGGAAATGTGAGCCGTTTCCGCATCTTGCTGGAACCAGATTTTCCCCAAGTCCAATTCTGCAAGTCGTAGGAAAAATTTCCTCTAACATTTCCACATACCGGTTTGAAGTTACTGTCACCATGACCCCATTTTCTTCTGCTGGTGAAATCGCACACCACATTGTGACTTTAGGTGAATATAAAGGCCTTTGATCCATTTGTCCGAAATTAATGTTAGCCCAGTAGCCCATGTTCTGTTTGTTGACGTATCCACCCAAATGGCAACAGTTGCATCCGCAGGAATGTTTTCGTGAATCGCCTCGCGAGATACGTTCGTAGAGTTTATGGATAATAGCCAACTTGTATGGATTATAATGAAGGTCACTGTGTAGAATTTGCCTCTCTGAATGATCGGAGAGTCCAAGAACTAACGCATGTTTGCGCGCAGAATGTCGTGGTGATTCTAAGATGAAGCTCTCACTCTCTCAACGTTCTCACGATATCTGACAGGTCGACGGACTCCATTCCTTCGTCCTGCTGTACTCAAGGTTTGTCTGAACGTATTGCCCCACGCAACAATTGATATCCAGTCTGGGACAGGAGTCAGCGGGGTAAATCGTAGCGATTTCGGAATGCGCGCTGAGCACTGATCACGAAATACCCGTTTGAAAAGTAGGCCTCCACGGCAAATGCTCGTTCCTCACAGTTCCGACGTATGGCGACGATTGAGCGGAGAAGGGAACACAACTTTAGAACTATACTTGTCAAATGAAGCTATTCTCATTCCACTACGATCCCTACAGCCTTAATAGCGCGCATTTCAAAAAAGGAATTTAACTTGCCACACCCTGTATATGCAAACAAAATCCATTTCTGAAAAAAAATTGTTTGTATCACTCTTCATCTCTAAAACCATTCTTTAGGCAACGATACGCAAATCTCTTCTTCAACAACTTTCGACGTACGAAAAAATAATGTAACTTTATAAAATCTGCGGTAGCTTTATGCAAATGCTACGCACTTCTAAACGATGTTTGAGGAAGTAAGCACCGCCCAAAATACATCTATTAGACCAACTTTATTATTGAACTTCGTCTTTTTACTGCGAAGTCGTACGCTTAAAAATTCTAAAAGTGAAATATCCGAAGAAAGGACGCTTTCATTTAGTAATATAAGAAGTGTAGTGAGTGTTGAAGCGGAGTGACAGTTTGCGAACTTTCCAGTTAAAGATAAGATACTCTCCCAGGACTCAATAAGAACGGCGAGGCAATATCACCTTTCCCCAAACTTCAATACTCTTAAAGTTAGTGTGACTGGCAAGATCAAGTAGTACTTGAAATTCCGGACGAGAACCTTCTATTAACCGCATATGATATAACGTTCTTAAAAAATTGGCTCCAACGTCCGCACAAAACGTTGAATTTACGTCGTACTAATTTAATTCGACTTTAGAAAGATAACAATAAGATACCTCCGTTGAATTTTTATTTCTCTTAAACTGCTCCCGACATTTTATGTCAGATACCGCCATTGAATTTAAATCAACTTCTGTGGCTCCAGTCTGGATCTATAATCATTTTCATCGGACGATTTTTAATGCAATTTGCGCTTCTTAAAGAATTTATTGTTAGTGCTTGGTTGGATGAAATTTATTTATATGATGGTAGTGGATTACTGTATAAGTATCTAGGGTGATTTAAGTTACTGCTACTTTATAGTTATAGAGAATCTTATTGGCTTATTTAACGGTTTTCTATAAAAATATAATCTGAGCAAAGTCAGCGGTTATAATACGCATATGCGTCTCCCGTTATTCTTTCTCACTGTACTATTTCTCTGCAATCAACATCATATGAAATATACGAGGGCGACCTGAAATCTTTCCGGAATCGACAAGAAAAACATGGTATTGGTGTGGCTTTCTATTTTAATTTTTCGATGTAGTCTCGTCGAAGATCAATACACTTCACAAATGGTGCTCCAGTCTCTTCAAACCGTCGGAAAAGTAGGATGTTTCGAGGTCTGCAAAACAACCATCTGTACGGCGATGATCTCATCATTTGAGGCAAATCTTTTTCCTCCAGTGATTTTTTCTGGTTTGGGAATAGAAAAGAGTCGATGGGGGCTAGATCAGGTGAATATAGAGGACGAGGGATTAATTCGTAGCACAACTCATTCAATTTGGACACGACGATGTGGGATGAATGAGCCGGTGCATTGTCGTGGTGGAAAAGCACCTTTCTTCCCTGCAAGCGAGGCCGTTTCTCCCTCAATACTGCATCGAATCGGGTCAGTAAACCGCTGTAGTATTGCCCCGTGATCGTCCTTCCGTTCTGCAGATAGTCGATGAGGATCACACATTCGGAATTGTAAAAAATGGTCGCCATGACGTTTCCGGCCAACGGAACGGTTTTTGCTCTCTTCGGAGCAGATTCGCCCAGAAAAGTCCACTGCTTCGACTGTTTTCTGGTCTCCGGTATGTAGTGGTGGATCCAAGTCTTATTCCACGGTTACGAAACGCGTGAAGAAATCCCGTGGATTGCGTTTGATCCTGGCCAGATACTCCTCCGAAGCGGTCACCCGATTTCGTTTTTGCTCCGGTGCGAGAAAATGCGGTCCCCATCGCGCTGAAAGGTTTTTCATACCCAAAATTTCGTGTAGGATATGGCCAACGCGTTCTTCTGTGGCCCCTGTTGTCTCTGCTATCTCCTTCAGCTTCAAACGGCGATCGGCTAACACGACATCTGGTCGACCATTTCATGGTAGGTAGCGGTTTTTGGGGGTCCACTGTGTGGTTCATCACTTGTGCTTGCGCCGCTACGTTTGAACTCGTTCACCCAGAAGTTGATGGAGTATATCCGCCATGAACCTCTAGCAAAATATTTCGAATTTTCGTGACCGTTTTCCCAGCCATTCGGAAGTTTTACCACTGCACGAAATTGGGTTTTATCCATTTTTGCGAAACCGCCTGGCTTGCTACACAAAACACACCCTTGAACAAGAACTATTGACAGTAGACGTCTGAAATTTTGACAGTTGCTATAAAGATGTTGTCCTCACCGACCAATGAATCAGTTGCAACCTTCGTGCGCAATCTCTTACCGATTCCGTAAACATTTCAGGTCGCCCTCGTAGATTAAACATTATATACATAAAATCAAGCAGATATATTTTAAAATGGAACTGATGGTGTTATTTATTGCAAGAGATGGTATATTAAAATCGAATAAATTAAGTAAAAGTTGTTTCTTTAAATTAAAGTTATATATGTACATACCTTTGGTGCAACTTAAACTATGACTTGGTTGATTCAATGCATATTTGTTTGATTCATGAACTTCTTTCTCCATCTACATAAAATATTATAATAAATATATCTAAAATATATGATAAATATTAAAAAATCAGTCGGATATACATATTTCGTATATAATTGGTTCTTAATGTAAAATAAACTCTTTTGCCCGAGACAACTTATATACAAACATAAACCATAATTTTAAGTAGCTGTTGCATTGAAAAGTTCGCCTACTTTGCATGTTTCCACTCGAAGCGAAGCGAATAATGGTCTTTGGCCAATAATTGTCGACACCAAGCCCGCGTATTTTTAATTACGTCCGGCACCCTTTTAAAATCAATTAACGGGAAAGCGCCATAGAGCGAATAAAGCCCATTCCATGTGACAGCTCTTCAATTATCGGAAAAATATTGATGTACAATAACTAGGAGTTCGCATGGCACGGGCTGATTGATAGAGGTCGCTGATTACCGGGGTTTACACCAACTTTCACAAAGCTCGTCTAAGTTGCTTATATGCTTAATTGAGTGACTGATAGCGTCGGTAAGTGGTAATGTAAAACCCATTCATCAGGACGGTACGGTGATAGGGCCGTGTTCCTATTGTCTACGACTTCCTTCACGAGCAGCTAAATTAAATAAATGTTGCGTTTAGGAATTGGCACGTTTCCTCTTACGGAGCACGTCTTGATTTATTCACGAAACTTTGTTGGGAGCGTATTTGCGTTTAGATTTGATTATAACTTTTTTAATTGTTCCGCGCGACTTTTGAGAGATAAAGCTTGTGTGTTATTCGATTTCTTTTCGTTAGGTGAACGTGTGATGAAGGAATAGGTTAATTTAGATACACTGTAGTACACAAATTTAGGAGCACCTATAGCAAAGCAGCAAGGATTAGTTTCGGCAAAGACGGTCAAGTTTCAGTGTCGTGCACAGAACAATGTGGAGGGATGAAGCGAGTAGACTACTAATCATTGTTCTGAAGCATTGAATATTGAAGTTGGTGCTTGTATATAATTTTATTTATGATTTATAGGACTTTATTTATGATTTATAGGATTTTATTAATGACAATATGTTTTTTTTTAGTTATTGCAATATCATTACTTATGCTGATGATATTAATCTTTCGACAGACGTTCAAATTTATGTCCAGCTAGACCAAAGGGCATGTTTTATGCACCAGGGGATTTGTGTACCAGACAATCGTCTTCTAATTTTAATGCAAAGATGGAGGCTGTACATAATGCTCAAATTAAAATTGACTGAATCGTGTGAACTTACATTTAATCAGTACAAGTTATTAGCATTCTATGATACCTATATATTACCAATTGTCTGCTTTGTCAGCAGATATTATAATAGTTTTGGTAAAACCAATGTTAAACACTTTTAAACATTTTAATACTAGACTTGAGAACCACTTACTACCTTTACAGCATAATATTAGACTTCATCAAACCAGCCTCCATTACAGGAGTTGTGTCATTAAATAAGTTACAAACTGCTGTGGGAGAGCTAACAGTAGCAGTGAGTTGTTTCCCTATCTGTCACTATGTGTCACCACAATCCAGCTTTATGATACTCAAGTGACTGTTGTGCGTCTTTTCTGGGCAAAATGACTTTCTGCAAAAGATGTCCACAAGGGAATGTCTCCTGTTTACGGTGAAAAGCGAAAAGCCGTGTATAACTGGGTCGAGAATTCTCTTAAGGATGCTCGAAAGTTGTTGACGATCAGCTAAGTGGTCGCCTCGTTCAGATTGCGCTAGATACAATACTTCGACGGGTAGAAGAGATTACTCGTACTAACAGGTGGGTAACAATAGACAGGACAGCAACTGTAGGGTGTTGTCATGGTTCAGTCCACGAACTGATGCAGGATCGTTTGGATTTTCGAAAAGTTTGCTCACGATTGCTGAGGAACACAGAAGGATTTGAATGGGCTTGTCCTTGCAACACCTCTTTCGATACGGAGAGGAAGGGGAAGACATGCTTAACAGGATTGTTACTGGTGATGAGTCATGGATGCATCACTACCAAGCAAAGCGTGATTCCATACAATCGAAACATCCTTCACCGTCAACAAAAAATTCAAGGTTATACCTTCAGCTGATAAGGTTATGGTAAGCATAATAATAATAATTAGCCTGTTTTGGAATTCTTAAGAAGTGCTCCTAGCCCATTTCTAGAATACAAATGAGAACATGACTGCTGAATTATACTGTAGAGTTTTGTTGTTGTTTCGGCATGTAATTAGACGAAAACGTTCAGGCCTACTGACGGGAGGTATATTGATACATCATTTTAATGCTAGGCCGCATTCGGTCTACTTGACCCAGGCGAGATTTGCAGAATTAGAGTGTGAACTCCTTGAATATCCGACTTACAGTCCCGACTTGGTCCAAAGCGACTATCATCTGTTTGGTCCACTCAAAAAGCATCTTGGCGGTAAACATTTCGACGGTGATAACTAGAGACCGGATTATATGCAAAGTGCATATATTTTATTTTATTTATCTATTCTATTTTACACCTATATGTAGATGTATTACATTGAATAAAGCTAATTAGCGCTAATTAACTTTAATCACTGTAAGACATCTAAAATAGAGGTAAAATATAATAAATAAATAAAATCAAATATATGCACTTGGTCCAGACGGCAACACAAACACTTTTAGGTAGCAGGGATTGGGGCATTGATAAAGCGATGGAACTACTTAGTGACTTTGCCTCGTAATTTGCTTAGGTTTTCAAAGTCTATAGATAGACATTATACTTTTAAGGAACAAGTATAGTAGTATCTGATCCAAATTAATTGCTACAACATCGACGACATTATAAATTTTATATTGTTCCTTATTAGTTATTTATTACGATAGAAAATACAAAAGAAAGAAGTTTCGTATATATATATTTTTAATCTACGTTCAAAATACATGAGATTCAAGAACACTCAACAACCACACTAACGCTAAAAAAAAACAATTTAACTCTACCTGTAGCTATTACAACATACGAGAACTGTTATCTAGACCAGATAATATAACGTGGGCGTGTTGAGAAATCATTCATTGTTGTGCACGCGCAATATAAAAACATTTTATCGGCTGTAACAAAAATTATAGCTCGCCGGCACAATACTTCATTTCATTCCGTGCAATTGAGACAATGTAAATTGCGCAACTTTTAAAACGTGTAATTCCCTTTTTAAATTCGCGTGCACGTCACATCAAAAAGGCGAAGATAAACTGTGTAACCCAAACGACATACTTACGTACGTTGAAGAAATGTACGAAGTTAATTTCAAAGGGCTTATCTTTTTCATTAAAAATAATAACGTACCTCCACCTTTGTGCGAAGGAGACGGGCGAAATAGAAGTGGGAATAAGGAGATCGCGGATAAGAGCGTCTAATATTATTGCATTACCGGCGTTTCGACGCTTGAATTGCCATAATAAAACTCTGACAATCGTCAAAAGATGTAGGAGTTAATTGCAGCCGAAAAAATATTGTTTTGCTGATAAAGCAAAGTATCTAAATTATGCGCTGTACTGAAATCTAATGATTTCGAGAAATATATGCATAGAAAACATAAAATATCTTCCTACACAACCAGTCTGGGTTGATTTAGTACTATTAAAGTGCATTTACAGGAATGATCTCTCACAAGTTTGTCCTTTATTAAACAAACATATGGGACTGGGCAATACTTTTAAGACTAGCCTGCAGAAACGAGTATGGACTCTTTGGCGGCGGTGATATATTTTGAAAGCGGTCAGACATACCCGAAGTCGGAATCCATAAGCATATTCTGTGAACATGTTACCACACATTTTTGGGGTCCATTTAATTGGACCAGTGCTTTTGCCAAATCGTTTAAATGGCGAAAACTATCTGGACTTTTTAATTAACATTTTACCTCCATTATTAGAAGGACCCTAATTGATAGAGTTTACCAACGGTTTTTACACGATGAGGCTCCATTGCAAATATTAAAACAAACGTATAACAACAGACGGATAGGTCTTCTCTTTATGTCTATTTTTCGACGTAGCCTCCCCCTACACTAATGGACTTGGTCCATCTGTGGGCCGACATTTCATCAGCTTCCTGGATAAATTTTTGGTCGATCTCTGCAAACCACCTCTCTACAGCTTGCATCACTCCATAATTACTGGAAAATTTTGCCCCGCGTAAGATTTCTTTTAATTTGGGGAACAGCCTGTAATCACTAGGGGCCAGATCCGGCGAATATGGCGGGTGTTCCGCTAATTTAAAGCTTGCTTGGTCCATAGGAGCCATAGTAATACCAGATGTATGGCTGGGGCATTATCCTGATGGATAACTTAACTTTCCTCGGCGTTTCTCTTTAATAGCGTCTCTTAATTTAGAAATCAATTGTGTATCCCATAACACACATAGCAAAACCTTTGCAGCAGGCGGTACGACCCTAAATTTGCGTGAAGGAGGAGAACCGTGATGTTTCCACTCTCTACTTTGCACTTTGGTCTCGGCATCATAGTGGTGCACCATGACTGATCCATGGTCACATACTGACTAAGAAAGTTCTCTTTGTTTGTTTGGTATCTTTCTAAAAGACGCTTACAAATCAACACCCGATTTCTTTTTTGATCAACGGTGAAGATTCGGGGCATCCATCCTGCACTCATTCTTTTCATATCTAACTCTTTGGTCAGTTGTTGCCCATCATATTATATGATAAGTCAGTATCTTCCACAATGTCCCGCGTAGCGTTTTAATGTTTGTGTCTGTTGCTACCGTTATGGGAGGACCAGCGTGTTGGTTTTCACAGGATGTTCTTCCGCATTTAAAATCTCGACACCAGCGTAACAAACTTACCAATGGCTGCCATAATGTCTTTATGAATTTGAGTTGGTGTCATGCTCTTTTTCTTGAGGTATCTTATTACGGCTCTTTGTTCTACAGGATTCATTTTTATGAGCAATCACGATACACAATTCAAGAATTAGCCTTATCACAACAACACTTTGAGATGGAAATGACTACATTAGAAACGTGGTTATCTTCAATTTTCAAGAATATACAAAAATATGATAATATTGAAAACTATTAATGTTAACACACTTTTATTATTCATTAATAATGGCCAGGTTTAAGGAGTAAATGTTTATTTCTTTATTATGATACAGGCTTTGGGAATTTGTTTCTTAAAATTTGTCTTCTGAATGCGTTCCGTTATTTTGCTGGTACTTTTCTAAACGTGAGCCAAAATTTTCGAGAGCTGGCCGAAACATATCTTTCCATTGTTGAACCTACCTTATCTAACTTCTGTACCGACTTTTCGATGAATTGAGTATACGGTGATTGTCTAATGTGACAAATAAAATAGATTAGAGAAGTTTTGCCGCGCAATGGTGATAAAATTATTGTTTTTGTAAAACACAGCTCCGTTCTCGTTAAACGTTCTATAGTGACTGAATTCCTAAGGACAGGACCAGCGATTAGCATACGCCCCACTCTCCACTCAACGACTGTGTTTGCGTAGTATGCAAAACAAATTGCAAAAGCCCTCTGGGACACTAAGTAGTTTCAATAATCAACCTACCTTAATTTGGACACGATGTATACACCACAAGCACTTTTTGTATAACACTCAGTAACCTCTACACCAAATTCCAACAAGAAGAAGCCGCTCGTTTAGAAATCCACGTAAATTACAAATTTTCCCAAATTATGCCTTAGCGCTAGCTCATCAATTTCTCTTAATTTCCGCGTTAATTCCTTTCAACTAGATTCTCATACACGAAAAGAGCACCGGCCGGTCGACAAAGAATCTAGAACGAAAAAAAAATACCTGCAAATGTAATTTACCTAATTTGCAATTAAGTGTGGTGGTATACGTTCGTTCGCAGGGAAAGGGAGGAGAGGAGGTATCCGCAGAGCGACAGAAGGTTCGCCAATAATGCGGAGAAGAGCGGATCTCGAGTACCCGCATATACGCGTCGCCACCGAGGCGTTTTATCGAAGATAAAAAAGATCGCGCGCTAGATGATTGACCCGCATCCAATTGTCATACACTTTAATAAAATGTAAATCTAATCCATTTAGATCCTTTCTCTCGAAGAAAAGTGTTCTCTGATGAACCCTGAATTTTCCTTTGTAGTACAGCCGCAAACGAGCGTCTGCGTCGAATTTCTCCCGAGCCTTTGTGAGGAAGATGTATTTAACGATATTAAATGACGAAGAAGAATAATTTCTAGTAGCATTGGGGATAGTGTGTATGCTGTTTGCGATTTTCAATGATTCTTTTGCAAAAAAACAAAATTCATATATCCAGTATGCGCAGGAATGTATATATATGCCAGATCACTGGTAAGTGGGCGTATTTCTTTTAGGGAAGTGCTAATAAGACTCATTTGCAGATGACTGAATTTTTACGTTCTTTTTAGAAACTTATATATTGTTATGGGATACCTACATATATTGGACAATGGATATTAATGAAATTATGATGATACACAAGCCATTACAGCCTTTTATCGTTAAATGTTAGGCTTAGGCTTTATTGTACAATTTCAGGACTTCAATTCCTATTATGCAAAAGTAACATACAACAAATTGTACGAAAGTAAGTATATTAATTAATTATACTATACAAAAGAAAAGCTCTTAATATTGTCACATAATATTGATTGGTCCTTTCTTGAAGATACTGTTAACGTTGATTTTGTTGTGACTTATTTCTAGTGAGTACCGTGATTATCATACGTGACAGATCGAAAGTTAATAGATCGTGTTTGGGGGAAGGGGAGGAGGGGTGTCAATGCGTTCTGATTGTTAAACATTATTATCAAAATGGTGAAAGTTTGATAGTTTGATTGTCACCATTCGCAAAATACATCCAATATTCGGTCGACAGAGTGTTTCTAATTCATTTACTGCGACAAAAATAACCGAAAAATTCGAAAGTGCTGGTTCGATTAGCGAAGTGAAACACACGACACGAGCTCGTAGAGGTCGTTCAGAACAACACATCACGGCAGTTTGCGAGAGTATGACCGAAAGTTCAGAGACGTTGATTCGTTATCGCGCAAAAGAATTGAACATTACAGCCACTTTTCAGTGTATTATACATAGCCAAAGATTTGCACCTCCATGCTTACTCAACAACGATGTATAGCGAAGAGAATTCACCAATTACATCCTTAAGCAAACAGAAGAGAATGTTGATTTTCCGGACAAAATCATTTTCAGGGATGAGGCTCATTTTCACCTCGATGACTTCCTTAATCGGCAAAACTGCCGCATTTGGGGCTCAGAAAATCCACGAATGATTCATCAGAAAGCACTTCATTCAAAACATGTCACTGTCTGGTGTACATTGTGGTCTAGAGGAATAATTTGGACCGTATTTCTTTGATGATGAGGAAGGTAACGCAGTAACGGTGAATGGCGAACATTATTGTGCTATGATAACGCATCTTTTGTGCCTCAATTGAAAAATGTTGTCTTGACGACATGTGGTGTCAGCAGGTCGGTGCTATATATCATAGCGCCCGTGAAACATTGACTGTCTTATAGGAGCCTGTTGCTGGTCGTGTCATTTCTCGGCTTGGTGATCAAAATTGGAATTGGAAGTAAATCAGAAGATCCATTTTCTGAATGTACTGTTATTATTTTAATGGAAACAATATATGTAAATTGCACGGGGATAGGTCACCTTTGTAAGGTGAATGTTTGTTACGTTCTCCTGGTTTGAAGAACAACGCCGCTGTAGCCTGCTCGTAATTTCCTAAATTACTTGACCAATACTTACTTGTAGAGTATGTTCGCTTATTTACTAAGGAAAGGTTGTATAGTGAAACTCAATGCGCATGCGCAAAAAAATATATTTAAAGATAAAATGGTTACACGGTTTCCACTCTTGCCTATGTACATGTACGATGTACGTAAGATATATATATTTGCAATAATTGCAGTTATTCGAGCTCTCTTATACATGTAATGTACATCAGCATTTGTATATGTATTTTCATTGGTAGCAACATAAAGTAATGCCTCAGCATGTACGTTGCAAAGCTATGTCTTAATTCTGTTTAAAAGGTTAAACTCTTATATGCTTCCGCTGAAGCTTTGTTAGAGGCATGTACTAATGCCTCTATCTGTTTGCATGCACCACTACCTTTTTATAGGGGAGCCAACCCTATTTATTTCTTAAACTTATAAGCGCACCTCGGTGCTATGCTTATTTATATGTCCCTTTTCGGGAGCCTAATATACTTTCCTTGTCTTAAATTTGCCTAAGGGACTTGGCCCTGTATTATTGGCATGTATTTGTACTTGACCAAATACGTTTGTTATTTTCACATTTATAGGGGAACCCACCCTATCTCTTAGAGCTTGAAAAAAGTAATGTCACAGCTACCCACGCGTTCTCGTTTGAAATATTACGCTATGTGCAATCTTTAGCTCTCTACTACTGCGCCCCAAAGAAGGGAAAAATCCAGTAACCAGCAACTGTGCGAACTGCGCACCGACAAGTAAAACGGAGCGATGATGCCGACATTACATAAGAAAACTGGTCCGTGACACTCGTCCGCTACGACGAGCAACTAAATGAAAAATTTCTAAGTCCCGATACGACAAGGACCGAACAAACGTACAAAAGACAACGGGCGCTGCGGCCGCAACGACCGTCAGCAAGAAGCGGAGTGATCGTACTTGTAGAGGAGGTCTATACATGCGCGCCGACAATCTCACCAAAATAATTTCCGACACAAACTTAACTGAAGACTAAAAATATGTATAGACGACAATGGACACAGTAGCCTCGACGTACGATGATAGAAAATCGAGAATTTATACTTATTAAAAAAATCTATACATGCGATTCGACGACGTTACCAAATGACTCCCGCCAGAAATAAATGTATAGACAACGTCCTCGACGATTCCCGCCAAAACTAGAAAAACTTAGAAATCTCTAATAATCTTACGACGACGTTACTGTACACGTTACGACGAGGCACGAAAGGTGACCGAGAGTGCACGATCGCTAATACCTCGACCATCGCG
The DNA here is from genome assembly GCA_023509865.1 of Trypoxylus dichotomus. NCBI lineage: Eukaryota > Metazoa > Arthropoda > Insecta > Coleoptera > Scarabaeidae > Trypoxylus > Trypoxylus dichotomus. Next base: position 63,608,233 of record CM042075.1, read on the forward strand.
CGGGAGACGACTGCCTATGCTTGTGTACCTTAAATTTTAAGAAAACTCCCATTACATATCCGACGACGTTGCAGTGAATGATTTCTAATTAGGCAGTTTTAGCTAGCGTAATGCGAATGGCTGGCTTGCATACATATACAATGCGTAATGTACATACATATTAAAATAAAATTGGATATAAGAGAGCAAAATAAATAAATATAAAAATGAAAATAAAATAATATTCTAAATGAAAATAATAATGCAAAGAAGATAAAATACGTAGTAGTAAAAAATTTAGAAAATACAAAAAACAATGTTAAGTCCTTAACAATGTTCTAAAATATATCAAGATAAAGCTGGGTTTTGACCCTTCGAAGTATATGACAGTGAATATTACCACGCAAAAGGACAATATGCTCTGTACTATATTTCTGGTGTTTATTCTCGATGTTATCACATAAACAATTTTAGGTGTAAATATCGTTCATCACAGCTAATAACACTGGGTTCTCTAAAATCAAAGAGAAGTATGCCTTGATAATTAAAAGGTAGGGTAAAGGTATGGGCAACAATTTCAACTAAAATGTAAAGAAATCACATCTCCTTTATTAGTAATAGTGTATTGTATTTTCTTTACGCAAGATGATTTCTAGTACATATATTTTCGGCCCTACAAAATACGTGCCACGTTATGTGACATTCTGTATAGGACGAATAATATATAGGCTCTGTGCAAAGGCCACTGACAAACTTTTGGAAATGGTAGAAAACCATGAAATGGACATCTCTTTTTAGAAATTTGTTTTCTAAAACTGTCTTACTTTGTGCAAAAATCGATAAAAGGTTACTCTAATTTGTAACAAAAATTAAGGCTTTTAGCGACAGAAATTATTTCTTGAAATTTCCTAATATCATAAAAAATCATTTAGAAATTGTGACAAAATTAGCGAGCGCTGGTTTAAGTCAAATATCATTCTAAGTTTTAAATAAATAACGACCGTTCTTCTACTGTTAGATGGCATTCAAAAACTCGAGAAGGCAAAATTAATAGTCTGATAAACTCGGTAATATTTTTCAGGTTCTCATCGCCCTCAGATTCAGTTTATGAAGACAAAGTGTCCAAGTTGAGACAAATAAAAGCAAATAAGGAAGGAAAGGTCTATTCTAAGTTATTTAAATTTACTGTTATACGTTGGAACGTCTTTTGTTAGGCAGATTCGCTCCGCGAGAGAGGACTAAGTACCTCTTTTGTTTCGGCATTATCCCGTAGCTGCAACATTATCAGCCACTCACAGGGCAACTGAAGCCGTACAGAAATAGATATTAGTAAATTAATTTAATGCCTTTCGTTATGAGGGAAAATTTGAATTACAATAATGGGGGAAGTCCGGAAGATTCCCGCTGGCGCCCGGTTTCAATCCAGGCCATATTTCTGCTACCGCTCGGCTTTTCAAAAAAAAAAAAAAAAACAAGAACGGATTAAATGGCTTTGCTTTCAATACCGTACTTTGTTTAAATGTCGTTCGTAACGAAATTGTTGTTCTCAACGTTCGAAACATAACTTTGCTTTAAAGAAGCTTTAAAGTAGAACTAAGCGTCACATGCAGAAAGTACGTCTATTGATTTCCTATTTATTATTACATGTGTAACTACTATTTTCTTCGTAAAATGCATGAGTTAGACTTGTATTCACGAAATATAGGTTTATTAATATTGAAACACTAACATAGGCTATTGCTAGAGTATAAATATGACAAATATCTAATTAACTACGATTTCTTGTTTTACGTTTAGTATTTTTTTTCTTGAGAAAGTAGATAATATCACTGATTCTGTCGTTTATGTGCCGTTTGTTTAATTATCATAAATGGATTGAATTCATTGTTTAATGTTGGAATATATTCGGAATATTTGGACGCTAACGAATAAATCGATATCGTATATACGGACTTTTCCAAAAGTTTTTGATCGTACTCATCATGGGTTATTGCTGGATAAACTTGAAGCTGTTGGATTTGCTCCACATCTAGCATTGCTGTGCCAGACGTACCTGTTAAATAAATATATATATATAATATATATAAATAAAACTGGTTATCAATCAGATTTCTTTGTACCTATGTCAGGAGTCGTACAGGAAAGCTGTCTAGGTCCTCTGCTCTTCCTATTGGACATTAATGATCTTTGTGATATCTTGAAATGTGAGAAGTTGTTATTCGCAGATGATCTGAAACTATATTATCGAATTCAAACAAATGAAGACTGCACCCCTAGAAGTCGTTACATGACTGTCAAGTACTTGGCTCTCACATTCGATGCAAAATTATTTGTTCATATTTTAAATATCGTCAAATACACTATCGCTCGTATATGTATGTGAGACAACCTCACAGGTATAGCAGTAAACTCCACTCACACAAATTTATTAATTGTGCGGAACGCAGCGTTTCGAGAGCACGTGGGCTCTCATTGTCAATTGTGTTACCGAGAATGAGAGTCCACGTGCTCTCGAAACACTGCGTTCCGCATAATTAATTAATTTGTGTGAGTGGAGTTTACTGCTATACCTGTGAATTGTACACAGTCCTTGCAATCGTCATTTGAGACAACCTATCGAAAAATAGTAAAATATTAAAGAAATCAATACTATACTAGCTGATATAAACCTCTTTTCTTACTTTTGGTATGGAGATCTTTATCTGTAAGTGAAGTAGGAAATTTGGTATGAATTGAAGTAATATAAGAAAAGGATAATGTGAAGGAATTTTAGAGCAGGATATGATTGTATCTGGTTTGCCAATGGTCGGAAGCCAGTTTATGTTTCAATATTTCTCGAAGTTTCCAAAAACCTTTTAGAATAGAAAGAAGAAGGCAAATTGATCAAAAGCATGGTCTGGTCACCACCACCACAGTATCTTAACATGTATATAACAGGTATATGCGTAAGTTTTCTCTAGTTTTAACGCAATTTTCAAGAGAAATTATTTCTTTTATTCAAAATATTGGTCATTGGCTTCTACACATTTCACTCATTCTTCAGGTAATTTGTGGATACCACGCCAGAAAAACTGCTTACCTTTTGCGGCAAACCGTTCGTCAAGCCATTTTCCAAATTCCTCGAAATTGCTGAAGTGCTACTCTGCGAGCGCGTGCCCCATTAATGTAAATAGATGATAGTCAGATGGCGCCTGGTCTGCGGGTGCGAAAGTCCCATCCAAGCGATTTCAAGGCGTCCTTCACTCGTTCTGCTGTGTGAGACGGCGCATTGTCGTGTAACAAAATCACTTTCCCATGTCTTCTTGCATATTCTAGCCATCTTTCGATTAATGCGTGGTTTAAATTAATCATTTGTTGGTTATAGTGTTGTGTATTAACGATTTCGCTGGGCTCAAGAGTTTGTGATACACAATACCGCTCTGGTTTTCTTGCCGAAGCGATTTCGCCTTGTTGGAAGGACCGGATTCGCCAGGTACCACATTTTTTCTGCTTCGATTTTCAAAATAAATCTATTTTCTGTCACCCGTCACAATTCGATACAAAAATGATTTCCTTTCTTGGCGTTGAAGCAGCATTTCACATTTCACTTTCAACAGCCTTTTTCTTTTGATTAAATAAGAATAGTAATGCGTGTCGCAAATGTTTTTTTCCCTGGTAGAAGAATAGTGGAACTAACTAAACAGAAAAGTGCGTCAGTATATATGCATTCATGAAAGTGGCTTAACGCAGAAATAAAGCAATAGAAAGAATGGTAAAATTATGCCAAACTGTAATAAAATACGTCTGGTCTTTTTCCGTAAATTTTTTTTTGACTATATCTATGTATATTTTTGGCCGGAATAAAGTTACGCTTTGAAAATGCATATTTTTGAATATTGTATAGATGATCAATTAAAGCTATGAAGTTCTGCCGGTATAGTAATTAAAATTTCGTTAGCTATAAATTAAATCATTATAAATTTTGTTTAAAGTTTCATAGGACCTTCACAAAGATTTTATAGGGCTTTAGCAACTTATAAACTTCCACATCCTTTCAACAGATTTTGAATGAGTCTCCCTGTAATAATTTTCTGTTACACATTAGCACATTATCCAAATGTCATTACAGTTTCGCACTTTCTCAATAAAGAGTAGAACGCAATTAAAATAATATAAACCCTTCAGCGGACGTTTGGGGACGTCAGCAGGGAGAAAAACTTCCGAGCAGCGTAAAAGTTAATGAATCTTTTCTCTTCTGTTAATTGTCAACGTGGGAAATAGGACAATAAAACTGTCTTTGTTATTTTTTTGCTCCGGCTTAAAGTTTTTCCCTCTAGAAGAACGGAACGACTTGCGAACAGGTCAAAGTCGTTTAATTTAGGGAATGTAAGCAAAAGGAGGACAATAAAGAGTAGGCGGTGGAGAAAAAAGTTTTTCAAAAGTTCTAGATATAATTTGAAGCGCAGTTAATTGTGAATTAGAACGTTTTTGCGCCACATGCTTAGAAAGGTAGTGTCTGGCTTCTAGGAAACGATACGTTTAGATGTAGAAAACGTTTAACACGAACTTCTTAATAACTTTCATTACTGCACGTGTAAATAGGGAAAAGAGAATTCCAAAGTTTCTACGAGTGGAATATACAGGATGTATACAAATGATTGAAAGGCGTTTAAATTTTCCGCTTTCTATTTTTTGCTTTAAGTTGATGTTAAGAGTAGTCAGTTCCTTTGAAGCTGTAAACACTATATATATATAATAGGCGTAACATAAAAATGCGTATGTACGTTTTTTTTATAGGTAAACCCGTAACTCTAAGATTATTGAATATACTCTATTGAGACGGTATGGAAAAGATTTCTGAAATTTCTCTATCTTCTGTCAGAGGGATCTTATCCACCTAGAGGCTTTGAACACGGTGTATTGCTGCGGAAATTTAATTTTGTATCTCTTTCTACAGAGAAGAACGATTTCTTTGCTAACATTTTTATTTTTTTTAGTACATAACAAGATTGATTGTCCCTGGCTCTTCAGTAAGTGTCATTTTCTTGTTCCCAGAATTAGCTAAAAGTCCTCATTTGCCTTCTATTGTGGTCGCACTCGAACAAATGTCCTTATAAGGCCCCTACTGCCCCTGTTGTGTACTAACTTCAACAGCATTTCTGATCTTTGTGACATACACGCTGACCCATTTAGATCTATCATTATGCAGTGTTTCTTCGTCGGAGCTCTTCCCCCTAACATTTGTCAAATTTTCATCACCAATGTAGTTTTAGTATTAGTCGAATAATCCTCTTTGTATATACTCTTATACCACAGGGTAATAGTAATATTTAGTATTTTTGAGACATTAAATACATGTAACTTAGCAATTATTTTTATATACATATGCATTCCTTTTTTATTTTTGCATTTTGCTGTCATGCATATTAATTTTAGTGTTTCCTATAACTGGGTAGTGTACCTGTTGGAAACAAATTGCTATTATTATTACAAAGTTGTAAATAAAGGAAATTAGATTATCTTTAGGACCCCCTTTAAAAGGTTTAAGCTTTAAGACTTAGTGCAGATGGTAACAGACGAGGATTGTTTAAACAACTACACATTACATAGGTGAAGATGTACAGAAAAGTAACTAAGAATTTGTGCGTTAATAACACTGGTCAACAAAGTAAAACCTTTTTTTGTTACACCAGCGCATGTGATTGATTCAAATAGGATTTTCCACACTTAATTCAAGTGTGTAAGTGGTTTTTACTTATCGGTCTTTTTACGTGACGTCGAGGGAAGTCGCGGAAACATCAGATTATTAAAATTTATATCAATCAAAGAACTGAACTGGAGAAAAATCTGTAATAAATAATATAAAAGGAAATACATGTTAAGGCAACATAACAAAAAATATTTCCGTTCCGATTTCCAGCGAAACCTTGTCCCAGAAACGTCTCTTTGTAAGGTCCAGCAGTAATAATCTCGGAGATGATGAAAAGATCTGGAATTTACCAAATCGCATGCAATGATTGTGATAAAGTATATATTGGACAAACAAAAAGGAGTATCGAAACGAGGTTCAAAGAACATATTAGACACTATCTTTTCGATAAACCAGAACTATCAAGCGTAGTAGAACATATGGTAAAATCCGGACATAAAATTGATTTAAAAAATGTTAAACTCGTGTAGAGAATTAGATGCGTACGAAACGATATTTATGAAAAAGGACAGAAACTTATTGAACAGAGAACCACTCCCAATTGCACACTCGAGTCTGATTGATTTATTACCATAAGACCCTGTTAATGAAACGGATCGTTTTCGTTTCATTCTTTCCCGAAAATACACACATACCAGAGATGAGACCACCTAATAGATTGTAAATAGTCGTATGTTTTAGAGCCTGCGTAGAAAATAATTTGCATGTGTGATACGGTTTTTTACATTCAGTCGGTAACACGGATGACAATGAGAGTCCACGCGCTCTCGAAACGCTGCGTTCCGAATAATTAATTAATGTGTGTGGAGTGGAGTTTACAGCTATACCTGTGAATTACACAACCACACAGTCCTTGCTATCGTTATTAATGAATATGCTATAGCAATTTTTTGCTGTGATTCTGTGATTTCATTTTACGGCCTCAAGGCTGAGGCCACTTTCAATTTATTTCAATTTTTATAAAATCTTATTTGTTTGTTGCAAATAAACATATTTCGTTCAGTTAAAAATTTTTGTTTTATGATTTTGACATTTGTCATGCCATTCAAATAGTTTATACCAAACAAAATTCGTATTAAAGGTTTCAGTAATAAGCTAAGACATAATTATAATTTCAAACGCTACTTTGAGGTAAAATTTATTTGAACACATATTATTTTTCTCTGATAAGGAATTAGTAGATGATAATTTGTATTTGAGATATTATTCGAATAGAATTTTGAAAAGACGAATTTTTTTATATCGGAATAACATGCAAACGTATTATTATTACTAAAATAAACATTTGATGGTTGAGCACGGAATCTGAAGGAAAGTCAAGTCTGACGAGTATAGATATTTACGGTATTTATAAAATATGTAGACGTTCAATTTGTTTTTTCTCTTGCTACGAGAAAACGGAAGGCATATTTTACGAAGATTATAAAACATTGTCATCTTTATAAGAAGTGCGCGGGTGTGTGTGTGCGTTTCGCAGGCTAGAACGGAAGCTATTGTGCCCGTGAAATATACTGCCAACACTTGCCCTTGTTTGTCGAGAAATATTGCTTATAAAAAATGCCACAATACAATTTATAATTAGATTGCGGGGCGGTTCAAACGCGTGGTGGCATAGGAAATTTATGGCTTCTCCGGAAAATTAAAATCTGCTCACCCTTTTTATGTAAAATTGAGCATAGATTTACACTGTCAGCTTGCTCCAGCGCGCTGTAATTTATGCCCACGGCTTTAAGGTTTATGTTATCAATTAAATAACTGTAATTAAAGTATTATTTAGGAGGTAAAAAGAAGGTTAATGCACAATTTCGTATCTTCGACGCAGCTTTTACATAGGGCGAAAGATATGGAGAATTAATTGAATCATATTTTACTCGGTAAAAATGTAAAATTCTTGTTAGAATCCCTGGTATTCCCAGCACCCGCCAAACGCTGGCATTCGATAACCAATCCCAGGCAATACTACCGGCAAGTGAAATGTCCAAATATGGAAATACAAATTGCATTTATACGCGAAGTTAGCCGAGATAATCGATATTAACTTTCAAATTCTTCTTCACACAATAATTTCTCTCGACAAAATTTCTATAGTTCCATCTTGTAGTTCACCTACAATTTTTATTAATTACTCTGGATTACAGTTGAACATAATGGAATGATAGAGGTGTTATTGTGTTAATATACTCAGCGAAACTTCTATTGTTTCATATGAACGGAATACGTGGTTTTTTTCGGCAAATTATGCATTGAAGTTAATGCTGAATTTAAATTTATCAGTAATAAGGAGACAACAAATTAAGAGAGACGCATAAACAGGCAAAACTGAAATTTGCGCAAGATCATATGTGATGGGATCGTGAATGGAGTAACGTCATATTTTCTGATGAGAAAAATTTAACTTGGATGGATCTGATGGTCTCAAATATTATTGGCGCGATTTGCGCAAGAAAACTGAAGTTGCGATGAGCCGAAGTTTGGGTGGCGATAGTGATATACTTTGGGCGGCTTTTACCCATAACAAATGAAATCCTTGTATGTTTTATTTCTACGCGAATGAATTCTAATTCTTACATATAACTTGGTTCTGATAGACTATAGTGAACAATTGTCGACGCAAGATTGAATATTTCAGTAAGACAATGCTGCTATCGGTAATTCCAGTGGTTTCATTAAGAGGAAGTTAAGTTATTAGAATGGCCGGCTCGCACGCCCGATCGGAACCGATCGAAAATCTTTGGAGAATATTGGCCAGAGTATATGTAACACATGGGCTGAAAAGTCCCGGGGCTAACAAAGAAAACACGGTTTTTTTGGTTCAAAATTAGCTTTATTCATCAACGTAATCTCCATCAAGGGCAACGCAATCATTCCAGCGCCGCTCTAACATTTCAATACCACTTTTGTAGAACGATTTATCTTTTGCCTCAAAATAGGCCTCAGTTTCAGCGATAACCTCTTCATTTGTGCGGAATTTCTTACCGGCGAGCATTTTTTTGTGGTCTGCGAACAGCCAGTAGTCGTTGGGAGCCAAATCTGGCGAATACGGTGGATGTGGGAGCAATTCGAAGTTCAATTCATGTAGTTTTGCCATTGTTTTGATTGACTTGTGACACGGTGCGTTGTCTTGATGAAACAAAATTTTTTTCTTTGTCATATGCGGTCGTTTCTTTGCAATTTCGGCCTCAAACGCTCCAATAACGCTATATAATATTCACTGTTGATGGTATTTCCTTTCTCAAGATAGTCGATGAATATTACACCACACACATCCCAAAATACCGAGGCCATAACCTTTCCAGCCGATTGTTGTGCTTTCGGACGCTTTGGACGAGGTTCACCAGTCGCTGTTCACTCAGATGACGATCGTTTTGATTCCGGAGTGAAGTGATGGATCCATGTTTCATCCATTGTCACATATCGACGCAAAAATTTCGGTTTGTTACGATTAAAGATGGCCAAACACTGCTCAGAATCATGAACACGTTCTTGTTTTTGGTCAACAGTGAGCAAACGCGGCACCCACTTTGAACACAGCTTTCTCATAGTCAAATGCTGATGCAATATAAAGCCAACACGTTCTTTTGGTACCTTTACGATGTCAGCTAACTCACGCAACTTCACTTTTCGATCATTCAAAACGATTTTGTGGATTTTTTTGATGTTTTCTGGTGTTACCGCCTCATTTGGACGTCCACTGCGTTCTGCATCAACGGTGTCTCTACGAGCACGTTTGAAGTCAGCAAACCAACGTTTTATTGTTGTTTCTGACGGAGCGGAGTCCCCATGACAGTTTTCAAGCCATTGCTTCGCTTGAACGGTTTTTTTCCCATCAAGAAGCAGTGTAAAATTAAAACACGAAATTGTTTTTGATCCATTGTTTTGAAAATAACAAAGGTAGCGTAACTCTTAGCACAATAACTCACAAACTAATGAATAGAATATCATGAAATTTTAACAGCTGTCTTTTGAAGGTTAGTACTAACCGAGAGAAAGGTGACTGCAATAAAACTAGCGTCATCTATGTGTTAGGCCCGGGACTTTCCAGCCCATGTGCTATGTCTATAATAAACAATACTATGGCGTCTGGCAATGTAACCGCATAGTAAACAAAATCCACTGTCAATATCAATAACTGAAAGACATGTACAATCAATTTTATGCCGAAATGAATATTTTAGATGAATAGAAAGACTTCAAAATCATCTTCAATAGAGAAACACAGCAGAAACAAACTAGGTTGCATTTGCACAAGAACATATGAAGTGGGATCATCAATGGAGCAATGTTATATTTACCGCTAATTTGGAAACTTTTGATAGTTTGAAGTAACAATAACACAGTTGCGATGAGTCGAAATGTCAGTGGTGGTAGTGTTATGGTTTGAATACTCTCTAGGTATAAGAAGAAAGCACTAAATCTTTTATTTCCACTTAAGTAAATTCCAATTCTTGTGTAGAACTGGAAAATGTGCTAATAGACCATATGTCGTCTCAAGATTAGATATTCGAGTAAGACAACACTATTGCCCATAGTCCCAGACGAATAAGGGGTTGGTTTCTTAGGAAGGTGATCAGGTTATTATAAATAATGATCAGCTCGCTCACCTGAACTTCTGAACCACATTCTAAATTTCTGGGGAATATTGGCAATAATGATAAGCAAAACAATAGCGCTAATGAATTGCAATGACAAGGTGCTGCATTGAGATTTTTATTTCGAAATTGACGATGTTGATAGACCAAACGAGGGATTGCAAATTTCTTCTTTATTTATCCGTTTTAAATAATTGTTATTGTAGATATTTTTTGTAAAGTGTACAATAAGTTTTTTCAACGATATTTCCTCTTTACTTTGCCTTCCTTTATAATTTGATATTAACTGAAGTTATTGAGGATATTAAAAGAAGGCAACGCAAGTGATGCAACTTTCATTTCGCTGCTTGCCCTCATAAAAACTACTTCTACGTTACTATCCGTTAAATTATCTTCCAACAAACGCTCTCTGGTTTGAGTCACGCCCAAGTTACGATAAACTTAATTTCATCTCGCCTTAATTAGTTTAGGTTGTAATTTCGCATTCATGCTACTTAGCTTGCGTCTTACATTTTCATTAGCTGCACTGTGAGAATGAAAAAGATAGGTGTTGTGTTTGCGAGGAATTTTGCGTTATAGTCGCTAAAATGTATCAGTTTTAATATTAATAATAATAATAATAATAATAATAATAATAACAATAATAATAATAATAATAATAATAATCCTTTATTGCCCAACAGCCCAAGGGCCAATTACAGGACAAATTACAATACAATTCTTATTTAAAATAAAATAATTCAAATCGTGTTGCCTACAATAATAACATGCTGAAAATGTATATAATAATGAAACAAAAAAAGAAAGACTCACAAAAATGGCTCTAGATCCCGTTTGTTTGCGTTTCTCACCATGTGACTGAGAGGTGCCTTAAGCAAAATGTTGGTATTAGCTCTAGGTACTTGAAATGTATTAAAGTAGCGAGTATGATGAGTAGGTACGGTAAAGTTTATTTGCGCTAGAAGGGCTGGCGAGTCGACAGTATTTTTCAGGATCCTGCAAAGAAACTCCACACTGTTACGCTCGCGGCGGTCAGCAAGAGATAGAAAACCATGCTCAACAAGTAAGCTATAATACTCGATACCTCTTGCAGGATACACGTTGTCCATTCGAAAGGAGAGATATTTTAGAAATTTCTTTTGAACGCGTTCGATCATAAGCTCTTGGTGTAAATAACGGGGATACCAAACAATGGAGGCGTATTCAAGCTTAGAACGAACGTAGGCATAATATAAACGTTTCATTACACCTAAGTCTGAGAAATGCCTGCAAGAACGCATGACAAAACCGAGAGTTTTGGAAGCAGATGAACACATGGACGAAATATGTTCCGTAAATGACAGTCTATTATCAAACAAAACACCAAGATCCAAAGTTTTGATATTGCGTGGTATGGCTGCATCATTAATTTGGTAGTTATAGTATAAAGTAGTGTGAGTGTTATTGTAGGAAACCACAGTACACTTGTTGATGTTCAGAGGGAGATAATTGACCTTGCTCCAAGTATTAATGCGAAGAAGATTGTCTTGTAAATGTTTACAATCGAAAATGCTACTAACAGTATTAAATATCTTTGTCATCTGCGTATCCTAAGACGTGACACGTAAACAGAGATAGTAAATCATTTATATAAAAATTGAAGAGAAGTGGTCCAAGATTTGAACCTTGAGGAACACCTGATGTTGGAGAAAACGGCGTAGAGGAATAACCATTGTAGCAGACATAACACTTTCTTCCAGTAAGGTAAAACTCAATCAACGTCAGGAAACCCACACCAAAACCAAATTTGTCCATTTTTTGTAGTAGCATCTCGTGGTTAATGCAGTCGAAAGCTTTAGAAAAATATATAAAAATATTAGGTTGGTGTGCGTTAATTCGGATTTTGTTTAAACTCTGTTAGTCTCTGCGTCTTTTATTTCGATGTTTCCATCAACAAATTCATGTCGATATCGATTTTAATGTGTTATGTAAGATATGGTATGGGAATCTCATATAGCAAGGCCAGGCAGTTCTAAAGTGCCTAACGGAACAAGACTTCTAGAATTGTTATCAGGAATAGAAGACTCATTCGAGACGCTGTGTGCATTCCAAAGGAGCATACTTTGAAGCGGACGACATTAAAATGTAGATACATTCAATTAAACACTTTATAAATAATCATCCTCATTGATTCTGAGACATAACTCCCATATTGTTACATGCATGTTTTCAATGTTCCAATGTAACTTATATATAATAATCATATTGCATTAAATAATCAAAGACTAGTAACAACATATGTTTGGGGTCATATTTACGTGCAAGATATATGTAACTGTATAGTACATGCAAAATGCATGCTGAAAAGTGTTTACAAATATATAGTCATAATTAATCCGTGCTGTTAATTTTACTAAATTTGCTTAAATAAAGCCTGTAAACCACTGTCCACAAGTCCGTAATAGTAAATTGACCAACTCGTTTGTACAAAGAAAGTGAACATTGAATAAATGCGATAGTGTAAGAAATATGTAAGTACTAAAAAAAAGGAAATAGTTGAACAGAGAAGTAACATCAGGTTGTTAAAATTACAATTCAATTTAAGCCTATTAAAAAGACAACACTTAAATAAGTTATTCTTTCTGTAAAAGCGCTGCCATCACGTTTCTAGCGGCTTTTATGAGCATTTCTGAGTAGATCGTACGTATAACATAAACTTGAAAACGATAGAGCATGCATATATGAAGCTGTAATATTTGAAAACCCATGAAAATTTACTGAAAGGGATATACTTCTTTTACAGTTATGTTTTATAACGAGCGTAAGTTTGAATGACACTAACATTAAAATACTGGTGATACTATAAAAGGTATGGCATTTAAATTAAAATGCAATGGATATAAAAATATTGAGCTGAATGTCGTTTGTGATGGTACTTATACTTCTTCATGTTTCCATAGTCTTTTGAAACGAATGAAGAAATTTTAGGGGGAGGCTGCCCTTTTTCGGGTTCTAAGGATTTCGGGACTTACGCAAGATTGAAGAAAAAGTGATAAAATAATGAAGCAAGTGTAGTTTTATGAAGTGCTTAATGAGTCTAAAATATTTTTGATATTTGCAATCAAACTGAGAATTTATAACTTTTATAATAATAACAATGCTTTATTGCCCAGCTAATAAAATAATTATCCAATTAGAAGGCGAATGCGACAAAATAAATATAACCATGTAAAACCAGTTACCTAAGAGTGAACACAAAACTAACTGAGAAAAGGCTGATGAAATTACAATATACTTATACTAAATTGTAAGAAGAAAATTGTAAGAGCATTGTTAAGTAAATTAAATAAGAATTTTCAGTCAGCTTGTTTTCTACGTAGTTCTAAGGAATTTATTAAATATCTCCATTAGAGTATTGTGACTAAATTCTTGTATTAGGTACGTATTAAATTTTTTGAAGTATAAGGACTTCAAACACCTTCTTTGAATCTGTTTCAAAAAATGTGACCAAACGAAGGACGCATACTCCAATGTAGACCGAACAAAAGCAAAATAAAGAGAAGGAATAGTTGTTATATGGGATCTCCTCTATCACCTGTAATCGCCAACATCTTTATGGAAGCATTCGAACATGAAGCCATCGAATCTAGCAGGATGAAACCTAAATGCTGGTACAGATATGTAGACGACACCTTTGTCATATGGCCGCACGGACCACGGACTTTAGAAGAATTCCTGCAACACATCAATAGACAGCATGCTAACGTTAACTTCACCATGGAGACTGAAGAGGACGGCAACTTACCATTCCTAGATGTCCTAGTGGAGCGTACCGACAGCAACAAACTGGGCCACAGTGTGTACCGGAAGAAGACTAACACAGACCGATACCTGCATGCAACATTCCATCACATTGTTAAGAAAAGCGGAGAAAATCAGTGACGAACATCACAGGAATAGTGAAATGCATCACGCCAAAAACGCCTTGCAGAAGAACGTCTACAGCACAAAAGATATAAGGAAACCACGGAAACAGAAAAAGGACGAAGACCAACAATAACCAGCAGGTTACGCATATCTTCATACGTAGCCGGAGTCACCGATAGGCTAGGGTCTGGGAGAAAAGACTATTACCACACGATACAATATGGTGACCAAAATCGAACAGTTACTCCCTCTCAACAAGGACGTGTTATCAACACTACGAACAAAAGGCATATACGAACTAAAATGCCAATGTGGAAAAAGCTACATCGGTCAAACAGGACGAAGTATTCAGTGCAGGGTGAAAGAACACGAGAGAGACGCATGCCTCAGGCATATTGCGAAATCCGCAGTAGCAGAACACCTGCACCAACAAGAAGACCACCGGATAACCTACAGCGACGTTAAGGTATTAGCCAGGACCAGCCACTACTACCCGAGGATAATACGCGAATCAATAGAAATAATGAAGAATACGAACAACTTCAATCACGAAGAGGGATACAAAATGAGCAACACGTGGAAGTTAGCATTGCGGAGTCATCGTGCAGCGGGCGACGCAATTTAACGGAACGGAACGGTTACGGATCAGCAAAGCGGAACGGTTATGGATCAGCAAAGCGGAACAGAAATGGGATATATAACGAGACGCAAGAGACAACAACACCAGTCTTTAGAAACCTTCTGAAGAGGCTGACAGCATGATCAGCGAAACGTCAATTGAAACTGTAAATACACGACAAAACCCGAAAAACGTTTCTACTATGGACGACGGTCGTGAAAGCCTACACTCAACTATGGTTGTTATAGAAGAGAATGGACGTAACACGTATGATGAAGCCCAAGATACTCAGTACCGGTGCACAAATACTAAATATATGTTCTGTGAAGGTGAGTTTCGAGTCGATATAATTTTAAGTTATTTACGTATAATAACTTTAAACAGTTCAATTGGTAACACAATTCATATGTAAATAACAGGAACAAAAGTGGACCCAAGTTATTCCGTTGAGGAATCCTAGAGTTTGGGGTGAAGTAATTAGATTCAAAGCTCCCACATGTCAAGAACTGTTTTCTATCAAGAAGATACGATTGGAATAAAGTCAAAAGCGAAGAGGAAAGTCCGACGTTTTCCAGTTTATTAATAAGTAGGTTGTGATCGATTCGATCGAAGGCTTTTGTCAGGTCGGTCTATACAACATCTACCTGCTTTCCAGCATCTACACTGTCAGACAAGTAACGAGTAATTGTAACAAGATTAATTACTGTAGATCACTAAGCCTGAAATCTATTGACTAACTTGAGCATAAATATACTTGTACAAGCATTTCCCAAAAACTTTAGCAAAATTGTTTAGTAACGCTATTGGTCGGTAATTGGAAACAACACACTTCTCGCTACTTTTATAAATATGCACCAATTTGACCATCTTCCATACGGATGGGAAGATGGATATTTTGCGAGTAAGAATGAACAAGTAGCAGAGAGAAGAAACAAAAATATGCGCACAGCACCTAACCAGAAAGGCGGTATATTATCTCTACCTACTTTGTAATTTATCTTTTAACGATTTAAAAGCAAATAGTACGTCCATCCCAGTCACAGAAACGAGGTCAACGGCTTTGATATAGATGGAAAGTATACCGATTGGAAATATTCACGGAAGGCGTCCACTATGGAAGGTGGATCGTCATACGTGTTGCCATCCCCAAAAATATCTGGGATTGGTTGTAATAAGATATTTGGTGTTTTGAATAAAGTTCCTGTATAACAGCTTAGAAGCAACTTTTAGTTTCTTTCTCATAGTTTTAAAAGTATTTAAGTCACTTCAGTAAGCTATTCTTTTATGTATGGATCGATAATGATTCCTAACTTTAATGTTATTAATTATAATATTGGTTATGTTAAGATAAAGAGAAGATTTAGACTTACCGCCACTAATATCGCAACAACTACTTAAAAAACTAACGAAGAGAAGAGAAGACCAGCAGTACCATGTTATAGTCTACATGTGGTACTCAACAAGGGTTTGTACAAAAGCCATGTGGTAGTGAAAACACAGTATGTAAAGTTATGTAAATGAGAAAATTCTGAATAAAGTTGTGATACTATGGGCAAGTTATTGTTTTAATACAGAGAAAAGTAGTTTTATAAACAATTTCGATTACTATTAAATTTACCGTAATACAGTACAGTGAGTAATGTTATAACTATCATCGTTTTAATGTAATATTTTTATATTTTTGCAGATGTAATTAAAGTTTATGCGTATAAATAGAAATCTCATCAGGAAAGATTCCCAAGCGATAAATTTTGATTTTAACTAAGAGAACTAGAAACTAAAGTATGCACATAGCATTTTTTAAACTTACTTGGAAGGGGTGAAGCAACCCTTAGAATGTTGAAGGTTTTTCGGTCTTATTTAATATGATAAACTAAAAAAGATACAAGGTATAAATACAAGTGCACTATATTTCAGGGTCTTTTAGAATATGTGATTTTTTCTACTACCATCCTAGGTATTAGTGTAGAGACACTTGTATAAGAGTCTATGTGCTTTTGCAACGCTGCTTTCCAAATTATTAATTTGTATGGTGTGGAATTTACTTCGATACCTGGGAATTAGATATTCAATGCAGAAGTTATATGAATTTCTTGTAATTCTGGAACTTCTAAGTTTGGTTGGTGTATAAACTAATGTTCTAAAAACATCACGGAAAGAACATAATCAGTTAGAAGTAATAAATTAATGATTTTTCGCGAAAGTACTACCAGGAGAATGGGAGGAATTCTTTCCTTATTTGGTTGAATTTTTATTTAGAATCTAGCAATTTACATTATTGAGTAAAATGTTCTACATTACGAGCGTACAATATCGATGCTTTATATTCTTTCATGTCTACTTTGCCTTTTCGAAATTTGTTGATTAGCTCCGGAAGCGGAAGCGCGAAGATTGAGTAAACATTAATCCTAATCTACACCCTTCAAGGAAAAAGCTCCGGAATTACAGTTCCCAAGGGATCCTTTTATTTGCATAAATATAACCCGTTATAATCTGTAAATGAAGGGCTTTTTAGACCTCTCATTACAGCATTTCTATTCGTTAATTAACGATTTTAAGGAGGCATAAAGAAGAAGGAAAAGTAGTTGACTTTAATTTGATCAGTTTATTTCATTATGTACGAAGTGACCGTTTGCGATAGTTTCAGATGACGTAATAGTTATGAATTCTGATATAACTCCACACCAAAGAAACAGTATTATTTAGCTACAATCTTTAATTCATAATCAATTGTTAACGTCAAACGAACTTACATTACCTTGATGGAGGATTACTCGTCGTTCGGGTTTGGTTTTTCGAGGTATAGCAATTATTTGCGGCAAACAAGTGGATGTACACCAATCGGCAGTAACAGTTCTTTGATCTTGTAGAGGAATTGTTGCTGCATGGCTAGCTTTTGAGGCAAATGTCGCGGCCATCTTTTTGGGGACACTTCGGATGACTTTTGTCGACTTTTCTTCAGCTTGGAACATCCAAACAAATGACTGGCGTCTATTTTACTCGTATGAGTAAATCCAAGATTCAACACCACTGATGATGTTATACACCTTTTCAAAGTTTCCAACGTTGAGGCGGTCTAGAGTTAAGTGACATCGATTCACACTAGATGCTTTTTGTTCTTTGGTTAACAGATGAGGTGTTTGACATTCCCGTTGATGCCTCAATTCCGCGATATATTACATATCGAGCTTCGACATTTTCCTGAGTTACTGCCGTTTATGGGGCACCTGCACCAAACTGCGGCCCACGAGCCAACACTAGCGTCCGAGAACCGCCAATCTGGTCCGTGACTCCCAACAAGATGGCGTTACACTACTGTAGCGTGATTGAAATTTTAGCGTAATTTATAATTACATGCCGCTGAGATGTGATTGGAGTCAGTGTGGCTCGTAGGGTAACAGTATAAAGACTCCTGCTCTGTATCAACGAGAAACTGTTGATAACTTGACGAAGCATTCTTTTTGAGATAATTGTCTTTGAAAACTATGAAAAGTTGTTGCATGAAAATGTTATCTGTTTAATTCTATTTTTCAACTAACTCATCAACTTTGACACTTTGTTGTAGCTACAACAGAAACTTTGGATTTAGGTTAATTAAAGTTAGAGGTTAATTTTTAATATTGATATTTTATTAGTGGCACCCTCTATGTTCCACTATGCAAAACTTGAAAGAGATCCCTCGTTTAAAAAATTTGACACTATAAACAAGTAAGGAAGTGGAGATTGCTTCCTTAAACGAATATTTTTTGGTGTTTCTTATACAGTTTGAGTTATTAAGTTATATAACGGTATACGATTAAGTTAAGAGGCTTTACACCCCGCTGATGTGAAATCGGACAGCTAAGAAAGTTACCGCTGTTTTATACTATATCAGTCTATAAACACAAACTTCCATTTAAATCAGCGAAGAAAACTTAGCTATGTTTTTTGGGCCTATTCCCAGATGTGTTTGTAATAATAGAGAAATAGCCATCAAAATAGCAAGGTGTCAAATCTGAAAGCAAATGCTAAAAATATTATTAATCGAAGTAGTTATTAGTAGGGTTGGCCTAATCTTCGGCGTGCCAGGTTCGGACTCGTTCGCACGCACGATTGATACGAAAATTTACCGAGTTCGTTGAACCAATCTGTCTCTGTTTCCTTGCTGTGTATGCAAGTGTGGTACATCGTATTACGCATTAAAATGTATTTATACTTCATTTTATGGAAGATCACTTTGACAGTTTTTATAGGATTAATGGATGCAATTGAGAAATTGCAAAATACGGCGTTAGTGGAATCAGTATAAATGGTGGACAAAGTGAATACATTACTGCACGCTATAGCAGATGGCAAAAATAATTTTCGTACTCGCCGTGTGTGTGTGCGAGTCCGGACCTGGCGCGGCCAACAAAGTTATTAGTCAATATATAAAGGGATTCCTATATACTTTGAAGTAAATACGCAGGCTTCCACGGGCGGAGTTCTCTTTTTCATGTCCTCCTTTTTTTCATTTTTCCTCTTTTATCTTTTTTGTCTACTCCTACATACTTTGTCTACTTTTGGTTCTTATTATTGAAAAGGCATAGTTACAACATACCTCTTTTTCGTATTATATTGATTGTCTATCGAAATATCACACCGAACATTGTTTATCCGTGAAAACAAGAAACATTAAAACAATTGTCTTTTAAAAGCGCCCATGCGTATCAACCACGCTGATAAAATGTGCGAACACCGAAGAAATGTCGGAACAATTTTAAAACGGATTTTTCATGGAGCGCTTGTTCTATTGTCGCGCGACAATCGATTGCAGAATGTTGTAGGATGTAAAGCTAAAAATATAAAATTCATTAAAACGATCCTTTCAAATGCGCGGTAAATGAACGTACTTAATACGTGTATTGCGCTCATCTAAAATTTAATATAGTGCCGTGGGAAACGAGGACAGTATTTATAGTTAACAGAAGATTAAATCTCTAAACTTTATTAGTTCACTCTAAATACTTAAGTTGTATGTACTTTTTCTCGGTATAATAAGCTTCTTTGTTAAAATGCCCTTATCGGGATGAGCACGAGGGCGGTCTAAGAAGTCTGATAGAAAGGGAACAGGGATTTTTTTTCTGGCGAAAAATAATTTATCTTTAACGTAGTTCCTTTTTACGTGGATACTATATCCAACGGTTTTCTCATTTGTCTATCTCTTCAGTACCTTGATCTGGACCATAGACCGAGAAGTGTGCAACAGATATATTTAAAGGCTGAAGACGATAATGTGCAGATCATAAGGCATACATGCTGCTACGTTTTGCTTTACCTTCTGTGGTATGTTTTGGGTTTCAGGACACGACACTCTTGAAAAGGAGTTTAGAATTACAAAAATGTATACGGGACTACAAGTATGGTACTTTTTCATTTTCTTACATATTAATACAAGGTGTTGCAAAAGCCCTTTTGTAAAAGTAAAAAGAAGAAAGGTTTAGTGATAAATACACACACAAAATAATACTAATAGCAAGCATGATAATGCTACTAAAACAGCTAGTCATGGTATTGGTGAAATCATTCGCTAGACGATGTGAGAAGTCAAAAACCACTAATACACGGACATATTTCTTCCTTCGGCGTCATCAACGTGGTTTCGAGCGATTGTTTGCTTAACTCCCTCTGCTAATCGTATCTAATCTTACAGTTCAAGTGAACATCCTAGGTGCTAACTAGTGTCCAACGAATGAAACACTCGTTTGCTGGGCTCAAACACAGCGAAAACAAGTGGATACAGTTTTCCAACCCTTCTTCCGAGCAATACAAGGATTGCTAAACCAGAGAAGGCGCGCACCAAACAGTGCATAAGGTAACTACACATGTGAATGATTTCTCAGGTTTACTTTTTTATCTCCTCGCATTGCGTTTCTCGTGAATGATTTCACCGATGCCATGACTAGCTGTATTTAGCGGCATTATCATGTTTGGTATTATTTTCTTGGCATTTTAATACGTCATGGGAACCCGCAATGATAAATGTTTATTATATTATAACCTTACCAAATGCTGATATAACGAAGTGTTCTCATTGGAGATGAGGACTACCCTCTGAAAGAATATTTAATAAAGCTTTGTCTTCGTGCAGTTTCGTCCCCTACTTGTTTCAAATGAGCATGTTCACGTCAGAATTTCGAAAATCATAAAAGTTACATAAGTGTCTCTATCCTATTCGGGTTCTGTGTAAGAATGTACCTTTATCATTTCGAAATACTATTTCGGAAATATTTACACGAGATGATTTAGACGATAAAATTTTGATTGTCAGTTTTTAGTTATAGACCTTCACTGGTTTTAAAGTTTTCTTTACCGACAAAACTAGTTTACAGAGTTTGAAATTGTATACTTTCACTATGGAACACGTTAACTGGAACATTCTGTATGTTACATAATTTCTTCAATGGATTATGAAAGTACCAGGTAAACCGTACGGTCAATACTTTACCGCTCGCGTTCGTTAAAAGTTTTATGCCGGGTATCTTAAGATTGTCGTGCAACCTAGCAAAAACCTACAAAAACTTTTAACGACGCCACTTTGCGAGCTTAATGACGAAGAAGAAGTGGCTTGAAATACAGAAAAATACACGCCTAACACGGCACATGGTATGTAAAGAATTAAGTTTCCAAGAGGGAAACTTCAGTAGTGCTGTCTTTAGTACAAATAGTCATTACTATCGGGTCTTTTGAACGCTAGATTTGAGACCATTGAAGTCGTTGCTGTTGTAGGCTCTTAGAGAAGTATGTATTTCAATTTCACAATTACCGGGGATAAGTATTACTTTTGTGGCTAAAACATTTCTCGAATTTCAAGCAATAGAGGTTGTAAAGTTGTAGAAGTTAACATATAACACCAATTTGCGCTTTGCTTGATGATAATGAAAGTCCAGTGGAATTTGAATTATTGTATTAAGAATTTCTTGTAAGGATGTGGCAGTTACCCGTAGTACAAAGATTGATGCGGAACTGCTTCGATGTATAAATTTAGAAAGCTAGGAGATTTCGGAGATGGGTAGCATCATTTAGGCGCTGCAGGAATTTCATTGAATGATGCTGAGGGTAGCTGCAATTGCTGGCAAACTCCATAGTTATTACACTTTTTACGTTACAATTATATGGCAGCGCTAAAACTATGATATAAAGCCATAAAATGCATTAAAATCATAAACTGCACAGGAATTTTATTACAATAATCCCCTATTTTCCTCAGGTATGTATATTGCACTTGCAGTAAATCCTATGGAACATGAGTTTTAATGAAAAAACCTACGACAACACGTGAAAGTTGTATTAGAATTGTAGAATTATTGTCTTGACGAAAAGTATTTACTAAAATATCGAATAAAAATGAATATTTTAAGTAACTTTAAGACTACTCTAAAAAACTGTTTAATGGAAGAATGTTTATAACTATTATATCCTGTATCTTTTGTATATGTCTTGGTCTTTTCTTTATCTGTTCTTTTCCGTTAATATTTTTAATCTCCCTATTTTTGGCGCCTGATACGTTAATGGTAATGACTAAGGCTGCAGAAACGAGTGCGCACTTATTGGCGGCGATGATATATTTCGAAAGCGATCGTACATACATACATACTCGAATATGGTTAAAGCAGTAAAGTTACTAAAACAATCTTGTCTGCAATTGTTTCATGTAACCAATCTGTAATTATTTTTGTTTGCTCCATGCATGTCATCTTATAGCTGAATTTATTAGAGAGAGTTATTCGAAAGTAAATCAATTTCTAGTCTCTACTAAAAAAGTTTTTATCAAATCTCCAAAACGCATTCATGAGTTTAAACGTGCCTGTCCGAGCATTCCTCAGCCATCACAGCCGGTACTGATGAGATGGAAAACGTGGTTTAAAGCTTACACACTATTAAACCTTGTATCTTAAATTTAAATCCGCAAGAAGCCCGAGCATTTTTTTTAAGCCAGCGGCTGGTTTTAGATACCAATATCCTTAAATAACTAGAACAAATTTCCGAAAATTATTCCATTCTTTTAGATACCATTTCCAAATTAGAGGACACCAACATGTCATTACATGAAGCGCTACATATATTAGATTATCTCAAAGTCTCGTTAGGAAATTAATAGATAGTCATCACTGGAAGTCATCGCACACCATCGCAACATAACCAAATTAAATAGTAAGTAATTATATTAGTTATTCTTAATATTGATAGTAACCGAGTAGTACGCTACTGCGAAAACACTCGTTTCTGCAGCCTTAGTAATGACATGGGAAATACTATTAATCACCTACGTAATCGTATAAATTTATAATTGTATTAGCTACCATAATCCTACATACCTAAACCGCATGGATTATCGATTAAAACAATAAATGAATTTTTTCAGGGTATACTAAAATAACGATGGTTTAGGGTTAGGTACATATGTTAAACATTGTTTCATTTATTTAGTTATGTACATGTAGAATTAGTGTATTTATATTATTATAGTATGGTTAATCATATTGAAAATAATGTAAATAACATTTTTCGTAGTATAGATGTTCTAATATGGTAATAAGTGAACTAGTTCCGGATTTGGACCGTGTCATGATGAGATATATGGAAATGAAATAAGAGTAAGAGGAAAAGAAATAAAAAGAAAGGAAAAATGAAAAAAAACTAATTTATAGCAAATTCTACCACAATAAAATAACAGAATTATACAAGAATTTGCATTTATAGCTATACTAATTAACTGCACGTCAAGTCATGATCTTATAAATCAAAGGTTAAAAAATAATTTAAACGAGAAACGTGAATATCTACGACAGGACTGTAGTTATGATTAAAGTAATAGCGAATTCTGCGTAAAGGAGCTTTTAACATTACACTCGTAGGAACGGTAATGAAACATATTAACTCGGCGTGCAGACTATTAGGGGCAGTAAATATCGCGTCAACAACATTGTTTACTGGGTTGTACGAAAATATCATATCGGTTAATATGGATCGTTCTTTAATGGATAGAATTTCAAACCAGTTTAAAAAAGTTAAATCATCAAAGCCTCGCTCTAGGGATATGCCATACTGTTTAAACTGGAGATACTTTAGAAGAAATATTTTTGAACTTTTTCGATCAAAAAGGTAAGGATTATGTTAAATGGTGTCCAGATCAACCAGGCATAACTTAATTTAGAAGACACGTGACAAACGTAAAGCGTCATCATAGCAATAATGAACAATGCTTGTTATTGTGAATAATAAAACCTAGTGACCTTAAGGAGGAAGAGGTAATGTTCGTGACTCCCAGATCCTTTATAGTGTCGCAGTGATTGAAGACAATATTAGTGCCATGATACTGATTGTGCATTAAAATATTGGTGTTGAAGATTATTACAGCCGTCAGGAGCACTGAGTTTAGAGAAGGACTTTAAGCTTTCTGCGAACAGGAGCTTACCATAGTCCAAGTGTGAAGTTAAATCATTTATAAAAATTAAAAGTAGTACTGGGCCTAAATTGCCACCCTGCGGAACACCAGCTTGATCGATCCCCCTATAGTTAACGTAATGTTTTCTATTAGTAAGATAGGATTTAAAGAGGGATTGTAATATCGTTGAGCCCTACATTATTCCATTTTCCTTACATGGTTATTTGCAATACTTCATGTATTGCCAGATATGTTTCCCATTTCTTGTTTTATTAATTTTATTAACATTCTTATTTGATTTCGACGATTTGCTTTCTCTTCGTATATTCTTGTTGAGTTGTTCCGATATTAAACGTAACCCGTCATGATTATTTCACCTTGCAATACTGTCTACTACATATTCCTTAGAGAATTTAAATCACCCCATGCATTCGAGCAGTTACTTTTTAGTCGAAAGAAACTGTTATTTTCACATAGAAATTGTTATTACAGTTACTCTTGAACATTTTCATTCGGAAAGGTAACTGGTAAACAGTACTTTCTAAAACAACGACTTTATTTGTGTTTAAACTCGGTATTGAACTATTGTCAAACAATAAATCCATAATGTGTTCGTTTATGATCACAATACATTGAGATAAACTGTTGATCTATAAAATTAACCATATTAGAGTAATTAATAAAACTAGTAATCTTCCGTTCAGTTGGCTTATTAACAGTAACGAGGCCTAATTCATATTGTCGATGATAAAGACAATGATTTCTCTTTCCCCAATAAGAAAATGTTAAATGGAATCGAGTGCATTTACACGTCATTTACGAACTACCTGTCATCATTTTTACAGCGCGAATTAGTGTTATGCTGCAGTCAAACACAACTAAACAAACTATGCATCTGGCATCTGCAGCGTACGGAAATTCTCGCAACCGATGACAGAATTTAATATTATAAATCACACTTGGTTTAATTTAAAATTTCGTCCTGAAATGGAATTCGAAACGAAATTTAATTAAGCAAAAATAATTAAACTTGTTCAATTGTTAATTAACGGGCTTCAGAATCCAGACAGTTAACTCTGAAGTGGATTTCAAAAATATATTATCAGAGCCTGAATATATGTATTTTAAAACTAAATTAAATTAATACAACGCGATGCAGCTAGGTAATATACGACCGAATTAAAAGTTCTAAATGGTACTATGGATACGGTACTAAATATTTCCGTTTATTCTCGTTGCAAAACGAAAGGAGGTTATAAATTTTGATGTCTATAAAGAATAACATCGATATATTAAATAATATATTACAGCAACGTGTTAGTTCAGATACATTAAACAATACATTCTGTGTTATCTACTATCATTCTATTTAAAAGTTTTGAGTATATACGATGTGTGGCAACTAAGTTCCGAGAATTTGTCAATAAAGCACAAGCAAATTAAATTACGAGCAAAATTTTATTATCGACTTTCACAATAGTCTCCCTCTAACACAACACAATGATTCCAACGTTGCTCCCACGATTGGAAGCATCCCTGGTAATCCTCCGAAGTTAACTCTTTCAGCACCGTACAGCTTTCTTGACCTCCTGTACGACGTCATGATGAGTTCCCTTGAGGTATGACTTCATGTTGGGGAATAAGAAAAATCACAGGGGGCGATATCGGGGCTATTGGGTGGGTAAGGCAACGTTGGAGTGCCATTTTTCACTAAAACTCTAGAATAATAAACGAGGAGTTGACCAGCACGTTGTCATGGTGCAAGATCCAGCTTCAGGCCGCCAACATGTCTGGCTGAATCGAAAAAAAAAACGATCAACACTTGGACATCATTGCTTTCGTGGGCCACCCTTTTCCTTCTCTGGGATTATTTCTGAGATTCCTTCGCCTGATTTCGCTAAAAATTGTACCACAACATGCTGCTGTAATGTGAATCACTCACTTTCATAACGCCATTAAAAAAGTTACTTTCAAAAAACACAGATAAAACTCAAACCAAACGTGTTATCGACTTCAAACTTCGACTGGAACTAAAGGAAGGTCCCTTCTATCCTGACACATGCTTACGAATGATACAGTGTTGCGAATTCTTGAGTTATAACAAAATTCCTGGAACTTAATTGCCGCACCTCGTATGTTGTATATAAAGATATCCTAGTAACAGCCAGTAAAAATTTTCTATTATGTGGAGGATAAATTTTGTTCTGGGGTACTGTTTAGAAGCGAATATTTAAAGAAATCGCGCACGAATATTGCTTAAAAGTCATATTTCCCACAGAATAATTTTAGATAAAAAACTACAAAAAGGTTGTTTCAAATTGTTGGTTTCATGTTTACGCATAAGAGAATATACCCAAATTTAATGCTTTTTTTTTATTGAATTGTTCCTTTCCCCCTTTGTAACGGCTCAATGAGCAAAAATCGGAAATAAAATGTGGTAAACACTACGGAAATAGATGATTCTTTAATTATTGTATTAGCGGCTGGTATATCTAACTTTAATTGTTTATAAAAATTGCTACAAAAATATTTATATTTCAAACTTTCTTGGCGCGTTGCTTTCTATATTTGCAATAGCCCTGTTTGCAAAAATCGCTAGTAGTATGTAGTGCACCCTACGGAAAAGGTCGTCTAGAAAACTAGACGTTAGTTACGTTAGTTACGTTAGTACGACCTTAATTTAATATACAGAAAGAAACTGTACGGAATAAATACTTGAAATAAATTCAATGAAGAGGGAGTCCCAACGGTACTTTACCTCAAACAACATCAACAATAACAAACATAAGGGCGTGAACCATACAGTGACGAGAAAATATCCAAAGTAGATAATAAGAAAAATTTGAGAAAAACATTGATATTATATAAGATTTAAAAGACAATAATTCTTATTTCAATATAGATGGTTTTGGTGTAAGCAGCATACTGTATGACTTGTTCTACACCTTTGGAACATTCTGTATAATTGAAAATGCTTTAAAATCAAGAAAGGATGTTAAGCTTGCGATAAATTTCCTTTCCGTATTACTATGATCAGCTCTAGCATAAGAGGGTGGCGCTTAAATGCTACATCCTGTATATACAACATTCATGTGTCCTTTCGATAGGGTACAACATTTGCATTTAAGTGTTTGTTCTAAACTAACTTAAACTGACAATTTGTCAATTTTCGAAGGAGCGGGGGAGGGGGAAAGGGTGTTTCATTCTCAAAGAGTGAATTTCACCAGAAACAAAATATTTTTATTTTTAAGTCTCTACTTACCTACCTAAGTTTCATTAAGATCTGAATTTGATGACCGGGAACCTTTCCTTGTGAGTGTATTATACAACGCTCAAAGTATGGCTAAACTTGTGCATATCTTCTTGTAATTTGCCGTAAAAAGTACAACCTTAACTCTACTAATATCCAGCAATGTAAGTGTTATACTATCAATCCCCTACTTGTCACCGGGCGTTCGTCTTAATTAAATTGCTACCGTCGAGATCCATCCGCCCGTTCGCCTATCGGCGCCTCCACCTTTCCGACCGTTAAAGCCGGAGCACGAAACAAATCACGAATCGCGAAGGTCCGATATCCGCTCAAAAGGATCGCACATCGACGATTACGCGTCCTCCCTCTCTCGTCGGACGAGCGAAACAGACGTGCAGAATTGCCGTCACGCCAATTGGACGAATAATTGGCGGAGTCCTACATGACACTCGTCCGAAAGAATTCACCGCTCTCGATATCCCCCCCTTGCTATTACCACTACAGCGGTCGGTCGGGCCGGATTGTCACTCACTAAAGCCGTCGGTTCATTAGCAATGAGTTAATTAGACGACCGGAGCAATCTCGAAAAGTAGAAAATGGGTTCGGCGAAAATGGAGTTAGGCGACGCTCAAAAAACGGGCCGCTGCAATTGTCTACGGTCTGAGAATGCAGTTGCAGCGTTTTTGAAAGGTTCGAGCGGACAATTAACAGCGTTCGCGTTGCATTTATGTATGGTTGTAGGAAGTCGGTGCTATGTATTCATAGAATCATCGTATATCTCGAACGTTGTACATGTCATCAAAATAAGTATTACATGTAAAATGGATTGTCGCTAATTGCTAGTGTGATAGAATGAGCGAATACTTGGACGTTTAAGCTTAGTAAGTAATTATAAAATGTGTTTCAATTAGAGGTTACTTTTTAAATTCATAGTAGAACAGAAAAATTATTTAAAATGCAACAGTATATAGCAAAAAAGTTCTGGTAGTTTTGCTAGAGTTTAATAAAATATTTATAGTAACTGAGTTGCAATTATTATTAAGAACACCTTCTACACACTATTTTTTAATTCGTTGCGTTTACACGATGGAATTTTTCAGTTATTTCTTTGCGACAGATTTAAAACTAGGTAGGATCTTATATAAAATGTAGTGACGTAATTAACTACATATTCACTACAAAAATAATTACAGCAGACGCTCGATCACGTGAACGATATCAGCCAAGCACTACTGTTCACATTGCTGAAAGTTGACATTAGCGAGTTCTATTTGATTTATAAGGAAATTGTATAAAAGAAAATATGTATGTTCATTAAAAAATAAATCATGAACAATGAATAACATAATAAATTTTGTATTATTTTGAAAAATAATGTCCTATTTTTGTTTGCGTAAATTTACGCTTGGTATTTTCTAATGCCATTGCCCGTAGTTTACGGAGCACTAAAATATGGGAATATAATTTCTTCAGCCCAATCTAACGCTTGATTAAAAATTCCTACAACTTGCACATCACTCACTGTACTTTTCATTTCGAATCGGAGGGTCGTCATCTTCACTCACCCCATCTTCCTCTTCATGTGCATCATCCATCTCTTTATCGTCATTCCATAATCTAACATCGGTAATTGTGCAAACAAAATCGGGATTTATTGTTTTTAATAATTTGAGAACGTCCGATGATGCACTGTCAATAACTTCAGCATCAGATAGTAACTGTTTTCTAATGATGGTTAGCAGTACATTGTCTCCACTGTCATAATCATCACTGGAGTAAAGGTTAAGGACATTCCACGCCATATCTACATTTTAAATTGCTTCAGGTAAAGTTATTTGCTTCAAGGATTCAGAAATGTTTTTAGGATTTTTTAATAACGCAGACGAAAGTAGAAATTTTCGATAATACAATTTAGTAATTTTTGTTACATCTTGATCCATCGGTTGGATAAGTAGAGTTACGTTGGGCGGCATGCACATAAGAAAAACTGAGCCATCGTTGCTTCTCAATTGCTCCTCTGGAGGATGACTTGGTGCATTATCAAAGATTAGTTCCGCCTTTATTAGAAGATGTTGCTTTCTTAAAAAATCTTTCACTTACAAATTGAATATGTATAATTAAATTACGTTACTTATTATTATAATTGCAATACATGAGCGACAAAGTGCTTCTGGAACCATTCCAGAAATATGCCTTTGGTCATCCAAGCAGATTTTGAACAGTTATAATCAACGGGAATTTCTACCGACTACAAAATGTTCGGTGTCTTTTAGGTTTTCATTCAATAATTTTGCTCTCTCTTCAATTAATTGGTACATTATTATCCCTTTGTTTTAAGAACCATTTATACAGACGATTTTCCATTCTACGTGCTTGGGCATTTTTTAAAGTTCTGCGATTTTCCGGGCCCCCAATGTATCTGACACACGTTGTAAAATTTGTGACTTGAATCGCTTAATTTTACAGATTGTGGCTTTAGATACTCCGTATGTTTTTGCCAATTGAGTCACCCCCGCACCTTTAATTTCGTCGATGCTTTTCACTTTGTCACTTAATTTTACAAATGTTCTTTTATTCGACGTGGATGCCATGTCTGTTCTGGCGTGATTTTAGCTGCACACTACTTTATTTCACGAGAGGCAGAAGAGCCAACTCTTACAGGAATCCCATAGACAAATCGGGAAACAGCCGGTGCCGGCGCCGAAAGCGTTTACGTAAACATTCTTTTGATCGACTTTTTTAAATAAAATTACACGATTTATTGCTGCTAAATTAATACGACAATATTTTTAAGAAAAAGCTCCACCTTCATTTACAAATATTTTTATTTTCTTCGAACGTTTCCTTATACTGGAACTCCATGCAGCTTCCTTATTTGGAACGAAATAAAGGTGTTTTTCGTACCTTGGTGATTGTTACACACTATTTAATGCAGCTTAATTTCATATAAGTAACGACAAAAAGTGCCACAATGCAAAAGCAACCAATAATAACGTATCGAAACACATGCATGAAATAAAAAGAACAAATGAATTATTCTAATATCAAATAAAAATGAAGTGATCAGTAATTGTAATACACGATTTACGACAATGACTTTTGATGTCCAAATACAAGTTGTAACGGAAATATGGTTAGTTTTATTTAATAATAGTTTTGTTTTGTGATGTACAGATAAATATAAATCCGGCTACATCTTAGAGCTTAAAATTCTTCTATTTGGTAAAGTGTACCTTGATTGTAATTTGTTACAAAAATGAAACCTTTATCTTGTATAATTGATATTGGATAACAGCGTTATCATTCCAATAAGAGTATTGCCTGTGACCTTCTTGAGTTTTTCGGATATTCGCTTTCCAGAACTAATGCTAACTTTTGGTAATTCGAGCGACGGGGGCTGCAGTGTATCAGAAACTTAAGAAACATTTTCAGATGCTGAGCTGTTAAATATGTGATTTACATGTTTGCGGGCAATATGAGCATTCATCATGGAAACATGAGCATTCATATTTTCACCGCCATATCACCGCCAACATCTGATGTGTGAATATATTTTTTAAATATATACTTGCACAATTTATTCGCTATACCCATTGCAAGTTTTTAAAACAATGAATAAGTAACAAATAAATAATGAATAACTCAGCTCCACAAGTATAGCAAACAGAATTTAAAACTTACATATGAAACCGAACTAAAAAATTGTCAGGTAGGCACCAATATATCTAAATAACAATATAAAGGGATGCTGTAAATAAATATATAAAGCAGAGCATTTGGCAACCTGCCGCGACGTTTATTTATTCTTTTGTAGTTAACAGTGCACTGGGCAAGCATTTGTGGAAGTATACACTAGGGTGACATATAGATATATATAATATAACATATTATATAACATATAATAGACACCTACTAATTAAAAAAAGACTCTATTCTCGTTATATATACAAAATATTTTAAAATTTTTAAATTAGACTAATATTTTGTCGATCCACCTTTACTTGCGTGAAGTGCTGCGAGTCGTCGTGGCATAGAATCTATTAAATGATTAATGGTGTCTTCTGGATTATTTAACTACTCTTCTGTAACAGCTGCCACGAGTTCTTCCTTATTGCTGGGTTTTCGGGCTCGTTTCGCCATATTTGTCTGGACTATATGCCAAACATTCTCTATCGGATTCATGTCTGGTGATTGGCCTGGCCATGGTGAAATCCGAATCCCCTGTTCCTCCTTCCATGTGGTTGTTGTTCTTGCTTTGTGGCAGGGTGCTCCATCCTCCATAAAAGTGGCGTCTTTTTTTAGATAAAATGGCGTTGTCGAATATCGGTAGTTGTCCTTCTGTTAATAATTGGATATATTTTGCCGCATTTATATTTCCGTCGCAGATTACTAATTGCGATCTTCCACCATACCATATCGCGCCCCACATCGTTATGTTCACACCGCCGTATTTCACCGTCCGATGCAAAAATTTGTCGTCCAGTTGCTGTAACGAACGTCTCCATATCCACGTACGACCACTATCACTGAATTGACAGTATCTCCTTTCGTCTGAAAAAATGTCAGACCGCCAAAACTCGTCGGGCTTCGTTCGCATTTCGATTGCCCAAGCCATTCGGCGCCGTTTTTGAAACGCTGTAAGGAGAGGTTTTTTTCTTTGCCATCCTTTTATACATCCTCACACTGTGGGGGTATCGCAGAACGGTGCGCTGACTTTTCTGTGAAGTTGCCGCAAGCTCAGCTGTACTTTTTCGCGGTTCTCTTAACACTTCGCGCACAAGCGCTCTTTTACTTCTTTCAGAAGGTCCGGCACGACCTGGTCTCGGCTCCACTGTTGTTTTTTCCTTGCGTTTAAATTGTGTAATCACACGGTTAACTGAGGACAACGGAATATTTAAAAATTTACTTATTTCACGTTGCGAAGCACCGCGTTCACTCTGGCCAACGATGCGACCCCGGGTGAAGTCGCTAATATTACTCGAACCTTGTAAGCGAGGCATAGTTGAAACGATACTAAACTATGACGAATTCCTTCCGATACATCTACCCCTACCCTAATGACAAGAGAAAGTTCTTAATTCGTTCTTAGAATTTAGCTGTTTACATATTTATACTGCTTTACCTGGTGTCTATTTTATTCTGTCACCCTAGTGTATTTATCAAAGTTCATTTAGATTTATCCCCGCTGTACATATTTTATTACTATTATTATTACATATGTGTATGCACGCACGATTACTTTTTGTTTAATAATATCTTCTATAGAATTTTAAATGTCATTGATATTGGCATAACATAATAAAGTTAAAAGACGAGCTGTATAAGTCGTAGAGTGTGATCTTGATAAATAAAAAAACAATCTACGTTTAAATACGCATATCAGACGTACCACCAGAGCAAGAAACAATCGTTTATTTTAAATGAACGGTTCAGCAAGAAACTATAACCCACTTATGTAGGTATATAAGTTCGTTATTATATATGATATGCATTCGGCTGGCCTGATGACTCAAAAAGGTTTCGATTCATTTTTATTTCGAACTCTAACTTCTTAACGAATACTTTTATCTAAATGAATGATCCTTCATGGTGCCGAAAACGATTTTCGCTTGTTCTTACCGTATGATATTTGCATTCGATTCGCCCATCGCTAGTAAATACCCTTCCTCTTTACCTTCGTTATAACCCGTCCATCAACAAGTAGGTATACTATTATTTTGAATATTACGCGAATAAGCTTCTTTTTCTCTAAAAGCATATTTTCCTTTTGCGCAACGAAATTTCGAAATGATTGTCCACGTCGTTTCTCTCTCTACATCCGGCGTTCCAAGATGTTTTGTTCTAAGATAGTAAATATATAAAAGCGCGATTCTATTGTACTTATGTTAATACACTCCCATAAAGCACACTTTTCATTTTTATATTCCTACTACGGCGAAAGAGGTAGGGCCTCTCTAGACATTCGGTCGCCATTTTTCTCCTGCATTCATTTTTTGTCTATTTTAAGTGGACGTAAATGGTCGTAAAAACATTGTAAGAGTTATAAAACTCAGATATATAAACCTTTAGAGGAAGGATTGCTTTATAACGCGGTCCGAAAGTGCCTGCGTGAGTTATTGATTTTGCTGTTCGCTGTAAATGACATTTATAATTCGTAATCCATATTATTTTAGAGGAGATGCTTTCGCCGAACAACTTTTCTCATCTGTCTGATGTGCCTTCTATTTCCCGCAATGAAAACGAGTTCTCTTTCGCATCCTAATGGATACTTTATATCCCCGAAATTGGTTGTAAACTCTAACGGAGAAAGTTTTTGGGTTGTTTAGTCGTCTTAGGTGTTGCATATCACTAAACTGCTGGAAGTCTGCATTCTACATATGCATATACGAGGGCGACCTGAAATGCTTCCGGAATCGAAAAGAAAAACACGGTATTGGTGGGGTTCCTTATTTTTATTTTTGGATGTAGTCTCCTCGAAGATCAATACACTTTTCAAACGGTGCTCCAGTCTCTTTAAGACGTCGGAAAAGTAGGATGTTTCGAGGTTTGCAAAATAGTCATCTGCCACATCTCATTTGAGGCAAACCTCAGTCACTGGGGAATAGGTCTAGTGAATATGGAGGATGAGAGACCAATTCGTAGGGCAACCCATTCAATTTGGACATGACGATGCGAGGCGAATGAGCCGGAGTATTGTCGTGGTGGAAACTGGCACTCCTTCAATACTGCATTAAATAAGGTCAATAAATCGTTGTCAAATTGCTCCGTGATTGTCCTTTCCTTTTGCAGGTGGTCGATGAGGATCACACCTTGTGAATCCCAAAAAATTGTCGCCATGACCTTTCCGGCCGATGGACCTTGCTTGATGGTCTTTGCTTTTTCGGAGCCCATTTGCCCGTCCACCGCTTCGACTGTTTCTTGGTCTCCGATATGTAGTGGTAGATCCCAGTCTCATCCACGGTTACGAAACGTATGAAGAAATTCCTTCGATTGCGTTGGTTTCTGGCCAGACACTCCTCCGAAACCGTCACCTGATTTCGTTTTTGCTCCGGTGTGAGCAAGCGCGGTACCAATCGCGCCGAAAGCTTTTTCATACTAAAAATTTCGTGTAGGACATGGACGACGCGTTCTTCTGAGATGCCTCTTGTCTCCGCTATCTCTTTCAGCTTCAATTGGCGATCGGCTAACACGACATCATGGATCTTGTCGACCATTTCATCGTTGATAGCGGTTTTTGGGGCGTCCACTGCGTGGTTCGTTACTTGTGCTTGTGCGGCCACGTTTGAACTCGCTCACTCAGACGCTGATGGTCGAAAATGATGCGGCCATGAACCTCTAGCAAGATATTTCGAATTTCTGTGGTCGTTTTTCTAGCCATCCAGAAGTATTTTAGCACTGCACGAAATTCGATTTTATCCATTTTTTGACAGTTGCCGATTCCGAGAACATTTCAGGTCGCTCTCGTAATTTGTAAATACCATAAATGAATCTAAATTTCCTAAAGAATAATAAACAAGTGCACAACGTAAGTGTGCATTTCAATTTTAAGTGCATATTTAGGGATCTTTTTAGTGAATATTGTATGTATTAGGCAAACCTTTTAGTGGATAGTTTCTAATCTTTAGTTATAGCATAATAAAAACAAGAATATTAGAAACATGCTTTACGATTTCGCTGTATAATTGAAGAAAAAAGACTGTAGTATTGATATATACACTTACAAACGCTCAGTAAAAGAAACATTAAAACAAAGATGCAATTTCAATTTAAATTTTCTTTCGGGCCAAATAGATCCGAACGGAATAGCAGGGTTGCAGCATTCGCTAAATTAATTAGATTTTACTGTCGCATGTCTTCTGAATGGTATTCGTGATTTCGTTGATTAAAGTAGTAATGTCTATGATACCAACGCTAGATATACGCGTTGGTATCATGATATCGTAACAAGGTTAAATGTATTTTACGGACGGTGCGATTTAATGTTTATTAATTGCGATATAATACGGTTACATCGAGGGCGAAACGTTAAGCGATTGCAAGAAGAAATGAGTAATTATTCCCTTACGTGAACTGAAAGTCTGAAAGACGTTCACCTTTCTGTGTAGGGCGCGCCGCCGACCTGCTCGTCAAAAAAAGGAGCGCCAGGCCGCTCGGGTATATTTTTATATGCCCAGCAAGGCGGAAATATTTCCACGACAGTCAAACGCCTGAATTTTACGCTAGAGCGTGAGAGGAGGCTTTTTCTTTTTCCTCGAGGCTTGCTTTCTTGAAGTGAAAACACTCACACTAATGAAGTCAATTAGAGAGGATTTCTAAAACGTTGGTGAACGTTACTTCCTTTTTCCTTTTTTCTTGTGTCTCTTCGTTACTTCTGCCTTCTTCTTCAACGGCACCGTCGTCTAAATTCATATGCAAGAAATGTATTCCCTCATTCGTACCTAATGCAATTTTTACGTGTCCATTTTCGCAGTAAACATTTATTCGTTTCGGCGAGCGAAAATCCACCGTTCGTATTTTTTAACTTGTCAAAGTGTAAATGTGTTT
This sequence comes from Trypoxylus dichotomus, assembly GCA_023509865.1. Classification (NCBI taxonomy): domain Eukaryota; kingdom Metazoa; phylum Arthropoda; class Insecta; order Coleoptera; family Scarabaeidae; genus Trypoxylus; species Trypoxylus dichotomus. The sequence goes on from CM042075.1 coordinate 63,644,215, forward strand.
CGCGTTTTCGAATGTAACTCGGGCGCATTTTCTGGATTAAAGAAGAGAAAATGAATTTATTTGCATGTTTCTATTTTCTTCAGCATCCTCGTCAATATGGTTTCCGAAATTATTTGTTTTTTTTAAAGAAAAAACGAAGACGATAAACTTCGTGGGCAAATTAAGTTTTTAACGCCTCTGCTTGGTTATAGTATAAAATCAAAATATTTCTAACACCGGGGTTTTGCTTATTATAAAATGCAGGTTCGCTTAAAGTAAATGAGCTTTCTGTTAGCATTCGAAGGGATGCTCTTGAATTTACAAAACTCCAAGTGCTTCGGGAGGACAAAAATGGATATGGAAGATATTAATAGCAATATGGAAGGAACAGAAAATACTAAAAGATTGGGAAAATAATCTAATAATTCCGATTTACAAGAAAGGACTACAGATCCAATGCGAGAACTACAGAGCTATGTGTTTAGCACAAATGAGCTACAAACTATGTACTAGAAGAAGAAGAGGCAACTTTTAGGTCGGAGAGACAAATGAACGTCAATATAAATATAATGAAGAACTTAATAGAAAGAAAAATTGAAGAAGGGGAAGAAATGTTTCTAGTGTCCATCGAGTTGAAAGCAGCCTTTGATACGATAGATACAAGAGAGATATGGGAAAGTTTAAAGGAAATGGAAGTCTCTTAAAACCCGGCCAGACGCCATCAGAAATACATATGAGACAGTGAGATTCAGGATATAAATTGCAGGGCAAAATGAAAAAAGGAATAAAACAAATTGACAGTCTGAGTCCACTCTTATTCGTACTGATGATGAACAGAGCAATCAAATAAATAAAAGTACAAACCGGACAGCACAGCACAATAATAGGGCACAAATATCTGGAACCTCTGGAGTGAGTAGCTTACTATATGCAGATAATGTGGTCCGGACCGCATAAAGAACTTGACGAAGGAAATAGAAAGCGTGAAGATGGAAGTATACTTGAATAAAACTAAGGTAATGATCGTAAACAAACACCGAGATAATAGAGTCAACAAAGAAATTAAATTTAGAAGCAATACACTGGAGAGGGTAACCACATATGAGTATTTGAGAAGCATACTGACAGATGACGGAAAAATAGATAGGGAGTTAACAAACATAGTGAATAAATCAACAAGAATATACCACTCTTTAAATAAGACAATTCTAGGAAACATAGATGTTGATATGGAGGCAAAAATAAAAACATAAAATACTATAACAATCTCAGTACTAACGTATGCATGTGAAAACTGGACATTGCAACAAACAATTTTTCATTTTTTTTATAACATTCTATATGGTAAATAGCATCACAGACTTTCATGGCCATTTGTCACAGTCGTAACGGTTGTCACATTTCGCATTTTCAAAGGTACCTTAGCACCTGTGAAAATGTGAACCGCAGTTGTTTGCGAAACGTCAGGGACAGAAAACCTAGTGACACGGCGGAACCTGGCAACCGTTACGACTATATTATATATGGTGTCAATAGCTTAAGTTCGCCCCCAGGAAATACCTTAGCAGTTGACTTCTGCTCGGTTGTTTCCAAGCAAGTACATAGTTTTCAGAACAAGAAAGATGAAGTAGAGATAATGGAAATGAAACATCTAAGAAGCGTGGAGGGGAAAATCAAATGAGATAGGATCAAGAATGAAGATATTAGAAAAATAATAAAGCAAGAACCAATAATAAAGAAATAAGGACGAAGTAATTAAGTTGGTACTGACATATAGTAAGAACGAAGACAGATAAAATTACAAGATAAATAATGGAGACAAGAGACCTAAAAGGGAAAAGAAGAGGTAGACCTAGGAGGAAATGGATGGACCAGATAAGAGAAATGGATAGAAGAAAGGGAAAAAATTTGGAAGAAATGGAAGTAATAGCAAGGAATAGAAGGGAGTGGAAAAAATGCGTATAAAAAGAACCGGAATCGTCATCGGACACCTAAAAAGGCATAAGGATATGAGAAGAAAAAAGTTTCTGTAGTAAATATTTATTCGCTTCGACGAATGAAAATCCCCCATTCGTATTTTTTAACTTATCAAAGCGTAAATGTGTTTTGTGTTTTCGAATGAAATTCGCGTACATTTTCCGGATTAAAGAAGAGAAAATGAATTTATTTACATGTTTTTATTTTTTAAGCATCCTCGTCAATATGGTTTCGGAAATTACTTTTTTTTTGAAAAAAGAAAGGAGCGAACAGGATAATCTTCGTGGGAGGCAAATTAAGTTTTTAATGCCTTTACTTAGTAGCGCTATAAAATCAAAATATTTTCAACACCGAGAACTTGCATATTATAAAATACAGGTTCGCTTAAAGTGAATGAGTTTTCTGTTAGCTTCTGTTCCTCTTGAATTTACAAAACTCCAAGTACTTCAGGAGTTATATGGAGAAAAGAGAAATTTCTATACTTTGAAACTTCCTTATCGTAGTCGAGACGTCATGTATAATTACTCTTGTGGTGGCAGCTTTTCATATACTCTGTATTTATTTTAATAATAATTTTCTCTCATTTCCAACACGCCTTTAGGTAATTGCTCCATATCCTAATTTAATCATGATGTTAGGAGACAACGTGCTATATATGTTACTGTACGTAAATATATTACTAAGCTTACCAGTGCCAAGTATTATCATCTAAGTGAATACATACCTAAAATCAAAAACAAAAACGTACAATCTACTTCTTCAGGTGTTTCAACTATGCCAAATATAATCGTTGCGGAGAAGTAATAAGACGGCGATCTGAAATGTCTCCGGAATCGACAAGAAAAATACGGTATTGGTGTGTTTTTATTTTTAATTTTCGATATAGTCTCCTCGAACACAATACACTTTTTCAAACAGTGCTCCAGTTTCTTCAAGCCGTCGATAAAGCGAGATATTTTGAGGTTTGCAAAATAGCCACCTATAGCGGCGATCTCCTCATTTGAGGTAAATCTCTTTCTCCCAGTGATTTTTTCATGTTTGGGAATAGGAAAAAGTTGCTGGGGACTAGATCCGGTAAATATGGAGGATGAGAGACCTATTCGTTACGTAACTCATTTGTCCCAATAAGTAATCCTTTTCACAGATTATCAGAAACATTTTTTTTTTTGAGCAAAACAATTAAACAATAACGGATTAATAATCAAATTAAAAACAAGACGATTAGTTCTCGAATTATTATATAGTGATTTTTTTTGGTTTTGTAAAGGTACCAATTGCTTTTTTTATTAACCCAAGTTTCATTATAAACCTAAACTAATTTTCCAAGTTACTAAATAATCAATTTTTCACCAATAGAATCAAACTTTTTTAATTAAGAAGAATATTGTCATAAAATTTTTGGAGTAGAACTTCTTATGTTCTCTCTGCATGACTATTACTTTCTTTTAAAATTTTGATACAAACCTCAAACAGCTTGCTAATTGGAAGAGTCTTATGTTACTTGTGCCCACTTTATGAGAGTTTATTAAAAGTGGGCTGGTCTTTTATTGAAACATTCTGTAATGTCGATGATGCTGTTTCAGCATTTTATATTCAACTGCTTGGTACCGTACGTTAGTTTCCACATGCAGAACTTCCCGGCGTAGTTTTCCTCCATGGTTCAATGCCGTCATTAAGAGAAATCTGAAAATAAGGCAATATTATTACAGTAAATGGAAAAAGAAATTATCTAGATTCCGGATGGAGTTTTCACGTTTAAAATGCTTGGTCATGGCGTAAATTAAAAGTATATTCTTAAAATATATCGTTTTTCTTTTATAGCACGATAAATTATCAAATACCAAATTTAATTCCTGACTATCTCAGAAAATTTATTATGAGCGAAGTCTTTTAAGTTTAGCATACTGCGAGATAGAGGCAGTGACGCCCTCTATCTCCCACTAATCAAATGATAGTACTAAAAATTAATCTCCATCTTTAGTTAAGTTAGTCTTAACAAACTCCCAAAGTTGACAAGTCAATTAATAAATGAAATTAAACTGAGAATATTCTCGTGCAATAATTTTATATAATCTTCGAAAACGAAAAAAGCCTCGTAGAGTTAGTTTCTGTTATCGGCAATGAAGCACATCATCAGTCAACAACTTCTCGTTGGTATGGAAAATTTAAAGGTAGATGGATTAGTTTTAGCGACGATCCAAGAGCAAGTGCACCAAAATCGGCAGTCACTCAGGAAAGCGGCGATGCTGTGCGCAACATTATCAATAAAGATCGACATGTGACGTATTGCGAGACTGTGTTAACATTGGAGATTTGAACGACCTCAATTCAAAAAATAATATATAAAAAAATAGTTTTCCCTTAGATGCTGCTGTTGACCGAATAACGGAACGCAGCTAGGGAGAATTGGTTTCAAAAAATTTACTGCTTCAACGCCGGAAACTCTAAAAACGTGTACAAGATTTTGGATTTATTCTTACGAGCCAGAAAATATCAGTGGTCTATTAGGGTATTCCAAAATGAAGAAAAACCACAAAACTAATCCGTTTTGAAAGCAGGTCATATAGTAACAGTTCCCCTACCAGATCAAGGAGCTGTTACTGCCGATTGGTATAGAAGAATTTCTTTGTCGGAAGTTATCGCTGAGCTTCGAAAACCAGTTCACAGGTATAGCAGTAAACTCCACTCACACAAATTAAACTGATGAAAACCAGCACTGAACGACGATCATCCGCCAGCAAGATAATGCAAGTTCGTACTAAGCACGTAAGACAATTGAATTTTCAATGCAACAAAACGAATTATTAGACTATCCTCCGTATACTCCGTACCTAAGTCCCAACAATTTCTTTCACTTTGCGAAAATCAAGAAGGTACTATGTGGTCAAAGGTTCCAGGCGTCGGAAGGTGCAGTCGATGTCCAAGTCTTTAAAAGCTCTCTACTGTTTTATTCCAGCTCGATAAGCAAAACTTAAAGGATAGCCCTCGTATAATATATGACACTGAGAATTTTGAAAGAAATCAATGGGGGTATTAATTATTATTAGCGAGGTATTAATTAATATTAATACTTCGCCTCCAGCAACAGCAAAATATAAACATTATAAGTTCAAAATAAAAGCGTTAACAAATTTAGAGTTAGATGAACAACAATAGCATCGAAAGTACAATATGGAATATTTTAGAAAACATGGTATTCCTGAAAAAATGTATCGGAAGTGTTAATGAAAGAAATTACAACGAATTGAGGGAAAGCGGTGCTGAAATAAAATTGGTAATAGTAAAGACAGTAGAAAGAATTTTCAAAGCACTGCTAAATATTATAAATGAAATAGTTTAACTATAACAAAGCATAGAACCTAATTAAAATACCATCTGTAAAATTTAGAAAATTACGTTTTTATAGCTTGCTTCCTCGACGTGGTTTAAAGTAACGTTTCCTTTTCGGTCTTCTATATTCGTTACGATAAAAATCAAACGATTTCGTCGTCATAATCCTTATTCATAAAAATAATCTCAATAAAAATAACAATAATAGTATAACGACGTGACGATAAGCTGACAAGAATGCAAACCCCATCATCATAATGTCTTTTCGAAGGGTCTATCGAATCTGCTAATGAATTGAGCTAACAACTTGGAGCGGAAGCGGACATAAATTTTCAGTTAAAAGAATTATGATTGTATCTCCCCACGAACTATAAATCAAAGGTTATGTTAATGTCCAATCATGCGCACTAAATAACGAGCGTGCTGGTGACAGGCCACCCGGTAAAATCATCTCTCCTCCGCCGGAGGGAGCACGAATGGAATTTATACCTCTTGACGCCGTTCACAATACCCTTTGCCACTGTAAATCTTATAGGCTCACCGTCGACGACTTGAGAACTCCGAAACTGTAAAAAGGGAAGCCCTCGGCGCGCACCAGAGCGTCTCGAAGTCTGCCGACGCCCTGATGAGGATTACAGTTTAGAAATTTATCTTACGCATTTTCGTCGAACTAGAAACTTGACGCGATCTCCTCTCCGAACCGTTCCGACGGCGGTGGAAGGTCCCCTTGTAAATGGGGAAGCTATCAGACGTATCCGAGACAACATCTAGCCCGAAGAAAAAATATCACGGACAAAGGAAGGCAAATCCGGGGACAATCTCATTGATGGCAAATTATCGTTTCTTCTTCGTCGTACCTTAGGAATGGCTGATGGACACTGGATGTCGGCCCTGTCAAATAGCGAATGAGGGAAATTAATCATCTGATCTCGCTTCAATTTAGGATTGAACAGAAATTGATATATACGCGTGAATAAGATCATACGCACCCACATTTTTACTTCCGTTTTCTGATGATTAATAGATCTTTTAATGGTGCTGCGTTTCCAATACGTTTCTTCAGTTTTCCATGAGTACAGTCGTTGGTAATTGAATTAGAACAACCCTTGTGTCCAAGAAAATCTACAATAGAGATCATGTTTCAGTACATTTAAAATTTTCGGTTTAAAATATTGCGTGTTCAAAGAGGAAATGAAGTCTTAGAACATGATATTTAGTATATCAAGTAAGTTATTAAATTTCTTAGTAATTTATTAACTAACTTGTATCCATTGTAATATATAATATAACAATGAAGTAAATGTGCTTGGAATTGTTTGTATAGGTCAAACTATGTTGACTTTTGGAATAAAGATTGTTAAAGGCTTATAGACTTATTCAATATATACATATGTGTATATACATATAATATTAGAGGACATACGAGGTATGTCTCGAAATTAATGAGAATGATTAGTGTTTAATTGAACAATTTAATATTGTTTCCTTCAATGTATGCTCGTTTGGAATGCACACGGCGTCCCCATCAAGTTTTTCATTCTGGACAACAATTTTGAAAGTGCTGTTGCGTTAGACCTTGCATTTTGAAAATTTGTGCTGGAGCTAATTGAACCATGGCCAACTTGATGAAAAAATTTTCAAAATGCTTACTTTTCCGGTTATACCGGACCTCATTTTAAATAGAGTGCATTTTTATTGCATATTTCATTTCAATATGTCTATCTTTATGCAGTTATTTGGAAAACTTTGAATATTTTACCGACTTTTGAAATCATCTGTAGCAGTCATTTTTAAGATGTAAGTATCGGCATTTGCACTCTTTCTAAAAGAAACGATAAGGATTACGATGGTGTCATTATATCTCAATTATCTATACACAGAGCGGTTTCTCCAATCTAATGAAAAGTCACAGCATTCGAGCATATGATTTCAAATTTCCATTATTATTGACAAGGGTTAATTTTACCTTTACTTATCTTTTATCAATGATAAATTCACAAAGGTCTGCAAATACCTGATATTTAAAAGAAATAGAAATAAGGTGAAGATATTATGTATGCTAAAACTGCAAATGTTTTCTAATCTGTAACCACTGTTATTTTCCAAGCATATTATGGATTATTACTGAATTTCTGTTGTGTAAGCTTTCTGAAGTTGTAGATGGCTTATCTGATGAAATCCAATTCTAAAGTTTCACTCCAATTCTTCTATTGAAAGTATTAAATTGGCATATACTTATACGTACAAATCTATTAGAGTCAGATTAGGAGATATAGGTGACTACTGCCATGACTCCGAAGAGCAATTAGCTTAATTTGTTGTGCTTTAAAGTTAAATATATACCATAGTTATTTTTTTATGAATTTGGCAGTAGCAGCACTAATATAAATTCTGACTGTTCGGAGAATGTCTGTTTACTTGTAATTTTCTTTTGAAAAACAACTGGTTGAGATAATAATAAACTAAATAAGTATTATTTTCAGGTAAGACTTTGGCATAGCCTGACTCATCTTACCACCTTGGGTAAGTAAACAATTGCCACAATAAAGTAGGTTGTCCATGGAGTAGCAACAAGAAGAGTTGATTACATTATCCAACACAATTTTGCTGTCTTCTATATGAGACTTTTTATTAACTAATTTGCTAGCTCTATGCCATACTAATCTGCCATCTGTTAAGAATCACTAATGTGGCTAAGTTGTTACTTAAGAACTGATAAGATGTTTATATCTGTGTAAAATTTTAGTAATTCATTTATTTATTATATAAATGTAATATATTAGTCATGGGTATACGAGTACTACAAGTATTTATTCTAATAATCATTAAAAAGGTTACAAGAGTACTTGTGAAAACACAAACAAGAATTATGAAATAAATTTTTGTTTGCTGCACTTTCTGCTGTGTATTTTGGTTTGGTAGTCCCTTTGAATCGTAGTCGGCCGTCACATAAGGATCTCATCTTCCTTGCTACCGAGTTTCCATGGTTTTTAAATCTTGATGAAATCTCTGGCCTTATTCAGTGCTTACAGGATCTAAATTTTCGGGAAAATGAAGGAAATGAAGCTTTATGCTCATGTTACAGCTCAGAGGATGAGATTTTTGAAGCATTGATTCACTAGTTCATTGTAATTGAAGGCTTTTTTGTTTCCAAGAAAATTGTTCGCGACCATAGTGAATGAAATCTAGACTCCTTTCTTACCTGTGTGAAATTCAAATACCTCCAGCTATAATTCTTTCGTAACTTACTCGTGGAAACTTTGGACATATGTGCTTGAAACAGTCCTCTTGAAAATCTTGAGTTTTAACATATTCATTCCTAAGACTCAATTTGATGTGAAAATGTGGAAAAAATATTATTTTCCTGGCGTCTAAAGGTTCACTTGGAATATTCTCACAATTATTTGAAATATTAAGAAGTTGCTGCATTTAGTTAACGATTTTTAAGAGTTTTAAAGTCGGTAAAGAAGAAATGCCGTAGAAAAAAGCATAGGGAAAAATTGGTTAAAAACTATTCTAAGTTTTTCAAAATGTTATTACTATGTTGCATACTATGCCTTAAATAGTTTCTCAGGCTTTCACGGCTGCTTGACATTGTCGTAACTTTTTTCGGAGTCTGCCGTGTCGTTTTCCCTCAATTTTTATACCTGAACAAATGGAAGATTAGCGATTATATATCTCTATATCGCCAGTCATAAGTAAGATCTGTTTTTTCCAGTGTTCCATTAACGATTTCAGAGAACAATGAACGCATGTACATACGTAGCACGAAAAAATATCGGGATCTCTGTTCGCGACACCTATTTTACGCTACCCCTGAACGTGTGCGAGCCACGACGGGTATGTGTGCGCGCGTCAAAACAAAATATATCAGTGCCGGGTCACATTTCACGACTAACTTATCGACACGTTGTTTACCCTGTCAAAAGCAAACACCGCGCACCGTGTAAAATACACGGGCGACGCACATTCTCGCTAAAATATCGTCACAGTAATTCGTTATTTATCGTTTAATGCAATTGCAAACGACGCAACCGGTTGTTTCGATTTGCTTTTAATTCGGGCCTGCGATGCTTCTGAATCGTTTCGGAGCTAAATCAATTATGGGAGTATTCGAATAAATGAACCGTTGGCTAGCGTGTCAGAGTAGCCCGCTGCGATTTGAATGCACTCGCGCATTGCCAGTTGCTATAGTTTGCTGTTATCTTACTAACCGTTGCAGTAGGTATTATGCGTATGGTGTAAATACATATCTGTAAAACAGTTCGTAGAGTCTGTAATATGACTGCCGTTGTAAAAATGCGATAGCACAGTATCATGGATACTCTGTCTTTGCCAAAGGCATGTTAGCGACAATGCTTTAGATCTAATTCTTTTAATAGTTTCCTATCCGTTTCGGATGTTGGCTACCGTGCACGCTATTTTAACTTTATTTACTGCTGCTCGGAATAATTTAGTCGTATTCATACCGAAGCAGGTTCTGAGATTTTTCAACCAAGAAACTTTTCCCTGTTGAATATTTTGCAGTAGATGAAATCTGTTCTCATTTCTTATTGTGTCCTAAATAGTGTAGTTTCTGAATTAACCACTTAAACTTAACCACTTAAAACGTGTGCAGCTAATTTTATTAAATATTTAGTTTTGGGAGTGGTGGATCTTATTTTCATTAAAAAGAGACTTTAAACATCCATTTTTTTGATCCATAGTACAATTCTATGAGAATTTGTGGAGGGTGGTCAATTTTCTTTGGGAATGTGTAAGGTGGATGTAGTTAGTTTTAGTAAAATTTTCATTGAAGACGGCGGATATTTTAGAGAGGATCGAAAACGAATGTGGTATGTTATAGTAAAAATTTAATTTCCCCTCACACGAACGAAAAGCATTTATAAAAGCAATATGTGTAAGATGTTTCAGCATATTTTCCTCTTTCTGCATTTACCAATATTGATACCTCTAATGGTGGTATTTAACATCTACCTCGTTCTTCTTCTAGTGTTAGTTCCTATCCGCTTCGGATGTTGGCTACCAGTATTTCAACTTTTTTTGCTGCTGCTCGGAACAATTCAGTCGTATTCATATCGAACCAGGTTCTGAGATTTTTCAACCAAGAAAATCGTCTTCTACCGATATCCTTCTTTCCCATTATATTTCCCTTAGAATATTCTGCAATAGGTGAAATCTCTTCTCATTATGTATCCTAAATATTGTAATTTCCGAATTTTCACGATATTAACCATTTCATTTTCTGTCCCGAACTTTCTCATAACTTCGATGTTTGTTATGTGTTCCGTCTACGGTATTTTTAATATCCTACGATATAACCACATCCCAAATGCTTCCAATTTCCTTGTTGTGGCTTCAGTAAGGGTCAATATTTTTACCCCGTAGAATAAAACGGAGAAAACATAACAACACAATAGTCTTGTCTTGGTGTTTGCTGTTATGTCATGGTTTATGAGTAGTCTTTCAGAATTTCTACCATTTTTTGGTGTTTTACTTTATCAAATGCCTTTTGATAATCAACAGAACATGCATACACCCCACAGTTCATGTTCCTGCACCGCTGAGATAATACGTGTATGCTGTACATGGCCTCTTTTATACCTACTGCATTTCTGAATCCGAATTGCATAGATGCTATTAGTTCTTCACAGGTTCTGTAAATTTTCCTTAATTTATTGTTCTATATTCTTCACGCTTTATAGCTTCTGGACAATACATATAATGCATTAAAAACATTCCAATATTCCTCTCAATTAGCTTCTTGTAGAGTATACCTCGCATTGGATATCGCCCATCGCTCTTATATGAGAGGTATTTCAAAAACTTGCGCTGAATCCGCTCAAGAAGATTGATTTGCATGTTGTACAGATGATACTAAGGCACGGATACGTATTCGAGCTTGGAAGCTACGTAAGCGAAGAAAAGGACCTTTATGGCATCAAGGACAGTAAAATCCTTACATTTTTATAAGTGCGAAAATCATAATAGTTTAGAGGCGGCTGTCGCGACATTTGACGAATGGCTAGAGAAGGTAAACATTTAGTCATATAGCGCATCTAAATCTGAACGAGCAATATTAATATTGTTAATACAATATAGACAATCGATTGTACAGTTTCCTTGTAAAAACATGAAGAAACATTTCTCATCATCAATAATCTTAATTATTATATGCAGACATCAGGTATGAATCTTGTTCAAATCACGCTGCGTCAACGTCATTGAAGGGGTTAACGGTGTAGTAGATTTTAATATCATTAGCATATGCTAATAAAAGGCAGTTAATGGACTTTAAAAGATCATTGATATATATATATATATATATATATATATCAATGATCCTAAAGATTGGTGAGATGCTGGCTAGTTGGTAAGTATCAGGAAACATGCGCGTGTGTAAAGCCAGATTAAAGTCATACATAGAGGAGTAGCAAATACTGTAGCATAATCCTTCACAAAGAAGCAAGGAATGTTATCGTTGCCAGCTGCAAATTTATTCTTTAAACTTCGTGTACCGAAATAAATGCAAACACAATGGTGGCAAGTTAGAATTTATATCTGGGAGATCTGAGCCCAAAGACTTAGGCGGAAAGACACTAGAGGATAATGTAGTGAAAGCATCAACTCTAATAATGGATTATATATACATATATTGCAACATCTAGCTGTTAAAAGTGATTTGAACTAACATTTAATCCTATGCTCTAGTGATTGGGATGTTTTGACCATAACAGTGGCGGGGTGGATTCAAATCCTACCAAAACTGAATTTTTTTCAGATACTTAAAACGTTCGTAAAATGTAAGAAAATCGTAATTTTATTTTTTTTGTTCTAATAGTATTAGAATCTGTTGCTCAAAAACTAAGAAAGGGGAAGGTATTTTATGACTTCACTCTGAAATAGATTCCGTTCGTCTAAAACGCATTACCCCTTCATCATTTAATACTCTGAACAGCGTACCTCGCAAAAACTAATCAAACGACAAGCGAATTATAAAAACTGGATGAATGAGACGAGAAGATATTAATTGCGATAGTGATGTTTTTGTCGCTTATAAATTGAAAGTGATTACCGTGAAAGCCCCTCGCCTTCACGGATACTTCCGCTCGAAAAAATTAAATTGCTTCACGTCGGGAGATAGAGAGACCACTCTATACGGGTGCCCCTTTTATTTCAATCCATTTATTTAGCAATATTTCGTTCAGATACTTTACTCTGACTCTATATGACCGTATATACGAGTTATATATGTATACTTGCGTGTAGTAGATATAGGGAGAAACTCCGTCATGTCGAAAATAAAACTCAAACTTCCGAGCCAATGTAGCTGAATGATGATGTTATATAGAATTGTGCATCTGCATATGAAATTATTTCATGTTCTGACGTTCGCGAACTTGATTTATGTACTTTCCAGTTGCGTACGGGAAAAATAACAATGTGTCTTCGCTATGTGCTTGCGCCATCTATCGGAAATTTCATGTTTCTTTCATCTCGAAGTACGATTCTTCGATGGAAAATATTTATTTGTAATTGAACGACTACGTAGATGCCACCGTTGTTGCTTTTATTCCTTGTGCAATCAAAAGGATTGAAGATGTCCTTTGCCAAACAGAAAATATCTACGTATATGTGATATCTCCTTTAAGAGCACCTGTACTTGATTTCGTAACAGAAGCAAGCGTTTTGCAAAAGAACTTCAACACAATTTATTCTTGGTGTGTAGAAAACAAAATGCAAGTTATGACACATCAAAAGTACAAATCCAGTTACCTATAATCACTTCATTGGCTAACTAAATATAACTAGGCATTAATCGGTGAGAAAGTGCTCACGAAAATTGCCATAAAAACATAGCTTACTGTATTGGCAAATTCTATTAACTACCACATCTGTTCTGGGCAAAACGACTTCCATCCATAAGGAAACGTCTGATGTTTAGGTGAAAAGTATTTGTCGCGTAAAGCCGTGTATAACTGGGTTGAGAAATTCTCTCAGGAGCGCTCGAAAGTTGGTGACTATCAGCAGGATGGTCGACCCGTTCCGATTGTAACAGATCCAACACTTCAACGGGTGGAAGAGATGATTCTGACTGACACGCGGGTAACAATAGACAGCATGGCAACTGTAATAAGGCGTTCTCATGGTTTAGCCTGCGTACTGGTGCACGATGGTTTGAATTTCCGAAAGGGTTGTCCACGGTGGGTACTTAGTCAACTGACCGAGAAACACAGAAGGACTAGAGTGGGCTTATTCTTGCAACACCTCTCTCGATAAGCAGAGAAAAGGGACGACGTGCTTAACAGGAGTGTTACTGGTGATGAGTCATGGGTGCATCCAATCCGAAACAAAACGAAAATAAAGATATCTCAAGAAACAAGAGTGTTATGTAGTGGAAACATTCTTCTTCACCGTTAACAAAGAAATTCGAAGTTGTGCCCTCAGCTAGTAGGGTTATGCTTACCGTGTTCTAGGATATTCAAGGAGTGTACTGTAGAGTTTTGTTGTTGCTTCGGGATGCAATTCGATGAAAACGACCAGGCCTACTAATGAGAGGAATATCGCTGCATCACCATAAGGCCAGGCCGCATTAGGCTCACTCGACCCAGACGAGAATTGCAAAATTAGAGTAGGAACTTCTTTGGCTTACAGTCCCGAACTAGCTTCAAGCTTCACTATAAGTTACTTGGTGTACTCAGAAAGTGTCCTGGCGGCAAACATTTTGAGGATGGTAATGATGTTCAACAAGAGATACGCACGTGGTTCAGACGGTAAGCCAAACACTTTCATGCAACAGATATTGAACCACCAATAAAGCGATGGGATAGGTGTGTTAATGTAGATGGAGACTTTGTTGAAAATTAAAACTTGCTTCTGGCTAACTATTTGTCTAATCATTCTTGTAATAGCTTTTTGTGACCTGCTTATTGACTTTCCCTCGTAAATAAATACGATGCAACAAGTTGCAATGCCAATACTTTAAAAGGAATTTATTTCTCTGAAGTTTAAGTTGGAATGTGGAATATTATACCACCTCCTGAGGTGACAGAAATTCCTCTTCAATATTATTAATCAAAAGAATATCATCCAATTATCCATTATCAAATAACGTAAGAGCAATAAACCACCTTCATTTGTTTATATTATCAAAAGAAAATAATAACAATTCAAAGCTACGCCTGCAGTAATATGTCCTGCTGAGCTCGATCTACCTTGCCGCGAGATAAATTAATTGCTTAGTTTATGAAGTCGTTCAATTTCCAGCGAATTCAATTCTGAACATCCCTGCTCCATCGCCGCCTGCATGATGTCTACCGGTAAGAATCTCAGTCGAAGGTTAAAAATGGCATTTCGCATTCCCTACAAATAGTTCAATTACTACTGCTCCTTTTCCGTGCGAACGGAGACGATCTAATTGAAAAACTCCATTATAATTGACTGATTGAGGATTCGTATTTCGCAGCTGCATGAAATTTATTTCAATCGGAAAATAAAATTAAATTCCCGACGATTTGCGCTTTCTCGAAGGGAAATCAAAACAGCGAAGCGGCCGTTCTAATATTATTTCTGGAACGGAATGAATAAACAAGGCGACGAAGGTGTGGAAGAAGGCTTCATCTACAGTGATAAATTGATAGGATGGCGGTAATTTGATTGTCACAGAAACAACTATCTAACTTTGCCGTTTAAAATTAAAATAGACGTTAAAAGAAATTGGAAATATTTTAGTTTTTTATTGCTTCGCCTTTTCTCTTAAGTGAATGCTTTGAAAAATAGCGTGGAACTTGCAAATCCAGACTATTCAAGGTCAGGCTACAATTAGGTAAACTAGGCAATTGTTTAAGGTCCCAATCTCAGAGGTGGTTCTGGCTATAAAGTTGAAACAATATACATATATTGGAGATACCGAGAATAACTTGTCAACTTTTTCGAATAAAGAGAACCGTCATTTTGACCACCAAAGACAGTAAAGATTTACTTAAAATTTACCTTAGGATTTAACTGGCTTTCTACATTGCACTTAGAACCAGAAATAGTGTAACCTGTGGACCCTATACAACTCGAAGAACACATTAAACTTTTTAATCTAGCTAGATATGTATAAGTCCCACCTTTCTTAATGCAAAGTACCATACTATCGATTAAGTTTACCCCTTAGCAAGCCACGAAATTTTTCTTCTTTGAACTTAAATTGGTAGAATAACTTTAAAAATATGTAAATTGACCTATTCTGTGGCGTTAGTGACGGCGCTTAAGTGTAGGTGATTCAATTTATGTTACACAGTTAACATGTGGTAGTCAGTTTAAGTTTTGACGTTTTAGAAAATAAGTATACATAAACGTTTCAGTTGGAAAAATGAAAACTTTAATTATAATAAAGGATGGTTACATTAAGTGTTCAAAGTGGGCTCCTTCATTTTCTATACATTACGCCACTCTTGGTTTCATGTTATTGACGGCATTCCTTAAATTATGTGGTGTAATTTCCTCGCAGACATTTCGGACAGCTTCACTTAATTGTACGAAGACGACTTGTGAATATTGCGTTTTTTTTTTGGGAGATCGCGGTAAAAAATCTACTACCATGGTTGTAATAAATTATTACGATATAGTTCGGCACTTATGGTATTATTAAGAAATATCGGACCAAAAATCCGTCTACTAAAAACAGCAAGCCAAACCCCTATTTTTTGAGAATTCAGGGGTCTCAAATATTTCATATGGCTTTACACTAGACCAGATGCGCATTGTTTGTTTATTCATATATTCTGATAAGTGACACCATGCTTTATCCGAGAAGAAGGATTTGTCAAGAGCATCATGATTATTCATCGTACCTAAAACCATTAGCGATAATTAAACCGGGTTGCCTGTTCAATGAGTAAAAGTTCTTGCACGCAATGAAATTTATGGTAATTTTTGTAAATCTTGTTAGGGATTGTTGTGAAAGCTTGGGAGTAGATTTTTTAGGCGATTGAGTTATTGGTTCCTCAACATCTGCTATATTCTCATCTGTTCGTTTTGATGGTCTACTACCATATGATTTTCGAGACATAGACCCTGTTGTACGAAATTTTGCTGCTGATTCTTGAATAACTTGCCGTAAATAAAAGGGGACATAAACAAAAAAAATAAATAAGGCAGAAATTCGACATTTCGACTGTGTTATAGTAGACCTCTTTAGGAGAAAAGCAGGGAGAACCAAAGTGGACACACTCAACGTGTAAACCATGCTAGAGCCGAAACCACTTTGGATGAAGGTCACGGTAACTTGACGTGCCTGTAGCGTGGTTAACACGTCGAGTGACTGTGACTCCTACGATGGAGGTCAAACGTCGAGATCCCGCTTTCTTTTCTTCTTTTCTTTTTCTTTTTTTCTGTACTCTTCCTCTTTTTCTCTTTTTTGATCTTTCTTTTACCTTCCTTTTTTTTATTTTCCTCTTGTTTTGTTTTATTTTCTTCCTCTTATCATGACACGGTCCAATTCCGGAGACAGTTCGTTTATTATTAAGAATATTATTGTTAAATCCGATTGCTAGTGCCTTAGATTTAAATGCGTGATACTACTATGGTATATTAGTCGATGTTCAACAAACATTATAAACGTATTAACTGCTAGAATATAAACATTCACTGTTGCGAATCTGTAAATTTGTATAATATGTTAAATATATGTGATTGTGAAGATCAATGATTTTGATTTAACTTAGAAGCTAGTTTTATTTCTTTACATTATTATTATGCTAGGGATTTTTTCTTGATTTTCAAAAAGGCTAAATTGATTAAAATGAAAATATATAATGAACGAAATAAATTACAAAAAATTAGACGATCTCACAAATACAGCTAGTGCTAAAATTATAAACACCCTGAAATAAATAATATCTAGTTTTCTAAATGTCCGGCGGGAATGGGACTAAATTGAGTCGTTACGATACAACGTTGAACAAAAAAAAAGACGAAACAATACGACTTCGGTGCAACTGGAAAATCGCAAAAGCAAAAAACTAAAATTGTCAGAATCGTTTCAAAGCATGTATATGCCGATGCTATTTTACATATTTTTTAGACTGAACTGCAGGGTAATAACAGGTATCTACATTTTTCTCCTTTATGGGATTTTAAAATTTTAGTTAAAGACTGTACCTTCATTAAACGCTGGTAAAATCTCGATAGGTATTTAATTACAGAATAACGATTATATTGCGCATATTTGTTAATATGTTGCATACCAGGTAAAGTGGAGCGATTTGTTAAAGATTTAGCAGTGCATGTTGGTTTTCTGTAAGAATTTTACGCTTGTGACGAAATTCATTTTATTTTCTGCATTTTCCACTAATGTATATATATAATGTTTTGCAACTCTATGTTATTTTACTTTCACTTTTGTCATTTATTTTTCTTTCCGTAATATATATGATTTTATTTTATAACATCTGTGTGCATTACGCATTATGTGTGCGCATTGTTTGTTTATTTATCCATTCTGATAAGTGATACCATGTTTCATCCGAGAAGAAGGATTTGTCAGGAGCATCATCATTGTCATGGTACCTAAAACCATTGACGGCAATTAAACCGGGTTGCGTGATCAATGAGTAAAAGTTCCTGCACGCAATTTTTGTAAATATTTTTAAGGATTGCCTGACATGTCCCATATGAAAGCGGCGCTTGTTGTGAAAGCCTGCAAATAGAGTTCTTAGGCGATTGAGTGATTTGTTCCTCAACATCTGCTATATTTTCACTTATCCTTTTTGATGGCCAACAACTATCTAGTTTTCAAGACACAGATCCTGCTTGGCGAAATTTTGCCTTTGATTCTTAAACAACTTGCTGTAAACTGTCATATGTTACTGGAAAATTTGCAAATTATGCTCGAAATTCATCTATACATGGTTGCAAAGAGTACCATTGATCTCCATTTTCTAACTTTATACCATTTCTGAAGTATGGCTCGATAATGAAAACTTTGTGATTTATTCAATGTCAATTGACTACTCACTACCAATAAGACATTTTGAAGAAATAATTTCATGGCTTGCTAGGGGGTAAATGTATATGATTATATAGTATTTACGTAATCCAAACAGTAAAATATGAAACGACTTAGTCAAATTTACCAGAAGAAAATATTCATCCTATTTTTTATAAATTCTATATCTGAGTAGACTCAAATTTACACACTACATCAGGGGTTCACTAAATGTGCGACGCGACACCTCAGGGCGCTGTATGAGACCCCTACGAACGCGAGACAAAGTGGCCTGGAATATTCTAGAATGAACATGTCGAAACGGCTTCGAAACTAATGAACCTTTCTAGAACAACTCAATCGTTCCTGTAGTCTGTGGTGCTTTGCAGAAAGAAATTGAAAATTCTGGAAGCACATAGAATATTCCAGAAAAGTATTGAAGTTTACACATCTTTCTACTAGACTTATATAGCATACTATAGGACACTGTCGAAGTTTCGGGAAAGTTCTAAGTAGGCTAGACCAATTGCTTATGGAAAAAAATCTTGTAAATTCTTATGTAGACAGTTTCAAGATTTGCAAAAGTAAAAAGAATGTGTTTACTAAATAAGCCTCAGTACTAAACAACGCAGAAGAGCTTATTCTGCTAGTTGCTCTTGGGATGGTTAATATTATGGTATGAGAATCGGCGGGAAAATGAATTTCAAAGATATAACATATCCCTGCTGTGTGAAGAATTCTCCTTACATCAGAAATGCGGCGTCCAGCAGTGTAGAAGGATCTCCAAGCAACTGAGAGCGAAACCTCGGTAGACTCGTGCAATTATAATAAGGTTTCAACCGGCGAATTTAATTTCTTTAAAACAAAAGCCGTATTCTTCTTTAGCTAGTAAAATTTATCTTATGTATGATCGTAAATTTATTCCTGGAATACATCACAATATTTCAGCAGTTACAATGCTCTTTTCAGTTTTAGAGGCAAGTAAAGCGAGAGTAATTTTAGCGAACAAATCTTGTCTCTAAACATCTTCACCGAGAAACTTAGTCTTTGTGTTGAGATCTTTATCTATCGAAACCGCGAAATACAGGTACCAGGCTGAATAGGTGCATTACATTTAAAGAGGGCACTTTCTGAGGAATTAGTCTCGTCGTTTCGTTCGTAATTGCCATAAACGCGAAGATTACTGCTACCAACATAATGCAATTGCTTGTATTTTACAAGATAAATACGTATGAAAACGGTAAATTTATCGGGATGACATCTTCTCTCGGAGGAATCCCCTTCTTTCCAATTTATTCGCTTAAAAAGTTCCTGTTGAAGAGCGTGGTAACTAGCTCCAAATCTGTCTAAATTTGCTATAACGCATCGGTATACGCAGTACGTTTCGTATAATTGTAATGCATTTATGTTGAAGTATTTTCCTTTAGATGTGTTAATTGTATGTTATGTATTGTATTAATTGTGTCTCCTTAAATACCATAAAAAATAGCGAAAAAGTAACCTACGTTGTTGATAATTTTGAAGTATAAAGTTTACGTAGTGTTAAGGCAAATTCATGCACAGTGAATGGAGTTGACTAAATTAAATATCAATTTCTTAACGACTGTCAATCAGTAGCGGAGATTGAAATCTCAATCGTCGTCCCTCTAGTGAATACGAAATAAGGTTTCCCGCCGTTAAAAAAAAAAGAATATTTTGATACAGTGCTTGAGCTTAGGATAGAATATCTTTGTAAATAGCTATCTGACGTCATTTTAACATTAAGTTGTAGCATTATATTACATTATTTAAATTTATTTGGCTCTTAACACGTTCAGTGCCACCAACGCCCATTGTCATTTCAAGTCAAGTTCGTTCGCAGAGCTGCGTTTTTCTCTCTAACATTTTGTTTTGCAGGCCATATTTGTATAAATCCTAAAATAGGATGTGACCCTACGTATGAATACCAAGTGTTACTGGTGGCACTGAACGTGTTAATATCAACTTAAATCTAAATTTAATTTCTGGTTTCCGTGGTTATTGGTTAATAATAATAATATAATAATCCAAATTGTGTTGCCTACAATAATAATATGCTGAAAATGTATATAATAATGAAACAAAAAAAAAGAGAGATTCACAAAAATGGCTCAAGATCCCGTTTATTTGCATTCCTCACCATGTGACTGAGAGGTGCCTTAAGTAAAATGTTGGTATTAGCTCTAGGTACTTGAAATATATTATAGCAGCGAATATGATGAGTAGGTACGGTAAAGTTTATTTGCGCTAGAAGGGCTGGCGAGTCGATATTATTTTTCAGTATCCTGCAATCCTAAAGAAACTCCACACTGTTACGCTCGCGGCGGTCAGCAAGAGATAGAAAACCATGCTCAACAAGTAAGCTATAATACTCGATACCTCTTGCAGGATACACGTTGTCCATTCCAAAGCAGAGATACTTTAGAAATTTCTTTTGAACGCATTCGATCATAAGCTCTTGGTATAAATAACGGGGATACCAAACAATGGAGGCGTATTCAAGCTTAGAACGAACGTAGGCATAATATAAACGTTTCATTACACCTAAGTCTGAGAAATGCCTGCAAGAACGCATGACAAAACCGAGAGTTTTGGAAGCAGATGAACGCATGGACGAAATATGTTCCGTAAATGACAGTCTATTATCAAACAAAACACCAAGATCCAAAGTTTTGATATTGCGTGGTATGGCTGCATCATTAATCTGGTAGTTATAGTGTAAAGTAGTATGAGTGCTTTATAGGAAACCACAGTACATTTGTTGATGTTCAGAGGGAGATAATTGACCTTGCTCCAAGTACTAATACGAAGAAGATTGTCTTGTAAATGTTTACAATCGAAAATGCTACCAACAGTATTAAATATCTTTACGTCATCTGCGTATGCTAAGACCTGACACGCAAACAGAGATAGTAAATCATTTATATAAAAATTGAAGAGAAGTGGTCCAAGATTTGAACCTTGAGGAACACCTGATGTTGGAGAAAACGGCGTAGAGGAATAACCGTTGTAGCAGACATAACACTCCCTTCCAGTAAGGTAAGACTCAATCAACGTCAGGAAACCCACACCAAAACCAAATTTATCAATTTTTTGTAGTAGCATCTCGTGGTTAATGCAGTCGAACGCTTTAGAAAAATCTACGTAAGTAACATCCACCTGCTTTCGGCTTATCAAGCGCTTCACTAAGATATTGGCCAATGCATGTTAAATTAGTGATCGTCGACCTACCTGCAACAAAACCGTGCTGATGCTCAGATATGAAAGGAGTTATGCAGGTGGATATTTCTTTGTAAAGCAAATGTTCAAATACCTTAGCTAAATTGGGCAGTATATTTATAGGCCTATAATCAGCAATGTTAGATCGATTTCCTTTCTTAAACACGGGGGTAATTCTGCTAATTTTCCAAATCCTTGGAAAAGTTGACGTGCTTATCGCTAGGTGAAATATAGTTGACAGTGGATAGGATAGAACAGGAGCACAATCACGTACAAAGAAGCTCGGTATTCCATCATCTCCAGTTGTCATATTAGATTTAAGTCTCTCGATACTGTTCTCCACATCTAATTCAGAGAAGGCATGAACACAAAAATTGTTATAATTGAGAAAAGAGTTGAAAGATACGTGTTGAACACTAGGTTTATACACACTCGCAAAGTCACCGGAAAAGGCATCCACGATTTAGTTTGGCTGGGTAAATTCTCTGCCGTCATACTGCATACTTCCCAATTGGTTTCATTCACTTTAAGATCGTTACGTCAATGGCCTTAGTTTTTATGGCATATTGTAATCAAACCAGTAAGGCAAGCAGATAAATTGCATATCGAAACTATTTGGGCAGTTTGGGGATTTATCTTATTAGCTAAGTAAAACTAAGTTACTTTACTACTTTTATTTAAGAGCTGGAAGACCCAGTAGGGCGATTGTGGCGATTAATAGTCGGTCAAGGTCTGTCGTAAATACGACTTAACTCTCGACTACCCAAGTCTTCCTTAAATCTTAAGCTTCGCATCAATGTGCGTATAATATCAGTCCGTAGACTATACTTTGCCGCAATGATCGTATAATATTTATTGTTATATCTACGCTTTCATAGGATAGGCTTCGCATCAATGTGCGCAAGAGTCCGAAGACGATACGTTACTTACTCCTTTGCTACAGTCCCCTCACTCTAGGGAGAAAACCTTAAACCATCAATCGTGCTAAAAGATGACTATATACCGTCTAATACCTGCGAAGCATCGCTAGCCCGAGCGTGCACCGAGTCCGGCGCAGTTAACGAGCGAGCTGCGACAGACCGGCAGTCGTACTGTTGCGATTCTCGCGACGTGAACGTTGCTGTGACAACTGAATACGTATTAGGCATGCTGCCGGAAAGCGCTGAGCTAAATTCTGCAGCAACAGTGCGCTAATATAATATATTATAAATGTATTTTAAGCGATTTCTTTTACGCTAAGGTATTTTTGTAAGCATATACATATACGGATTGAAGTAAATTCATAAAACAATATATACAATATAAGAACGTAGAAAAAATTAACAAATAACATATTAAAGAATATTGAATTGAAAGATGCTTAAATATAAAGATACGATATAAAAATGAAACATTCTCGATAAATTAGACTTCGTTAGTGTTACGAAGTCTAAATTATCGAGAATGTTAAACTAGAATTTTCAAAAGCACTTAAACTCCAAGTAATTTCCGTAATCCATAAACAGATAGATATCCGTTAGCACAGTGAAAGTTGGTTTAAAAGACGCAAACTTGCACGGCCATATTGCTACAAAAAAACCGTTGATACGTCGTGGGCATAAACAAAAACGTTTCCAGTGCGCTGACACTCACAAAGACTGTACAGTAGAACAATGGAGAAACGTACTTTGGAGTCTAATTATGAAGTGTTTAGTTGAAACCGCAACAATATTTGTCAGGCACTCAAAAGACTAGAAAATGCTGGCTGAGTGCACTACATCAAGAATAAAGAAAGGTAGTGGTTTATTTTTTTCTAAAGAGTTGCTTTTCAATAAGTGGAACAGAGGATCTTGTGAAAATTATTAAAATAATCCATCTTGATTGCGCTTAATATTATATTGAGGAAATCGGTAGAGAGAATGTCACGAATTGTGAGGGCAGTTATTAAATCAAAAGGTGGAGTTTTCGATGAGAAGAAAGTATAGTTCACTTTATGTTTTGTAATGTTTATTATTACTTTCCTTCGCAATACAGTCGTGGACGAATAAATATTTTTCTTATAATTGTTTTGTTTAAAGTTTTAAATTAAGCGTCAAATTTCATGAAATAGGAAGTGTCCATACTATAAAGTACGCAACTAAGTTCCCGCTGTTTGTCAATAGATTGCGCCAGCAATAAGTGTTGGTCGATTTTGGCATATCCAAAACCCTATGAACCAAGCTAAGACACATGGTAAACAAGCCGTTTTGACACAATAGTGATTTTGTTTTAGTGTTTACTTTTGGTTGTGTGAAAATGTCTGATTTTGTGCTAAATAGTCGCCATTTGTGTTAAGTGTTGATTTTCTTCTTTCATTCGAAGAAAACGTTTACGGAGATGCTGCTCTAAGTAAAAGAACGTGCCGTGATTGGTTCCGTCGCTTCAAAAGCGGCGATTTCGATGTTGACGACCGTCCGCGCGAAGGAAGGCCCAAAACCTTCGAAGACGCTGTATTGGAGGCATTGGTCGTTGTGGATCCATGCCAAACGCAACAAGAGCTTTCGCCAGCAGTAGTAGTTACCCGCCAAGCAATTTCCAAGCGATTGCACGCGTGGGAATGATTCAAAAGCAGGAACTTGGGTTCCTTATGATTTGAAACTGAGGGACGTTGAGCGTCGTTTTTTCGCCTGTGAACAACTGCTTCAGCGGCAAAAAAGGAAGTGATTCTACAGCATGAAGACGCTCGGCCTCACGTTGCCAAATTCTATAAAACCTACCTAGAAACGTTCAAATGGGAAGCCCTACCCCATCTGCCATATTCCCCCGATATTGCGCTGTCCGATTATCACTTGTTCCGTTCGATAGCACATGGTCTGGCTGATCAGCAGTTGCGCTCAAGACATCGAAGAATGGCTTGATTCGTGGATAGCGTCAAAACACTTTTACCGTAACGGTATTCGAGCTCTGTTAGAAAGATGCTAACGATGGCTAGCGATGGCCAATATTTTCACCAATTAAGCATTTTTCACAATAAGGTTTTCATAAAAAAAAACAGCAAGCACTTAGTTGCGCACCTTTTATTATGGGCGGTAGTATACATATACGCAGCAAAAGCTAGCGAGCAGAATTGGTGGGGTTGGTAACGAATTTCCAGTGGCGTATGATAGTATAATATATAAGTAATTTATTTTAGTATCAATTTGTGTATTACATAAAACAGATTCTCTGTGAAAGCAAATTGGTTAAGGATTTAATATAAATGCAGTACAAAACAATGTAGCGCAGCTACTTTCATTTTAGACTAATTTAGCAATTTAACTTTGTTAATTGTTTAATCGTATATAATTCCTTAATGATCGCAATGTTTTTGCTTGCCACCTGTCAAATAACTGGCAGTAAATTTAAAAAGTCATCTCAAATTGAATCATACTTTACTTACGAGGGAGAATTTACGTCAACGCGACAGCTAGAAGTGAAAAGCTGAAAGCCGAAAACCAGTTTGACTTACGGATCCGTAATAATTCCTAAACCTATCGCGTTTTTGATAATTATTTGTCTCTGATCGAACATTGCCATTGCTTCTCCGAGCAAAGTTATTTTAATTAACACTTCACGTCACAAAGCCATCGCACGCGCTCCATTCAATCCTGCATAATGATGTGAACTCGATGCGTCGAAGACGTATTTTACCGCATTTTCAGTAGCGGAACAATTCGTAAGGGAGACTGAAAAGCGAGGCCGCGAAACAATGTAAAATGGTCGCGTTATATATTTACAACAATATGTATACGGTTGCGTATAAACAGACTAGGCGGAGTTCCCTTGGCGTCAGCGTATTGTTCCGGCGGTGACAGAACGAACGGTAACATACAATGTTTAACGTGTTGATATTTGTATTTCCTCATCAAATGCTTATTTTAGACGAATAAATATTTTCACCGTCTCACTAACTTTTGTCAAGAATCGGAGGAATGTTGCTTGTATCGTTTCTTGAATAGGACGTAACGATTGTAGTCTCTATTGTATGTGACTAATTAAATATTAAGAATGTGAATGTCAACAATCAATATCTCTAAGTACAATTTATTCATCAAGACAATACACATATTTTTATGAATATTTTTTATTGGTTTTCTCGTTTCCTGGAAAGCAAAAATTCAAAACCGGGAAAATCCTCTTTTTATGTCGAAACCTGTACAGACACATTTAAAAACACTTTGCTGGAGAATCGTCAGATTTTTTCGTGGAGTGGACAGTTATTCTTTTGTGTGTTAATATATAAAACCTATTCCGACATTTATTACTTAAGAATTATTTAAACGCTTACTTTAAGGAAACAATAAATAGCTTTGTATAGTCTAATTATTTGAGGTATTATTATTTAGCCGCGCAATAATGTTTGCTGTGGACCAATTTGGATTTGGCGACTTCTCAAGTAAAACATTATGATACAATGCGTTGTCCATTAACATTATTGACGGTTTTTCTAAATTAGGGATTAGTTAAGTTTCAACCCACTTTGTAAATAAATCGCTATTCATAGCACCATGGTAATCACCTACATTTGATTTTGGTAATAAGGTGGATAGGATGGTAAGACCATCATAACCTTCGGCTTTCTGACACTTTTTATATTGTCATCCTGCCATGATTTCCTTTCACTTCCCTCTGAAAATATTCAGGATTCTTCTAGGTATACGATATCTCTTTTTAAAAATTATGCCAACATTTCAATGTACTTCCTTAGGAAGGAAAATCGTAATGTGAAATATCATTCCTCTCTATAATAGATCTGCGGTTATCATCTTTCGAAAGATTAAAATCCCAAAAGATGGAGTAAACATCGCCGTGATGATTGTCTTTCTTTACAAAATCAATTGAACATATTGCAATTTTGTGCATCAAAAAAAGGCTAGATTTAAATGTGAGTAAATGCACTGCTGTAAATATGCTTCTGTAATCTGGTATCCTTTCTATAAAGTCGATTCGTATTCATTAGAAAAAGTGTAAAGAAAGCTGTTAAAATATTTATATTATAAGCAACATTGCGAATCCTTAGTACAAGGTTATGGCTACATAGCTTTACTTGCAATACATAACGTCGATCCCCTGGATGTATACATATATGCTGCGCTAAAGCGGATATCAAGTTTCCTTTTAGTATCGGAAATAACAACATAGATGGCCTTGAGTTGTTGAGTTATCTTGACTTTGTTGTACCTCGTCCTTCCACCATATGTTCGTATACATATTACACCCCCAAATCGCGAAGTAACATTATGTTAAAGTCTCCAATATGTAGGATATCCAACACCTACACTTTTATTATCCGATCATTCCATAGATATTCATTTCTCAGCACCGGTTTCAACGGCTATGAATATACTTTAGGTTACGTTTGAGATATGCTCTTTTCCTTCTTTTATGTGTTTAGCCTTTAAAATTGTCCTGTAATTGAATTGTTAATAAATCATTGTTATCATTAAATAAGCTTAAAATCAGAGAACGTTTTCTTTTTCTTACAATTTGGTTATTGCATAATAGAGGTTAACGAATATCAGACACAACAATTCTTTGACAGCTGTCGTTCTTCCTGAATTAATTGCGTATGGTAGTTTATATGGGCCCGTCGCGCGACACTGATTTGCCGACATAACTTGGCAGCTCTAGTTATTAGTTCAAGTAGCTTCAAATATACGACGAGCTAGTGTACATTAGTATTACGCTAATTTAAAATTTTACCCACATTACAGCATCGCTGTATCTGCACATCGTCTCGTTATGTTCTATCTTTGTTCGACGCTTCCCTGGCCTTTCTCGTTCTTATTACGACGTCGAGAACCCAAGGAAACCGTAAGGGTAGTCGGCGTTGATTAAGTGTTTTATTCCCTCTTTCTGCATTCCAAAATGGAGGTGCGCACTCGTCATAATTTAAATGTAAATTTGAGAATCACTTCACACTCACGGAATATTGATTGACAAGGGAATTGATTACGGAAGCCGGGATTCCGTATTCAAGCGGACGTCATTGAAATGTGTAAATGTTACCGACGACGGTCGGCGCTCTAACCCCCTTTTCCTCCCTACCTTTAGCCGCCCCCGATGGGGCTTTAATTAAAACCGCAAAATGAAATATGTCCCGTTGTCGGCTGAAAGTTTTTGGAACGGGTATACGGGTATACCTTGGCAATGTTTCCAAGTTTTGAAACTGCCAGATTCGATAAACTTCTTTTTTCGGGAAGGTTTAGTACGAGGGCGAATTAATTATGAATCGGACTTTGCTTTTAAAACATATATTGATACAATAAAAGAAAATTTGAATACACCTTATATTTCTATGTAATCTTCTCTCTTATTCACACATTTCCCCTAACGTATCGGAAGTTTTTTTACTTCCCTCATCAAAAAATGCATGTGGTCGCGTCTAAAACCAATTGCGCACGAACATTTCCACACCTTCGTCGTTGTCAAAGTAGTGACCCCCAGTTCTTCCTTCCCCTTCCTCTTTCCTTCTACACGTGGTAGGTAGGCTACTGCCTATTTTCTTACTATGTTTCTTCGGACGCAGGTATCCTGCATCTTTTCCAGCGTTTTGATGTCCTGTCCTGATTTCTTTTCCGACAGGGTTATTTATTTTGGCACTTTTTACCAATCTATCATCGTTCATTCCGCTTACGTGTTTGTTCCAGCATTTTCTTCGTTTTCCTATCCATTTTCGCACTTCTTCTATTTGCTTGTTGACGTAGGTTTTCTGATTCTGTCAAGTAGTGTTTTTCCATGAATGCTTTTTATTATTTTCATTTCGATTATTCGCACCATTTGCTCTGTCTTGGAAGTGTCTGACCTTGTTTCAGCAACTTATGTCATTACGGGCCTTACCGCCAATTTGTAAACTCTCAGTTTGTTTTCCATTTTAAAGTATTTGTTCCTTCATACGATGTCTCTTAAGCAGCCTGAGATTGGCTGTGCTTTCATTGTTTGTTCTCGGAGTCCAGTATCTAGATATCCAGAGCTTGTTATACCAACTCCCAACGCCGTTCGTGGAGAAAGTCAATGAGCGGTATCCCTCTCGAATTCCATGGCTTTCCGCGGTGCTGCTTCTCCAGATTTTTGCCGTTCCGTGTTTGCCTGCTTAGACTCTGGGGTGTAATGCTGCAGGTCTCGTCACAGGTGACAATGCAGCTCAATAAATCATTTGTTCGATTTGTTCGATATTGTGCCAGAAATCTTTCACAGACAGCAAGAGGGTTTGGTTTCTGATCTTCGGTCAAGAGTGAAGGCACCCACTTTGCCGACACTTTTCGGTAATCCAAATTATCTGAAATGATAGATTGCGCACTTCCATATAATATTTCGACGTGTGCAGCAGTTTCCCATATTGTAAGGCGGCGGTCACATTCAATCAGCTCGCGGATTGCACGAATATTTGCCTTATTGGTGCTCGTCTGCAGTCGGCGTGCATGGTTCTCGTTTTCCACTGACTCTCGGCCATCGGAAAATTTTTTGTGCCAGTTGTAGATTTGGGTCCTTAAAAGCGCTTTTTCAGCGAACTGTTGCAGTTAGTCGACGCAATTTTTCGATAGGTTTTTACGCCATTCCGCGGCAACAAATTAATAACAATACGTCGCTCCACAGACGTGCGCATCTCTTGCTCAGACATAATGCTACTAACAATTAGTCACAACAATGTTTTTGTTTCCTACACACCCGTTTGATAGAGCATTTCTAATACAAATTATTGACAGTAGAACACTGTGTTATCAGTTGAAACAGCTATAGGTATGTATTTGTGTATATTACGCGTAAAGTGTATTACTCACACCATAAGTTAATGAAGAATACCCAAAGTAGATATCTGTAGAACTTTAGAAAGGAACCTGTACATATTGAAAATCTGTGCTAAAAATTCATAAAGAAGGAGTACTAACCGTACCTTGCGTCCAACTTAGAACATCAACCATAATAAAAAATAACGGCGTGCACCAAACAGTGACGAGAAAATATTTGGAATAGGTAAACTAGTAAAATTTAGAAAAAGTCATTGATAATTAATAGACAATATTTCATATCATTACAATATATTGAAAGATGATGTAAATTACATTCCAATAAAATGTCGTGATCGTGGAAACAATGTTGAAATATATTTAAAATATATGTTAAATTGTATAATATATTTTTCGGTGAAACAAGTAAACTTTAATATTAAAGGGAAGATCAAACAAAATTAGACCCTATTAACAGCCCATCTGCTTTGGAGAATCAAACCGGTTTACTCCCCTCCGCTTTACGCCCACTCCTGCCCAACAGATATCAAAACGTTACGCCACTCACTTCACCTAGAGAGCGTTAAAAAAGAAAGTCCGATTCATATTTGATCCGACCTCGTATTACACCTTTTTTTTAAATCACACCACTCCGGCAAGTTCTGTAAAACCAGTTGCAAAGGGAATTGATCTCATTATAGATGAAAATGAAGATTTACGTACGTATTGAGATTTTATCCATCTAAAAACGGGCGTAAATACTTTAGAACGTCATGTTAGGACGACAAAAAACAAATACTACAGAAGTCTTTGCAAATAAAGTACCGTAGTCATATTTGAACTACCGCACCACGATGTATCTTTTTGTGTACATTTTTATATTTAGGTTACCTAAACATGCTGACTCTTCCAAACACCTCTAGCGCTAGACGTTGCCCGCTTAACGAACCGTAAATATATGGGACCATTAATGGGCCAATATGTCTGCGTTTCTCTTCAGTATCGATCGCGATATCCAGAGTAGATGTTCGATAGTTTATAATTCAACCGTCTTATCCATTAGTTTATAACTGGCATTCAACAGTCTTATACCTACTACTAAGTTTGCGAAAGTTTAATTGGGGTTCACTATAAACTATTCTGCAAATGTTATATATTGTTCCAGCTAGCTTCATATTAATTTTGTGTATATGTACATTTTAAGCGAGCGCTTATTAATATTTGTACGATACAACGCAAATTAAATTGGCCGTTGGCATTCTGTACTTCAATTAATAAGCGATTGATAGCCGTACCATGAAATATATATGCGAATATATTGTATATGAGATGCAGAAAATTAATACATTGAAAAGGGTCAGTACAATGGTCATTTATTGCGCAAATATTCGGCCAAAATGTCAATTCACTCCTCAATTATATCTTTTTAAATTTCTAGCTTTATTAATGATTCAGAATTAATCATTACAAATCAACTATTTCTATCAATAAATATGATTGATGAGTAACATAATTATTTGTAACAAAATGAGGAAGTAAGCTATTTAATTTTTTTTAAATTTATTAGTTTCTATTATATATGTTATATTTTATTAAGTATGCACATAACAAATTAAAAAAAATAAAACTATTATTATTATGACTGCACAGCAAGTTTCAAAATCAAATTCGCACAAGAAGTTCGAAACATTCTAATAACACAGTTTAATGGGACATCCTGTGTAGTTAGTTATGTAATAGGTAGTTATAAAGATGGTAACACCAATAGAAGATACTTTTCGTTTGAAATAGGCAAATATAGGCAGCTGATACTTTCGGATTCTTTGGACTAATGCATTCTGAGTTTAACTTATTTACCGATTTAAGGCAGGGTAAAACTTTTTTCTTTAATCACATTACATGTACAGTCGCTGACCAATTTATTAGGGCCACTTGCTAAAATAGCGATTTTCTTAAAATATGTAATGAAAAACGTATTGTACAAGCATTCAGAACTACTTATAGACATTTTCAAACCGTTCAGATCGACATCGGCTAACAAATTGAGCTCTTTTGGTCATGGCTTCTAGTTTTGACTCATCGCTGAATACGATCTTTAACGAAAAGATATTGTTCAAACAAAAACATGTTGCTTGGTTTACATATTCATTAAAGTTATTTTGTCTTACTTTTCACCAATCGTCAATTGTGTAATGCTGATGACCTTTTGCCCATTCAAAACGTGCTCTACTCATCATCGGTGTTAATCTTGGCTTTTTCAGGAGGCGTCTGCATTTTAATCCGGCTTCGTACAACCGTCTAGTTCTAGATTCATGAGGGGGATAATAAATGACAAAAGGTCATTAAGTGGCACTTTCTCATTTTCTTAGAAAGATATTTAGGGAACGTATTTAGATAGGTATTGTAGACTTTATTCATGAATTTATAGCGCAAATTGGTTTATTCACTTGTCATATGTTTTAGGCTTGTGTCTAGATGTTCATACCTAATTAATATTCACTATTTTAAAACTAGAAATTGGTGTATTTCTCCAAAGAAGATGATTTTGCCGGCCTCAGTTATTTTCGCCGTTGCCCCACTGTGCGCCATTTAGATGACCTCGTTTCTCATAAATAAATAATTATGTATACATTTTCAAACATATTTCTTTTTTTGTTAATTAAATCCTTTTTCATTTACCTTTTTTGAAAATCCATGCATTTTTTCTGGAGAGCCCTACATAATATAACACATCGGCTGAAAAGTCCCGGGCTTAACACATAGATGACGCTAGTTTTATTGCAGTCACCTTTCTCTCAGTTAGTACTAACCTTCAGAAGACAGCTGTTAAAATTTCATGATATTCTATTCATTAGTTTGTGAGTTATTGTGCTAAGAGTCACGCTACTTTTGTTATTTTCAAAACAATGGATCAAAAACAATTTCGTGTTTTAATTTTACACTGCTTCTTGATGGGAAAAAATACCGTTCAAGCGAAGCAATGGCTTGAAAAGTGTCATGGGGACTCCGCTCCATCAGAAACAACAATAAAACGTTGGTTTGCTGACTTCAAACGTGGTCGTAGAGACACCGATGATGCAGAACGCAGTGGACGTCCAAATGAGGCGGTAACACCAGAAAACATCAAAAAAATCCACAAAATCGTTTTGAATGATCGAACAGTGAAGTTGCGTGAGTTAGCTGACATCGTAAAGATATCAAAAGAACGTATTGGCTTTATATTGCATGAGCATTTGACTATGAGAAAGCTCTGTTCAAAGTGGGTGCCGCGTTTGTTCACTGTTGACCAAAAACAAGAACGTGTTGATGATTCTGAGCAGTGTTTGGCCATGTTTAAACGTAGCAAACCGGAATTTTTGCGTCGATATTTGACAATGGATGAAACATGGATCCATTACTTCACTCCGGAATCAAAACGATCGTCATCTGAGTGGACAGCAACTGGTGAACCTCGTCCAAAGCACCCGAAAGCACAACAATCGGCTGGAAAGGTTATGGCCTCGGTATTTTAGGATGTGCGTGGTGTGATATTCATCGACTATCTTGAGAAAGGAAATACAATCAACAGTGAATATTATATGGCGTTATCGGAGCGTTTGAAGGCCGAAATTGCAAAGAAACGACCGCATATGACAAAGAAAAAAATTTTGTTTCATCAAGACAACGCACCGTGTCACAAGTCAATCAAAACAATGGGAAAACATGAATTGAACTTCGAATTGCTCCCACATCCACCGTCTTCGCCAGATTTGGCTCCCAGCGACTACTGGCTGTTCGCTGACCTCAAAAATATGCTCACCGGTAAGAAATTTCGCACGAATGAAGAGGTTATCGCTGAAACAGAGGCCTATTTTGAGGCAAAAGATAAATCGTTCTACAAAAGTGGTATTGAAATGTTAGAGCGGCGCTGGAATGATTGCGTTGCTCTTGATGGAGATTACGTTGATGAATAAAGCTAATTTTGAACCAAAAAAAAACGTGTTTTCTTTGTTAGGCCCGGGACTTTTCAGCCCATGTGTTATTGATGGTGCAGCGTTTAAATCATTGTGAAATATTACGTCCAATATAATTAATTTTTTTTTGTAGTAAATAATGAATTTATTGTTGTAACAAGCAATTTATAGTATATGGCCTAAAAGAATATTTAACAAATCATAAAACTGAAAGATGTGATATTTTCAATAGACTTTTCTAATAAAAAATGTTTCGGTTTGCCAGTCTTGCATGATGCTTCCATTGTTTTCATTTTTTATCGATTTTGGAGTACTTATTGAAGACGCTGCCAGATCTATGTATGTATCGCTGTATGTATACAACTTCTAGAGCATACAAAAGAAGTCTCTGTGATTAATTTAGCTATATCGTGATTTAGATATTGTTAGTTTAATTGCAAAGGGTTATCCGATTTTTACAAGAATTGTTTTGCAAATCGAATTAATGTAACAAATTCAGTGTTTTGCTTTAAGATTTCAATTTTATTGAAATTTCTTAATTAGCTTCACTAGGTTTAACAACAAAAGCGGACCAAAACTTTTATATGATGCTGTATCTATTTCTTAAGAGATAATATTGTTTGAACATATAGGCTCTTACAGTTGTTTGAACGTGTTGACTTCTTCATTTTAACTTTCTCGTTATTTACTTGTAAACGAAGATAAATATCGTGAGAACTACAGAATTGGCTGCAGTGAAGAGTTGAGGGAACGTAATTTCTGTCATCTTGTTCTTATCAACACCCGCCTACTCTCCTCTTATCTGCTGCCTTCAATTTCCGCATTTGTACCCTTTAATGTGGACAATACAAAATTTCTGAAAGCAACTACTTTCGTCCCTATATTGATCAACAGACCCCATTAATTTTATCATTTTGCGAACTTAATTTAGAAAGGTCGGGTTATTTGTATGTTGCATTTATAGACGATGATGATGCTGTTGATCATAAAGAATAAACAAGAACTGCAAAGTATGCTGAAAATAATCTTTAGGTAGAGAATGGAATTATATACAGGAACAAGCTGGTACTCCATTGCTTCCAGAGTAAAAGTATTATACGGGAGCTCCATAAATAAGCTTTGTACCCAGAATATGACTGCTTATTTTCATACCGTTACTGTGTTATGTGTCTTTGCAAAATTTATGATTTAACCAAAAATTGGAATATATTGCTCGAGAACATTATCGCACTCGTCTCGTATTGTTTTCTTAATTAGTATTAGTCTAACCCGCCTGTAGTTTGATCTAAGCATATTTACGAGGGAAAGTCAGTAAGTAGGTCACAAAAAATAACTGGTTACCCAAAAACGTGTTTTATTTTTCGATAAAGTCTCCATGTACATTAATACGTTTATCCCATCGCTTTATAAATGCCCCAATGCTTGCTGCATAAAAGTTTGCTGTCGGAACCATATGCGTACCTCTTGTTGAACATCGAAATGTTTACCGCCAAGATGCTTTCTGAGTGGACCAAACGGATGATGGTCGCTTAGGACTAGGCCGGGGCTGCAAGCTGGATGTTCAAGAAGTTCCCATCCTAATTCTGCAATTCTCGTCTGGGTCAAGTGGGCCGAATGCGACCTGGCATTGTCGTGATGCAGTAATATTCCTCTCATCAGTAGGCCTGGAGGTTTTCGTCGAACTGCACCCCGAAGCAACAACAAAACTCTACAGTATGATTCAACAGCGACGTTTTCATTTTCATTCTGAGCTGGAGGCACTCCTTGAAAATCTCAGAACACGATAAGCATAACCTTACCAGCTGAGAGCGCAACCTTGAATATTTTTGTTAACGGTGAAGGAGGATGTTTCCATTACATAACGCTCTTTTCTTCTTGAAATATCTTTATTTCTTAAATCTTAGTTTCTAAGTAGCTGTGCTCTTAAAAATTCAATAATTCTTCTTCTTTTGTCAATAGTTTTGAGTTTAATTGCATATTGCTTCAAAATTCGCGGTGGTATCACAATGCCAAGTTTTTTCTAGAGATACCTGGAGTCACAAGCATGGATACTTCTTTCCTTCTGTGAAAATCGTAAGTTTTTCTCTTGATTTTCCTTGATCGCTTCTGGTCTGTCTATGGAAAAATCCTCCATCTACTATGTTATATACAAGGAGTCTTAAAAGTTCTTTTCAACGTAAAAAGAATATAATAAAATAATGATTAGGTTTAATGAATAAATGTTTATTTTTTATTAAAATAGAGTCTTCAGCAATTTATTTCTTTATAATGGTGTTTTGTAAATGTGTTTCGTTATTTTGTTGATACTCTTCTAAATATGTGGCAAAATTTTCAAGGACTTCTTGGCGCATATTTTCGTGATATCTGCCATTTCTCTTCGAATATTCTCTTTTACTTCATTCAGAGAGTGAGTAGTGTTGCTGTATACCTTTGATTTGCGGTAACCCTGTAGGAAAAAATCATTGGTGTAAAGTCCAGGTTATGTGCCGGCCAGTTTTTGTCATGACGTCTGGATATCAATTTTGCAAGGAAAATTTCACGAACAACTGGAAAGGACATGTTAGACGTATGAAATGTCGGTCCACCCTGTTGGAACCACGTGATCCATTAAAACCATTAAAATCTAGTAGGGCTGGTGTAAAAAAGTTGTTAATTATCTCCACATATCGCTCGGAATTTTCTGTTCTTGTACGACCTACGTCATCTTGGTGCGGGCCGAAAGCTCCATGGGCCAATATTGCAGCCCAAACAGAAAATTTGTACAATGTGAAGTAGCCTCTCATGCTTCTGCTTTGGATTTGTTGAACTAAAATAACGGTAGTTCTGCTTGTTTGCATAGCCATTAACGTGAAAATGCGCCTAACCGCGTACAGAGTACGTACGCTCCGGAATTGGAAATATTTTTGGTACATCCAGTATAAGGTACTCATATTAATTTGGATATCTTCTCCATAATCTTCTTTATACTCCCATAATTATCACAAGTTAAACTATTGTATTATCGTACGCATTGAAAAGTGTTTGTTGAATTTGCAGGATTGGAGAAGAAGTAACACTACTTTCAGTGAGGCTATCTTTTATTGGCACAATGGTTTCATTCAGTGCTGTTTCATCTTCACATCCTTCATTTGTGTTTCATGGTCTGTACTTTGCGCGGTTAACTTATAATAAAACATATTTGTCAGCTAAACCACTCTATACAGTTCTTGTTTAATATGTAATGCAACTACGTCCCACTACAAATTGTATATTTATTTCTAAACAAGATTAAATGCACATTAGGCTTCATATTTTACATATTATGTAGTATTAATTAATCTCGAAAGATTAAAGTTCATCAATTTGGAAATACTTGTTAATATTCCATTACTAAATACGGTGGACAAATATTTATTATATTTAAACCCTTATTGGATCTCATTTTTAATTTGTACACTCAAATGGGTCGACGTAGATTGAATTATGCATTTATAAAAATTACGTTCATTTATTTTAAATTATTTGCATTGGTAACTATTTCATGATAAAGTTATATAAAACACGGTGTATTTTCACATTTGCATTTCGAATTTTCCAAACACACCTCTCGTGTTTGTCACAGTCAGGTCCTTTCACGTAATCGATACAGTACTTTTAATCCTTTCACCGGAAGGTAATATCGTAAAACGACCTATAATTAATATAGTTTAACAATTTTCAATTACCAAATATTTCAAACTTTTAAGCTCTCCCTTCCTTTATTAATTTTGAATTGGTACAGATATAGTAGAGTCCGGAATTTAGGCATAATATATTTTTCATTATTAAGAATATGAATTCAATATCTGGAGTGTGTTCGAAATCTATTATTAACGATATTAATAGTGCAAACGAATTACATATTTTGTATAGAATGAAGGTGCACTAGATACAAATTTTCGTGCATTGTTAATAACTTAGAAAGGGAGATTAAACTGCAGTGGTTGACTGAGTTGCTTCCCACTTCCTTTATACTTCCGATTTATCCAGTTTCGAAACTTGAACTATACTGATTAATCATTAATCAGTATTGTTGCAATCTGAGCGAGAGTAGATAAATTATTAAGGTTCCAAAAGCAAAAAGTGAGTAATCTTGCACCTGTGTCGATTAGAAATTACCCTTACCTGACTTTAAACAAAGAAGTGCTTTGCAAAGTCTCTAAAGAACATCATATATGCAGTTTTTAATCATTTGAAAGTACAATTAAACGAGGCGTTTCTTTGCTTATTATTTTGTAAAAAGCGAAAATTGCATTGACTTATTATAGTTCATCTAATTCTTTTTACTTTTCTTAAAGTGAAATAAGGAAATTAATTAGAATATGGTGTTAACGTTAAATTTATCTTTACGTTAACCAAAAAGAAATAATCACATACAAATCATCACGTCATCATTCACAGACGCAAAGGGGTGTTTGAAAAAATAAAAAAACGAAGATTTTGTAAAAATTTTTGGAACTTTTACATCAGCATCGCAATCATGCAATTAAGAGTACAGGAATGGTATGATAAATACCATATGATCGATTAAATTTACCCTTTAGCAAGCCATGAAATTTTTCTTCTCTAAACTTTTGTTGGTAGAATAATAATAATAATAATAATAATAATAATAATAATAATAATCCTTTAT
Organism: Trypoxylus dichotomus; assembly: GCA_023509865.1. Taxonomy (NCBI): domain Eukaryota; kingdom Metazoa; phylum Arthropoda; class Insecta; order Coleoptera; family Scarabaeidae; genus Trypoxylus; species Trypoxylus dichotomus. Next base: position 63,682,042 of record CM042075.1, read on the forward strand.
TGCCCAACAGCCCAAGGGCCAATTACAGGACAAATTACAATACAATTCTTATTTAAAATAAAATAATTCAAATCGTGTTGCCTACAATAATAACATGCTGAAAATGTATATAATAATGAAACAAAAAAAAAAGAAAGACTCACAAAAATGGCTCCAGATCCCGTTTGTTTGCGTTCCTCACCATGTGACTGAGAGGTGCCTTAAGCAAAATGTTGGTATTAGCTCTAGGTACTTGAAATATATTATAGTAGCGAGTATGATGAGTAGGTACGGTAAAGTTTATTTGGGCTGGCGAGTCGATAGTATTTTTCAGGATCCTGCAAAGAAACTCCACACTGTTACGCTCGCGGCGGTCAGCAAGAGATAGAAAACCATGCTCAACAAGTAAGCTATAATACTCGATACCTCTTGCAGGATACACGTTGTCCATTCGAAAGGAGAGATACTTTAGAAATTTCTTTTGAACGCGTTCGATCATAAGCTCTTGGTGTAAATAACGGGGATACCAAACAATGGAGGCGTATTCAAGCTTAGAACGAACGTAGGCATAATATAAACGTTTCATTACACCTAAGTCTGAGAAATGCCTGCTAGAACGCATGACAAAACCGAGAGTTTTGGAAGCAGATAAACACATGGACGAAATATGTTCCGTAAATGACAGTCTATCATCAAGCAAAACACCAAGATCCAAAGTTTTGATATTGCGTGGTATGGCTGCATCATTAATTTGGTAGTTATAGTGTAAAGTAGTGTGAGTGTTATTGTAGGAAACCACAGTACACTTGTTGATGTTCAGAGGGAGATAATTGACCTTGCTCCAAGTATTAATGCGAAGAAGATTGTCTTGTAAATGTTTACAATCGAAAATGCTACCAACAGTATTAAATATCTTTACGTCATCTGCGTATGCTAAGACGTGACACGTAAACAGAGATAGTAAATCATTTATATAAAAATTGAAGAGAAGTGGTCCAAGATTTGAACCTTGAGGAACACCTGATGTTGGAGAAAACGGCGTAGAGGAATAACCGTTGTAGCAGACATAACACTCTCTTCCAGTAAGGTAAGACTCAATCAACGTCAGGAAACCCACACCAAAACCAAATTTATCCATTTTTTGTAGTAGCATCTCGTGGTTAATGCAGTCGAAAGCTTTAGAAAAATCTACGTAAATAACATCCACCTGCTTTCGCTTATCAAGCGCTTCACTAAGATATTGGCCAATGCATGCTAAATTAGTGATCGTCGACCTACCTGCAACAAAACCGTGCTGATGCTCGGATATGAAAGGAGTTATGCAGGTGGATATTTCTTTGTAAAGCAAATGTTCAAATACCTTAGCGAAATTGGGCAGTATATTTATAGGCCTATAATCAGCAATGTTAGATCGGTTTCCTTTCTTAACTACGGGGGTAATTCTGCTAATTTTCCAAACCTTTGGAAAAGTTGACGTGCTTATCGCTAGGTGGAATATAGTTGACAGTGGATAGGACAGAACAGGAGCACAATCACGTACAAAGAAGCTCGGTATTCCATCATCTCCAGTTGTCATATTAGATTTAAGTCTCTTGATACTGTTCTCCACATCCAATTCAGAGAAGGCATGAACACAAAAATTATTATAATTGAGAAAAGAGTTGAAAGATACATTTTGAACACTAGGTTTATACACACTCGCAAAGACACTGGAAAAGGCATCCACGATTTCGTTCGGCTGGGTAAATAACTTAAAATACGCGTGAATTGACTTATTCTGTGGCGATAGTGACGGCGCTTAAGTGCAGCCAATTCCATTTATGTTGCGCCGTTGATATGCGGTTGTCAGATTAGGTTTTGATGTTTTGACAAATACCCACACACAAATTTATTTTCTATACATAACGCCACTTCAATAACATGAAATGAAGAATGTAATTGAAGGCATTCCTTAAATTACGTGGGGTAATTCGCAGACATTTCGAATAGCTTCAGCAGGTTCGTCAAGTGTATGAGAACCATTTGTAAATATTCTATTTTTTAGGTGTGGATATATGAAATAATCCATAGTTGTCAAATCCGGATATCGCGGTGGAAAGTCCACTATTCCATTATCAAAGAATTCATGCAATAATTCCATCGTTTCCTTTGTAGTATGGGGTGTTGTATTATCTTGCTGCAAATACCCTCCGTTGAGTTCGTCGTCATATAATTGATTTAGAAACGCGTTGTAACAAGTTATTACGATATCGTTCCGCATTTATGGTATCATTAAAGAATCTTGGACCAATAATTCGTCTACGAGAAACAGCAAGCCAAAATCCTATTTTTAGAGAATGCAAGGGTCTCTGAAGAATTTTATGTGGGTTTTTAGTAGGCCAGGTGCTCGTTGTTTGTTTATTTATATGTCCTGATAAGTGATACCATGTTTTCTCCGCGAAGAAGGATTTGTCAAGAACATCATCATTATTGATTATTCATCATACCTAAGAACCATTGACAATAATTAAGCCGGGTTGCGTGATCATTGAGTAAAAGCTCCTGTACGCAATGAAACTTGTGTGGAAATGTTTGTAGATCTCTTTTAAAGACCCCCTGGCATGTTTCATATGAAAGTTGCGCTTGCTATGAAAGCTTGCGAATAGATTTCTTAGGTGATTGTTATTCGTTCCTCAACATCTGTTATACTTTCAGCTGTCTGTTTTGATGGTCCACTACTACCTAGTTTTTGGGACACAGACTCAGTTTCACGAAATTTTGCCACTGATTATTGAATTACTTGCCGTAAACAAAAGGGAACAGAAACAAAAAAAAAGGAAAAAAAAACAGAAAAAGAAAAATAAAAATAATAAACAAAGAAGACGGGATCTTAACGTTTCGCTTTTGTTGTAGTAGGCCTCTTCAGGAGAAAAGCAGGGAGGACCAAACGAAGTGTAAACCATGTAACTCGATGTGCCTGTAGTGTAGATAGCACGTCGACTGACCGTGACTGCTACGAAGGAGCCCAAACGTCGAGATTCCGCCTTCTTCGCTTTTTTCTTTTTTTTTCTTGCTTCTTATGTTTTCTTTGTTTTCCTCTTATTTTTTTTTGTTTTACTCCTCTTATATCTTATTCCGGAAACAGTACGTTTATTAGTAAGAATATTATTAGTGTTGTGGTACATTAGTGTCTGCTGAACATACATGCTCGAATTATTAGTATATTAACCGATAGAAGATAAAATGTCACTGTTGAGAATCTGTAAATTTGTATAATATGTTAAATATATCTGATTGTAAAAGTGAATGATCTTTATATAACTGAGGAGCTAGTTTTATCTCTTACATTATGTTATTATTGTGGTAGGGATTTCTTCTTAATTTCTAGAAAGGTTAAATTCATTAAAAACAAAATGTATAAAAAATGAAAAAAAAATTGTAAAAAGCAAAGGTTTTTAAAAAAAGTTAAGAAAAACTGTATACGAGTACGTATAGGTTTAATATGTGTTGAAATAGGACTTAATACATCACACTAAGAAATTAGATGGTCTTACAAATATAACTAGTGCTAAAATTTATATTATATTATAATATACATATTTAGCTTTCTACCTATCCGGTGAGAGTGGGACAAAATCATCGAAATAACTCTGACAAGTGTAGTGAAGCGTTTACGATACAAAGTCGAACAAAAAAAAAGACGAAACAGCACGACGTCAGTGGAACTCGAAAATCGCAAAAGCAAAAAAACTAAAATTGGCAGAATCGTTTCAAACCATGTATGTGCCGATGCTTTTCACATATTTTTTAGACTGAACTACAGCATTACAAATACCAACGTTTTTCTCCTTTATGCGATTTTAAAATTTTAATCAAAGGCCGTATTTGCATTAAAAGTTGGTAAAACCTCGATAGGTATTTAATTACAGAATTACGGTCATACTGCGTATGTCTGTTAATATGTTACATATCAACTAAAAGTGGAGTCATTGGTAAATCATTTCATTTAGGTGAATTAGATTTTCAGAATGATTGTAGTATATACACTGCCACCTATAGGTTCAAGACCATCATGAGGAATCTGTATTGGTATTTAATTAAACATTTTCGTTTAAGTAAAATATGAACGTTTGTTAGAAATTATAATGTCAATGAAATATACGAAAAGTTATTAGACATACTTAGTCAAATGGTAGTTTCGTTAGAAGAATTCCATTCCTGTAGATATGTTGAAGTCAGGAAAATTATTAAAAGGAATTTATCGAAACATGTTGTATATAACTTATGTGGCTTCATTCTTGTCCTCTGTTCCTATAATAAGGCGATAGAGTTCTTGGATTAAAGGACGTATATTTTATTCAACAAAATCTCAAGAATATGGTCTTCCTTTTACCAAATGATTGAAGACTTTATTACAAAATTCGACATTAGAAGAGTTACTTGATTATATAAGTACTAATTTAACAAAATTAATAAACGCTATAAAATAATTTGAACAACGAAATTTTAAATTAAATGATACGGTAAGTTCGTTAGATACAATAATATATAGCTTATGCAGTATTGAGTTTTGTGCTTTGCCTTGAAGAAAAAGTGCATAATATTTTCTAAAAAAATTCTGACTTAGTAATAGCATTTTGCGGTGAGATAAGGCAGCGACTTCTTAGGAAAATCACTCGGATGTATTGATCGTCTCCTTCCGTCGTTGATCTGAGCCTTCCACTTTGCTTTCTCCTCTGAAGCTTACCGGTCTCTTCCTTTCTGTTAATTGTCCTACCCACACAACATTCAAAAATATTTAACAGGAGTATGCAGAAGTTTTTTTCCGGTTTAACTAAGAGATGCTGAAAAGCATGCAGCATATTAATTTCACACACACGTCATTCTGTTCGTCTTTACTTTATCGTTCAGTAATCATGTGGAGTTTTGTGCCTGAAGAAGAATATTTGAGGCACGCATTACTTTTCTCATTTAATCAAAAAAAAAAGGCTGTTGAATGTCTTCGCTTGCTGGTAGAAACATATGGTGAACACGCTCCATCGATTAGAACATGTGAGACATGGCGTGAAGTTAAAGTGACGATTTCGACGATGTGAAAGACAGTGCAGCTTTGGTAGAACATAAAAATGCGAATACCAGCAATTGCAGGAGTTATTGGAGGAAGACTAAACTCAAACTCAACAGTAATTACCAGAAACATTACATTTGTCACAAGAAACGATCAGCAGATGTTTACGAGCAAAGAGAAGGATCAACAAAGTTGGTAAATTGGTCCCACATGGTCTGAATGAACGTTAAATAGAAAAGCACCTGTGAAATACTGTTTCAACGTCACGAAAGGAAATCACTTTTGTATCGAACTGTGACGGGTAACGAAAAATGGTTTTATTTTGAAAACCCGAAGCGGAAAAAATCGTGGCTTTCACTTGGCGAAGCCGGTCCTTCAACACCAGGGCCAAATCGCATCGGCAAGAAGACCGTGTCTGGTGAGACCAGAACGGTATTGTGTATGAACTCTTGAAGCCCGGTGAAACCGTTGATATACAACGCTATCGCCAACAAATGATTAATTTAAACTACGCATTAATCGAAGGACGACCAAAATGGAGTAGAACACGTGACAAAGCGATTTTGTTACACGACAATGCACCGTGTCACACAGCAAAACCAGCGGAAGACACCTTGAAATCTCTTAGATGGGGCGTCCTTTTACATCAGTCTTACTCTCCATACCTGGCGCCATCTGATTGTCACCTTTTCGCATTAATGGAGCATGCGCTCGCAGAGCAGCACTTCAGAAATTTCGGGGAAATAGGAAAGTGGTTCGACGAATAGTTTGCCGCAAAAGGTAAGCAGTTTTCTCTGGCATGGTATCCATAATTTACCTGGAAGATGGGTGAAATATGTAAAAGCCTACCTTTATTTTGAATAAAAAATATTAAAAGAAAAATTAAATTTCCTTGAAAATTACATGTCCCCTCTTAGCAAAAATCTGATAATTATCGAACAATTTCACTATTTGAAATATTGATTTGTGTTAAGCGCATATTCCGGTTCGCGTTTCAATATCCAACTCCCTTCTGTTTGCCATATCTACGATCAAATAAACTAACAATAGGAAATAGAGTTTTTCTAACGCAATCACACACGTCCCCGATATGTGGGCAATATACTGGATGTATATTGAATGTATAGTTGATCATAAGGTAGGTAGGTGACCCAGTACCTCTTCAAAATTCTGTGCCATAACGCATTCATCCTCAATTCCCTGCTATTAACGCATCATTGCCATCATAAAATTTAGTAGAGGAGTAAATTGTTTTCGTGTTTGAATGGATTTTGTTAATAAGTCTTGAATATATACTATTTACTATATACATATATAGTTATGAATAGAGACCGGATTATATGCAAAGAAAAACTGGAATATATGTGCATATATATGCATTGATTTTTGAGAAAATATGCACAAACCTGTGGCATATATGCAAAAGAAATTGCGACAATATGCAAAATTTTTACATAAAATAAATAAGAGCAGAAATTTAAACATTAACTTTATTGCACAACATTTTTTTGCAACATATTTCTAAACCAATTTATAATTAAATGTTTTTCAAAATTGTGTCAAAGAAAGTTTTGCCTTCTATCGGAATACATATGTTTCAAAGAAATGCCTAAATATGCAATATATGCAATCTCTAATTAGCGCTAATTAACTTCAATTAGTGTAATACATCTACATATAGGCTATAATTAAAGATATGCAAAAAATAGAATATGTCCACTTTGCATATAATCCAGTCTCTAGTTATGAATATATAACTAACATTAGATTGTAAATGCGATTCTAAGAAAACTAGTATAAATTTCTTCCTCTTTTTAAAATAGTTCCAGGTGTAGCACGGTACATTAGGTGCAGTCATTTAGTTTTATACGTTCAAAATTAGAATATGCTTCTGTAATCTAGTCTCATTTTTATAAACACCATTCGTATTCATTGGAAAAAGTGCAAAGAAAACTGTTAAAATATTTATATTATAAGAAAGATGGCGAATACCCAGTACAAGGTTATGGTCACATAGATTTACTTTACACTATATAAGGTTGATACGCTAGATATACGCCGCGATAAAGCGGACATCGAATTGCTATTTCATCTTGTCAACAACAATATAGATGCTCCTGAGTTGTTGAATTATCTTGATTTTGTTATATCTGGTTTCTCTACCAGAAGTTTACATTTTATTCCCCGAAATCGCGGACTAACATTATGTTAAAGTCTCTAATAAAGAGGATATGCAATACTTGCAACTTACTATCCGATCATGCCACTGATATGCATTTTTCTCCACTGGCTACCCTCTTGGGTAAATGCACCTCGTCCTTATATTTTTTATAACTACGCTTAAGGCTTAATGTTTATAATGTTCTTTTTATGTGTTTAGTATTTAAAATTATATTTAAGTTTAAACTAGTATGTAATTTACTTTCGTATCAAATTACATTGTCCTGTAATTGGATTGTTAATCTGTTGGGCAATAAATTATCATTATCATTCACATTTGTGAACGGTAGTGTATATAGATTGTGATAAATGCCTATATGCCTTTAACCTTATTACCTTCGACCATATAAGACAACTAGCAAATAATTTTTAAATAAGTATATTTATTAACCAGTTACTCTCTCACCCTTGATTTTATCCCCTCCTTAATTAAAACAGTATAAAAAATAGTAATAGATAATCTTTTTCTTTTTGCGGTGTTGCGACATAATCCCCGCGCTCCGTAGCGAGACAAAGGGAAAGGGCGATACTTATATAACCACGTTAAATTTACCATATTCCCCCAAGTAAACATTCTTCCTCGGGGGTTCAACTCGAAATTGGGATTCTCATCGTAAACGATACAAGAGACGAAATTTGCAAACAATTATCTTCCGTTACTAATTTAATGAAGCCGCTTTCGTCAAATTATTCAACGAATTCCTTTTCTATTTCATATTTTAATTCAGGGAAGGCCGAGAAAGGATCTTTAATTACGACCCTTAGCGGAATTCCGTTTGCTTTATGTCTTATTAACTAGCAAAATTATTATGAAACGATAAAATGGCAGCAGATTTTAACGGCGAGAAGAAGCCTGAACTTAATAATGACACCGGAGTTTGAAGAAGGTACGGACTGGTTGATTAAGAACAAAATGCTAATACCTTTGCTAAAGTTATTGAACGTTTACGAACCTGACAGCTTGGATTTTTTAAAAGTACAATTAATTATATTAGTGATACATTGCCTTTACCAACTTCTGTTTAATTTCAATTCGTGAGGTACAAAGAAACTTCGAAGTTCTTTGAGCAACTGTAGTGCTTTTTTTTACAAAAATATTGGAAGATTACTGTACAAGAAAAACATAAAGCTTGTGTGTAAGACTGCAGAAACGAAGCTGCTGTGGATGTATGGTCTACATCAAAAACAGAATCAAACTAAAATAGTAAGGAATTACATTCATTATTTTTAATATTTATAGTAACCGAACCGCACATATGTATTTCCGAAGGCATCCGTTTCTACAGTCTTACTTGCGTGTTAGGCATTGTTAACCCAAATATATCATACACCTAAATGAAAAAATATATAAGGGGCTTTGCAATATATTAAAAGAAATAAAACTCTAACTTTAAGAATTATCTTCGCCCTTGAGAATAAATTATGTATATGCGTGATTAGCACGTTAATATTTAATGCGTCTTCTAAATATTATACATTCGAATGTACAATACATATATATATATATATATATATATATATATATGTATATATATATATACAGTGAAATCTTTCTTGAACGGACACCAACGGGACCAACTGAAGACGTCCGTTCAGGAGGGGTGTCCGCATAAAAGAAATATGTAGTAGATATAACAAAAATCGTGTTTTAACGAAAAATTAATATATTAAAGAAACTGGGACATTTACATCGTATATGTATGTATGTTTTTAAAATAAATAAGAAACATTAAACTTAAGAAAAAAAAGTTTATTTCCTTTAGATATATACACACAAACTATGTATAATGTATGTACATAGATACATAGATGTAGTACGTAATACAAAACAATGAAATGAATAGCCACTTTAAGGACGCAAAAATTAATATATTGTTGTTTGTCTTCTCTTTTTCTTTAAAATGGCGTCTTGAAATCGTATTTCTAATTTAGAAAGAAACTCCAAAGACTGTATCTCTGTGATTTTCGACAAAACTTTTGAGCTGCTTGGTCAGAGTAATAGCTTTACCATAATTTGGGATAGCTTCTGTTGCCACTGCAACCTCATCGACAACAGAATCTTTCGAAAGTTCTTGTATTTCAACTGGATTTGCAAATTCTTGTTCTGAATCTGGATCTTCAAAATACAAATCTTCATCTACGTTCAAAAAATCATTAAGGTTTTCATTATCCGTCAATTTCAAATTCATTAATCATCTTCTAGGTCAGATGTATCAACCTTAGTTAACTGGTCTTCACTTTGCATATTTACATGATTAAATCCTGCTTTGCGGAAGCAATTTTGAACTGTCTCTTTGGTTACTTGGTCCCCAGCAGTTGTTTGCCAAATAAACTGCATCCAATGGTGTAATTTTCTTTATTAACTCAAAAGCTGTACCAGCAGTTTCAATGTTTACTAGCAGATGTTTGAGTATTAGACTTCGGTAATAGGTTTTAAACTTCTTTATAATCCTCTGGTCAAGTGGTTGACAAGCTGATGTACAATTAGGGGATACAAATAATATTGTTTGATTATTTAAGCGAACGTCTTTCGGATGAGATCCCGTATTGTCTAAAAATAACAAAATGTATCTTTTTCTTTAGCAATTTTCCAATGCAGCTCTTGCAACCACTCTGTCATAATTTGTCCTGTAATCCAAGCTTTCTTATTGTATTTCCAAATTACAGGCAGGTTATTTATATTAATGGTTTTAAAAGCTCTGGGTTTAGCTGCCCTACCAATGACTAGGAGTTTGTCTTTTTCACCCGCCATATTTGCACAACGCAAAATTGTAAACCTCTCTTTGGGATACTTAGCCCCAACACATTTTTCCTTCTTTAATGTGAGCGTTTTGTCGGGTAGAGTCCTAAAATACTGGCCTGTCTCATCGGCATTACAGGTGTCTCTCGGTGGATATCCCTTAATCAAAGAAGGACATTTTTCTAAAAACGATGAAACATCTTCAGCATTAACCGAAGCTCCTTCTCCCCAGCTGTGTGGCGGATTCTAAATTTATTGAGCCAACCAAAAGAAGCACTGAATGTAGAATGTCCCAAAGAAGCGGCTATTTCTCTTGCTTTACATCGTATTAACGGACCTGCGTTTTTGTCACGGCAAAGCTATTGGTAATCTCACTTTTTTTATTTATTTTAGAATTTAGTACGAAAAGAAAATTAACGCATTAATACAAGAAAACCTTATCTAAAAAAGTCATATGCATACCTGTTAAAGGAATCCCCTTATGTGGAGCTGCTGTAAACCAGTCATAACACAATTTGTCAATTTTAGTACCATCACCCGTCAAAAAGTTTCTTTTTTCATTCAAATTGCTGTTCGACATACATTTGTTCAGAAGAATTTCTTTGTTTAGAAGGATTTCTTTGTTTAATTATATCTGCAGCTTGTGTTTTTCCAATATTAAAACGCTTGGATAAGTTCCTTACACTTAATTTCTCTTTACTGTAAACTTCAACAATCTCAACTTTTTGTTTAAGCGTGAGAATTTTTCTATTTGGAGCCATTTCTACAATGAATGTGTCGCCCACTGTGTCTTTTCCGCATAGACATCAGACTAATATTGAAAGCAGATTCAATCGAAAGCGTACACCCAAAGAATAAGAACGGTAAATCCCCGACCAACTTGAGGAAATCCCTAATTCACGTCAGGCAGAAATGCACGACATATGTTAGGCTGCGTTTGTACCGAAAGATTAAAGTCGGTAAATCTCCGGTTTACTCGGGGAAGTCCCAGCGAAATTGACGCGCAGCGCGATTGAAAAATGCAATAGCAATACTCTCGATATGAAAATAAGATAAGGCGTTTCTTTTTATTTTATTTTTTGTCCGGTTAAGAGTACATTTTCGCGTGTCCACGTCCGTTCAAGAGAATGTCCGTCCAAGAAAGAGTTAATACAATGGAAATTATATGAGAGCCGGTCGGGACCATGAGAAACTGTCCGTTTAAGGGAGGTGTCCGTTTAAGAGGGGTGTCCGCGAAGGGGAATTTCACTATATATATATATATGTATATATATGTATGAAATATACTTCTTTCAGTTCACAAAAGCATCTGGAGTAGACCGACGTTTCGATGAAGTCTCTTTCATCTTCTTCTGGAGTGAGTCCTGACAAAAGTGTATTGTCGCTATGCGGCCGCTTGTCTTTCTATCTTCTGTCCAGAGGAAGAAGGGGGATGCTACGTTGTCTTTTTCAATTTGACGCAATTGGCCTGGCGAATTGCGAGAACCGTTTTCGGTCGGTGTAAAATACATCGGTTATTTACCAATTCCTCCTTAGTATTGGGTCGAGTTTAATAACTTGGTGTTCGAACAAGACAGATTTCCATTTTACGGAATGGCGTCCGGTTTATTTATTATTCAGAGGTTGTTTGTTTATTGCTATTGCTTCTCTTGTTTTTCGTATTTGAAGGTTGTTGCATTTGGCTATGGTCATAGTTTGTAGAATGTCGTTTCATCGTTTTATATTGGACTAGGGCTCCTAGCTAGTATTCCTTTCTACGTACTTCTATTCGTTTCTATTCTTGGTTCTATTCTGATGATCTGATCGATGAGGGTTTGTTCGCAATCTCTGCATAGAATTTCGGACAGTCCTTGGTCTTCTAGCAGGAGCCTATCGCTGTAGTTTTGACAGATATCGCCAAGTCCTCATACTGTTGTAAAAACGGTACCAACGTTGTGCTTGTGTAGAGTGAGATTTACGTAAGGTAAAATTGCTCTTTTTTGATGAATAAGCGGGACGGCAGTCAATGCAACCTCGTCTGACTTATTTAAATACCGTATCATTAAACCTGATCCAACACTAAGGAAGAAGTCGATGAAAGGCCTTCACCTCTTTGTACCGACGGTAGAAATACAGAGAAAGGAGAAGGAGAAGGAGAAGGAGAAGGAGAAGGAGAAGGAGAAGGAGAAGGAGAAGGAGAAGGAGAAGGAGAAGGAGAAGGAGAAGGAGAAGGAGAAGGAGAAGGAGAAGGAGAAGGAGAAGGAGAAGGAGAAGGAGAAGGAGAAGGAGAAGGAGAAGGAGAAGGAGAAGGAGAAGGAGAAGGAGAAGGAGAAGGTGAAGGAGAAAGATCTCTTTACCATTTTCTTATATTGTAGGCGGATGTACACTTCAGAGAACAAACCTAGTTAAAGACCTAGGCATAACCTTTAATGCAATATTGACCTTCGGTCCGCACATAGAAAGTGTCTTTCTGTGTCAAAAATCTTGAGATTTGTTATTCGGATGTAGAGAAATTTCCATCGCACTGACGTCTTAATGGAGCCTCATCACGCTTTTGTAGCGAACAAACCAAAATATGCCACCATTATTTGGTATCTTTGTTATAACACTCTCATTTACGAGTATGCTTCTTCAAGTTATTTCCTCTCAATCTACCAGTCCTTATCTTGATTTCAATGTGGATTACGGTACACTACTTAGCACACATAATAATCTTCAATCTTTGGAACATATCTATCCAAATTATTGAACAATCAAATTGATTCTCTGGATTTCATCAGAAGAGTAGTGGTGCTAACGATTTGTCATTCGGCTCCACGGATGAATTTTTTAACATCTATAGCGACATTTTTGTTGTAGAGAGAGTGTTGTGCTTTATTACATTTTCGATGTATATAGTTGTGTGCTGAGTGTTTTGTGTGTATTTCTTGTATATGTTTGCTCTGTTCTTTGAATGCTTCTAAAAATTGTTTTGTATAATTATATCTAATGAATATGCAATTTCCATTTGGATTTGTATATATACCAGAAATGATGCATTGGTCGCGGCCAACCGCGTCAGAGCAACATTAATTTGTCAAGTCTACTTATGATTAAATGAGCTGAGCCATGATTGTACTTCATGTGTTTAGCAACTTAACTGTATGAATCAGCATGTAGTTCAACAAACGCTTTAAAACCGGAGTTCTGGTAAATATCGTAGTAATTTTTTCAACATTTCTGCCGCAGCACGGAAATTCTAAAACACAACCTTAAAAAAATTTTAATGACGCGACAACACCCATAGCGCCAGTCTCCTTTTTTCGGAAAACCCGGAAAGGTATTCCATATTTATTCTAATCGGAGATTTCAACGTAACCGAAACAGTATGTACATATATTCGGACGAGGTATTTGCACTTATGACGCCGCGTGTATATGCTAATAGCTGAAAGGCAAAATCCGCTCCTCGCTCGGACAATACGATTACGACCGACCGAATTTCGAATGCGGATTTTTCTCGCTCCGGTGATTTACAATTTTTTTAATGAAATGTGTTTCCTGCGGGACAACACACAGCCGCGTGCTAGGGCTGCTGCCGGGCACGCTGCGAACATAGTAGTGGACCAGATAGCCTCCCGCGATAGAGTGATATGACAATACACGTTCTGAATTTGAAATTTTATCCCGAGGCGTGTTTTCATTCTATTTCCGCGGTATCTGCGACCGGCGATCTTTTGGCAGCTTATTCCTAAAACAATAGTTGAGCGTTACGATTCTTTTTGCTCAACGTTTGCGGAAGCTGCGTAACAACAAAGAAATTTTCTTTTGTGCCAAGCTATTTTTTTACCGCAAAATGTATCCGAGCAAATATACGGAAGAAAATATACTTCGTTCTGAGACAAAAGGTAATAACTGATTGACTTGAATGCCATAGAACCAAGAAGAAGTTTCTTTCACTCTAAACTTCGAATACCGTTCAAGTTTTAGAATTGTTTAATATTACATACAAGTAAAAGAAAAACACAAAATTCGCAATAGAATACGCAAATTATAGTACAGTAGAATTTCTATAGTTTCGTATAACTTTCCAGTTCCCCTATAAACATTTAGCATCGGTATCAATTGGAAATTATTTAGAATTACATATCAATTTTGTTAATATAACAACTGTTAGATGTATAGGGAAAGTACGTGTGGTATAAACGTGTAAATATAAGCAAAATTTCTATAACTTAAGAGTTAAACAGAAATACTATAAAGTTGGGCAACTTCTACAGCAAAAATCTTGCTAACGGGAGTAATCAAAAAGTAAGTTGAAGGCAGCGCTTATCGATATTCGGGCTAGCCTCTTCTGATAATATAACCGCGTAACAAGTAAAGTGTAATTCAAATTTATCAATAACAGACAGACGTATACAACAAATTTTGTTCAGCAGTAATCGTTATTAGTGACTAAAAAAGTTTCAAAACCACTCTGAAAAGAGATACATAAACAGGCTAAACTGAAATTTACGCAAGATCATATGAGATGGGATCATGACTGGAATAACGTTATAATTATCTAATTCTTGTATACAACTTCTGGAAATGGTTCTGTTCGAAAATATTCTGTTCAAAAATTCATGTGGGGCTATTAAAATTTCGCTGAGTGTACATATATATATATATATATATATATATATATAACTGATGTTAGATTCATTCTTCAGTCATACAGAATGCGACAGTTCGCAGCTTTCCACCCGGTATATATATATATATATGTATATATATATATCTGTATGACTGAAAAATGAAAAATCTAACATCAGTTTCACTTGAAATGAATAACGCATGTCTAGCGATATAACTCCCTCATCCCATAGTAATGCGGAATAAGGGCTTCATTGAATCAATTCAAATCGAAAAGATTGATGTGAGGATAGGATTTTGTACTAATAATTAAACAAGGGTAGAGAATACCGTTAGAGAGAGCTAGCATACTAACACACAACCGCCTTGCAGAATAGCATGTGTATCTCTCGACTTTGTTAACTTCTAGAAATCTTATTTCATCCTCCTCTTACTCACAATTACGACCATTGACTTGTCGAAAGTGGTATATACCAGAGATCAGTTATATAAAGATGGCTCACTTAATAGTAAAACAGATCCCTATGTTTAGTTCGATGGGCAACATCAAAGAGGTTAAAGAAGGCAACCTTTGGACAGAGTGCGTGCAAACAGTGTTACTTCGCGAAATTGCAGTCTATTATTGAATTTTGGACAAAGAGAAAGCATTCTTGCAAATAACTTTATGTCGCTCGATCCATATACTCGTAATTATAGATACTATTCAACCCAGAGTTAACTGAACTAATAATTTCGTTTGAGGTAGAAAGCATTTGTTGTATTTCTACAAATTATCAGTGGTTAAGCAATAAATACAAGGAAATGTAAATGTAATGAACTCTAATCGATATTCTTGCAAGTTTGCCTATACAATCAATAAGCTTCATAAAGGACATAATATAATTGTTATTTGTAACATATATAAAAGCAATTATCTTATCTTTCAGTAGAGTTTACAACAATTTACTGGGTGTTCGAATGGTAGTGTACACGTATTCCGTTAATGACAATACTATGCACTAAATACGATTTTGGATTTACTAGTTTACAAAGCACTTCAATTTCAAAATCCTTGTTGTATTGCATATCTGATATTGACAATGCAATTTCGATAACAAACAACGGAGCCGATGCACCTATATACGTATATAACGGTACTCTTCGAGGAAAGGTTATTAAGTTTAGCGTCGTCGCTACACCAAAGCGAAGGCGTGCATTTGCCAGCGCGGAGTTTACAGAATCAAGCCGTAGCGAAGGGTGACAATTTATTATTTTCTTCGGGGGACGTGAGTATTGATTTTCACGTGAAGTATTGTTTTAGTTTGAACTAGCAGTTCGGTTCAAGTAGCTTCATTAGGTCCGAAAATACTTACGAGCCAATACACCCCGGAGCTTTAAGAATTTTGTAAGCCGAACGATGCCATTAACGGAATTAGTGTGGAAAGCAAAATGTGCAAGAATGGTTGTTGCGAAATATCACCCTGTTGTGTTTATGGTGCTTATTTGTATAGCATGAACTCGGCTCCGTTATTCTTAAGGATCTCGCAGTAAATTACGCGTTTGGTCATTTAAACGTTCTGTTCGGTAACTTTAGTTCGGTGAAATATTTATTGGTGTAGGTAGATACAAGTATCGTGGTACATTCCACACCACACAAATCAATTATTTATTTGGAAATACAAATAAACATGAACTTAAACATATGCAACCCTATCTTCACACGCCTTTGTTCACCGCTTATTTGCAATTTCTAAATCTTTCAGCAATTCTAACACATTGATTGATGACAGTCAATGTCACTGTCAAAAGAATTTTCAAAACCGTTAAGTTAGATCTGCCTGAAGTTCAGACATATATTTTCTATTTTTATTTATGTCATCTTCGTCCTAGAAACTTTAGGATATCACGGTAGTTCGTCTGTAAAATTCATTGGCATTTGTCATACTCCACCACGGTAAAGCTGGGTTGATTACAGGCGTTTTAAGCACTTATCCATTGGATGCTTTGATGCAATTTCCTTATTCTCTTCCTTTTCGTTAGCGCACACTATACTGTACTTCGTTTCTTACCTTTTTAATCACAGCCGTTAAGAGGTAGCTAATAAGCTATTCTATGGTTATGAATTTCCCAGCGAGATAATATATCTTCGTCTTACTATAACCTCGCAACATATCCGGCTACATAATTCATAATTTCAGATTTGAAATGATGTCGGAATTTCGCATGAGTTGTGCTCCCTTGTTGGCCCATT
This sequence comes from Trypoxylus dichotomus, assembly GCA_023509865.1. NCBI lineage: Eukaryota > Metazoa > Arthropoda > Insecta > Coleoptera > Scarabaeidae > Trypoxylus > Trypoxylus dichotomus. The sequence goes on from CM042075.1 coordinate 63,698,850, forward strand.
TAATATTACGTTTCCCGCTTGACTTTTGAGTTACGCTAACAAAACGTAACGAATCGCAATGCACGTGTGTGTTACCTACGTCGGGAAACGCGCGAAAATATAATTAACTGCCAGTATCTGCGCGTAACGCGTATTATGGGAACTTATTGTTAGCGTCGCATTTACACGGCCATGTCAACAGCCTGATATTATCTGGTATACGTATATTGCATAACTTAAACCGGTTTGCTTTCTCTAATAGCGACAGACGTATACATGCACATACATACCATACACATAACTAAAATGTAATCGCGACAGTGCCTTGTCAAGGGACGCATTTTGTGTGAATTGCGGAGATAAAAACGATCGATTATTTAAAAACGGTTCGTATTAATCGGGTGCAGTTTAAACTTCATAAAATATACATGAAATCGACCGAACATACGATGAACAAGTTGATAGAATGCATGCAGCACGTTTAAACATGAATAATGAATAAATTGAAATATGTATACATACATGTATATTAACGAAAGCGGTTATTACAACCTATGTGATGCTTTATATATGCTTATTAAATTTTGGTCGAAAACATTTCCATCGCTTCCAGTCATTTCAGAGAATATACTGTACATATGTGGTATTCTGTTACAGCTTACCTATTCACTTTATTGAAAAATATCTAAGTAGAAGCTTTCGCAACTTACCACGTCCATCACTCTTCCAATCTTTCAAGATTGGATAGCTAATATTACGACCTTATTTCGGAACAAATTGACTGCGGGCGAAGTTTCACTACTAGCTTTTCTATTAGAGACGTTCAGTTTGTTTTCAATAAACCTTTTGCCAAAATCACTAATCCTTAACTAGAAACATCATCCATATCTATAATAAGAAACGTACATGCGAGGGCGGATCTTTATGTTGTACCCCTGACACCTTTACAGTTGCACAATATAGTATCTAAGACTTTCACGGCAGTTTGTCATAGTCGTAACGGTTGTCGGGTTTCGCCGTGTCACTAGGTTTTTGCTCTCTGACGTTTGGCGAACAGTCTGCGGTTAGCATTTTGAAACGTACTAGTACTAGTTGGGTAAAGTTATAACAGATCGTTTCCAAAGTGCGTTTAATGCATATATTTTTGAGGTACAATAAAATTTAAAAATAACAGGTTTTCTTCAAGATTTGGATGATCTCAGATATGTATAATATGATAGGATGTTGTGTGATAATGTCTGATTATTTCCGTATAAAGTTCGTGTTTGCTTTTTTCGCATCCCTCATTGGTATTCCAAACACCCTAAATTTCTGTTTGTACATCACATCTTAAAAAAAAGTGTCTAATTTGAATTCTTGCCCGTAATTTTGCGTTTCTGTTGCTCCAATACCCTTTAAGACCTTGTTACTTATGCATGTAAATGCTTCTTAAAGTCTTACCGCACCTTTCAGGATCTAACACGCTTCTTGTTAAAATTTGATTTCTATGTATTCCTCAATCAGTTTCCCATAAATTAAAGCATTCTCATTTGATTTTAGAAAAAGCGAAGCAAAAACATTTCGCGACACCGATTTTATGCGAGAGAAATGGACAAGAAACTATGTTTCAATCCTGGAGAATATAGCTACCTTCATATTCGTCAACAAAAGAAACAAAAATAAATATATCGCTTCTTCCTCAAGACTTCGACTTCTGCCAGCTCGTTATCGAGTATATAATTTATTATGTCGGAAGTTATTCATTGAGAGTTTGCTAACAAGTTGGTAACAAGTAAAGTTCATATTGGTTTGGAGTAGTAGAAGTTGTTCGTTCTGGGAACAAATTATTAAAGTGAATAATCGCATGCACATCGACGATACAGAGTTCGTATATGTATCGCGAAAACCTGAGAGTAATAATAATAATAATAATAATACTAATAACAATAATAATTAATAATAATAATTAACAATAATAATAATAATAATAATAGTAATAATAATAATAATAATAATAGTAATAATAATAATAATACTAATAATAATAATAGTAATAATAATAATAATAATAATAATAATATAATAATAGTAATAAATAAAAAAATGCTGTTGGTTATATTTCGACGAGATCTCACTCATCTTTTTCTGGACCCATTTGTTCCGCTAGCGATGGGAAATGAACTAACGCTTCCCGTTTCATCGTGTCCTTTATATAATCCCGCAGCTGCCGTGGGTAGGAAGGTGCTCTGGCGCCAAATACAAACCCAAGCTATGGCTCAGATATATGGATGATGCTTTCATCATATAGACGCACAGCGAAGATAAGCTACAGGATTTTCTCTCCCACCTCAATAGTATCCACCCAAAGATCAGGTTCACCGCAGAAATTGAAAACCGAAACCAATTACTATTTCTAGGTGATTTAGTAATCAGGAAACAGAATGGTACCTTAGGACATACAGCATACCGAAAATCAACTCATACCAACCGCCAATATATATATATTCTAAGCTGTGGTTATTTTGCTTTGTAAAATTCCCCCTCCCCTGCCACTATAAATTGTCATTCTGTATCAACCATTGTTATGGTATAAGTCATAGAAGCATTTCTTCACTAGTTGACAGAATGTTTCGGCTTAAAAAATACGCGTTGCACTGTATATTTATTTAAGGAGTAATAAAACACTTCTGGATGGCTGGGAAAACGGCCATGGAAATTCGAAGAATCTCTAGAGATTCATGGCGGTTGTACTCCATCATTTTCGACCATCAGCTTCTGGGTGAGCGACTTCAAACATGGCCGCACAAGCACAAGTGATGAATCACGCAGTAGACGCCCAAATACCGCTGCCAATGATGACAAGACGAAGATTCATGATGTCGATTGAAGCTGAAAGAGACAGCAGACAACAGGCATTTCAGAAGAACGCATTGGCCATATTCCACACGCGATGGGCACCGCGTTCGCTCACACCGTAGCAAAAACGATATCAGGTGACCGTTTCGGAGAAGTGTCTCGTCAGGACCTAACGCAATCCAAGTGATTTCTTCATGCGTTTCGTAACCTTGGATGAGACTTGGATCCAACACTACATACCGGAGACCAAAGAACAGTCAAAGCAGTGGAGTTCTCCTGGTGAATCGGCTCCGAAGAAAGCAAAGACCGTTCCATCGGTCAGAAAGGTCATGTGGATCGTTTTTTGGGATTCCCAAGATGTGATCCTCATCGACTATCTGCAGAAAGGACGGAAGATCGCGGGACAATACTACAGCGACTTATTGACCCGATTCGATGTAGTATTGAGGGGGAAACGGCGTCGTTTGCAGCGGAAAAAAGTGCTTTGCCATCATGGAAATGTACCAGCTCATTGATCGTGCAAATCGTCTGCAAATCGGCTCATTGATCGTCCAAATTGAATGGGTCACACTACGAATTAGTCCCTCATCCTCTATATTCACCGGATCTAGCCCCTAGCGACCCTTTCCTATTCCCAAATCTGAAAAAATCACTGGGAAGAGGAGGAATGAGGAGGTCATCGCCGCAACAGATGGCTATTTTGCTGACCTCGAAACATCCTACTTTTTCGACGGCTTGAAGAGACTGGGGCACCGGTTGAAAAAGTGTATTAATCTTCGAGGAGACTACATCGAAAAATAAAAAAGAAATGTACACCAATATCGTGCTTTTCATGTCGATTCCGGAAACATTTCAGTTCATAACAGTGTAGCACAGATTAAAGCATTGCCAATCGTAAGTTTACTTAAATAGTTTAAATCAATTTAAACCGTGTTACATAGAAGATGGCGATAAGAATTTTTGCGAGTGTGAATGTAGGCAATGTATTCAGAAATTTCCTTTCGTTGCACGTTTTATTAAACATGTAAGAGCGGCTGGCTACCATAAAAGTTAACCCACACACGCTGTTGCGGTGGATGTATTTAGATGAAAAGGCCTGCGTGCTGGATGTTTATCAGAAAGTTTTTATTAACTCGGTAATCTTTTATGCAAATGTACCCGTGTCGGGTTTCACCGGTACGACGTGATAAATTTTCGCCGTAGCTTTTGTTTTTTTTTAACTCGCAACGTGAGATTTAAACTACCTTCTTGTCAAATATACCAGAATTGAATGCGGGTTGAAATTATGACCGTAGATGTGGACATGAAAGTCACAGTTCTGACATAATTCTCAATTTCTCACCCTTTTTCGTATACTTCTATTCGATTGTCTATGACACCCAGGTTTCGTAGTATTGTCTTATGCTGTATCCATACTTTTGCTTGGTTTATGCTTTCTCTCTCTCACATGCCAAATTCGGTTCTGCGTTTGTCATGTTATTATCTTTGTGTCTATTTCTTCATATTTTTCCCATTGATTTAGATTTTTGAGTAAATCAGTTTTCTTTTTAAATACCACACTTTTTAATAGTAGTGTTTACTGTAGGTAAAAGTAAAAAAAAATGTTATTATTTAACACTTGTAAAATTATAGGTTTCCAAAAGAAAGCGTCAATGCGAAAAGTACACTGTGAGACAAAAGTATATACAATTCACAGGTATAGCAGTAAACTCCACTCACACAAATTAATTAATTATGCGGAACGCAGCGTTTCGAGAGCACGTGGGCTCCCATTGTCAACCGTGTTACCGACTGCAATCGTCAAAAGTATATACATAACACATGGGTTGGAAAGTCCCGGGCCTAACAAGGAAAACACGGTCTTTTTGGTTTAAAATTAGCTTTGTTCATCAATGTAATTTCCATCAAGAGCAACGCAATCATTCCAGCGCCGCTCTAAAATTTCAATACCACTTTTGTAGAGCGATTTATCTTTTGCCTCAAAATAGGCCTCCGTTTCAGCGATAACCTCTTTCTTCGTGCGAAATTTCTTACCGGCGAGCATTTTTTTTGAGGTCAGCGAACAGCCAGTAGTCGCTGGGAGCCAAATCTGGCGAATACGGTGGATGTGGGAGCAATTCGAAGTTCAATTCATGTAGTTTTGCCATTGTTTTGATTGACTTGTGACACGGTGCGTTGTCTTGATGAAACAAAATTTTTTTCTTTGCCATATGCGGTCGTTTCTTTGCAATTTCGGCCCTCAAACGCTCCAATAACGCTATATAATATTCACTGTCGATGGTATTTCCTTTCTCAAGATAGTCGATGAATATTACACCACGCACATCCCAAAATACCGAGGCCATAACCTTTCCAGCCGATTGTTGTGCTTTCGGGCGCTTTGGACGAGGTTCACCAGTTGCTGTCCACTCAGATGACGATCGTTATGATTCCGGAGTGAAGTGATGGATCCATGTTTCATCCATTGTCACATATTGACGCAAAAATTCCGGTTTGTTACGTTTAAACATGGCCAAACACTGCTCAGAATCATCAACACGTTCTTGTTTTTGGTCAACAGTGAGCAAACGCGGCACCCATTTTGAACAGAGCTTTCTCATAGCCAAATGCTCGTGCAATAAAAAGCCTATCTTTACGATGTCAGCTAACTCACGCAACTTCACTTTTCGATCATTCAAAACGATTTTGTGGATTTTTTTGATGTTTTCTGATGTTACCGCCTCATTTGGACGTCCACTGTGTTCCGCATCATCGGTGTCTCTACGACCACGTTTGAAGTCAGCAAACAAACGTTTTATTGTTGTTTCTGATGGAGCGGAGTCCCTATAACACTTTTCGAGCCATTGCTTCACTTAAACGGTATTTTTTCCCATCAAGAAGCAGTGTAAAATTAAAACACGAAATTGTTTTTGATCCATTGTTTTGAAAATAACAAAAGTAGCGTGACTCTTAGCACAATAACTCACAAACTAATGAATAGAATATCATGAAATTTTAACAACTGTCTTTTGAAGGTTAGTACTAACTGAGAGAAAGGTGACTGCAATAAAACTAGCATCATCAATGTGTTAGGCCCGGGACTTTTCAGTCCATGTGTTATATATGTCGAGACAGATGTTATCGCGATTGTCGTATATGAAACAATAATCCCAAGTTGTGAGCGCATATGTTCATGGTCTCAAAAAGGGCCCTTCTCTATCTCTCTCAGTCTATTCCTCTTGTAAAATATTCTACCGGTGTCTTATAGAAGTAGGGAATACTTTTCGGACCCTCCTATCCAATTCATCCAATAACAGCTCGATTGGGTTTAAATCTGGGGGGAAATTTTTACATGAATACAAAATTTTCACCGATTAGACGTTGCCCCTATGGTATTGCATTTTCTTGCAGTATTTCTAAATAACCCTCTTTTCACAAAGTACCTTCGATTCGCTTCAAGTCTCCCGTACTGGCGTAGGAAGAATAACCGCAAACAAGAACAGAACTTCTTCCTTGCAACATTCTTTGGCCTTTCGCTCTTCTTACAAAAACACGTCTTGATTGGCCGAACACCTCAAACTTTGACTCATCAGTCCACAGCACCCTTTTCTAATCAACCACTGTCCAATTTCTATGTATTTCTGCCCCTGCAGTTTCTTTTTTCTTTCAATGCGGCCGTGAAGATTTGCAGCTTTTAATCTTCTTTTCACTGTAGTAACAGAAATTTTTCTTATACGGTCGCGATTAATTTCGGCGACGATTTCTGGTGCTGTCAGTAGCCTATTTCGCTTGCTCAGTAATTTTATACGCTCATCATCGGGATGAATTGTTATTCTCCCACGACCTGAAAGTGCCCGATCTCTTAAACTGCCTGTGCGTTGATGTCTCCGAATGATATGACAAACACTCGATTTATTAATATATATTTTTTCGGAAATTTGACGTACTGAATAACCTTCTTGATGAAAAGCAAAAGTTACAGAGCGCTTTTCTAAATTTTTCGGTTTTTTTCTCGGCATTTTAATAACTTTAATCAGGTTCACACAAAAAGATACGTTCTTAAAGCTAACGCACGCACAAGCAGGTTTATTTAAAAACTAAAGCGTTTATCAATACATTTTCAGGTGGCCTGCTCCCACCCAAAGAATATTGTAAATTAATTACCTACAATATTGTCCCAAAAATAATCGTATTTGTGGCGATGAGGATTATTCTGAGAATTACTATGTTGGACCATAAAACAGGATAATCAGTCTGTAATCGATATTCTTGGAAGTTTACCTGTACAATTAATAAACAATAAACTTCATAAAGGACCAAATATAAATATTATTTATACATAAAAGCAATTATATTATCTTTTAGTGGGGTTTACAACATTTTGTTCAAACTAATATGGACGGTAGAGTATATATATATGATTGGGTATTACCAACACTAAAACTAAACTTAATTTAATTAGTTTTTGAAATCGAAAATTTTGGGGTTCCCGTTGGGATTTGAACCTATAGACCGTTAGACCGGTGTGTATTCCAGTTACACCATGGAGACGGTATGAACACTATTCAAATCGCCATTCAAGTCGCTTGATGTATTAGTGGTTATACATAGATATATTCCTGATGTCAAATTTAACGTTAGTAATACAAAGGAAATCGAATTATAATATTAAAAGCAGCAAACATTACATTCAAAATAATTATATACGATAATATACTTGCCATTGATATTAAGTATTTTGTTTAAATGTTCAATTAGTAGAGTGTTTTCGATCTTCGTTGCACCAAAGAACTTTAACAAGAAATTAGATTACAGCTGCGAAATTGGAGAGAAGAACTGGTTCGACAAAGCTGCCAAGTAATTCAGATCTTAATGAAACTTGGTAGATAAGTAGAGTATGTTGAAAATTAATGAAAAGTTGTTTGTGCTGAAATTCATTCTGAGGGGATGAAACACCTCTTCAAAAATTCACCGATTTTCAATTTTCTTGACTTAATTCTTGAACGGAAACAGATAGAAGAATTTAAATCCAAATGTTATACTTTATCGAAAGGTTTTTCAGAACACTCCTGTATATGGTATATACAGTATGTTGTATACTCAATCATACCATAATTTTTTATCGTAATTTAAATACGAATTGCAATAAGTACTTTATTTATTACTATTTAATGCAGAGCATTTGTCATCAGGTGTAATCCTATGTATACATTTGTATGAATTCTGAACATTAGGCCATACTAATTGATGGAATTTTATTCATTAATGAGGGCCTTTTTAATAGAAGACATATGCATGCAATATACAGATGGTTTTGCTTTAAGTAGCATAAGGTATGATTTGTTCTACACACTTGCAACACCCTGTGTAATTGAAAATGCTTTAACATCAATAAATGGTGTTAAAGATAAACAATTTGAGTTAATTTTTTTACAATTTACTATAATCAGTTCTAGCACAAGAAGGTGGCGCTTAAATGCAATATCCTGTATATATCACCTTCACGTGATCTGGAAGATTTTTCGGTAAGATGCAACATTTGCATTTAAATTTTTGTTCTATCTATTTTCGTTCAAAAATTAAATTAAGAAAACTGAAGATCTGTGAATTTGCGGAGGGGTGTTTCACCCCCTCAGAGTGAATTTCAGCACAAACAATTTTTTTTTATTTTCAAATCTCAACATACCCTACTCACCTACCAAGTTTCATTAGGATCTGAATTTGACACTAGGGAACCTTTCCTAGTTAGTTATACAAATTAACAATAAAATAGAAAAGGAGAGATTAATGTCCTCGAATATTAGGAAAATTTAAGCTACACCCGCGGATATTGTAAGATAACTTTCTACAAAATTTGGTCGCAGAGGGTGAAGCAACTATATGAAGAAAAATGTAACCTGATTCTGGCTTTATCCAATAATAACATACTATGAAGCTCTCTTAAAACTGTTATAGGAAGCAAAAATCTTTTGAAAGAATCTGAAATCTGTGGAATCAACTGCTATTCGTGGTTTAAATTGTACATAGGTCAGGTAAAAAGAAATGCTGAGGGTGGAAATAAAGAATACATTGCTTATGTAAAGTTATACTACTGGGGTCACTTTACACTGTAAAATTTTACTTGATGCTGTTGACATTTAACTGAGCTAAACCAGCTATTAATGCTGTTTTGGTAAGTGTTTTACAATGTTTCATAAAGTATGATGTATAAGTGGGTGCCTGATATGGGCTTTTTTTTATTTAGCACTGCTTATTTTATCTTGTTGGAATGCTGGCGAAGCTTCTGGTACGTCGACGAAACAAGCAGCTCTAATAATTACTAAGCTCTTTCGATTAGAATTGCACCTGTACAGAAGTTTTGTATTGGAATACCCGTCCCTTTGTACTTCGTTTTTCGCACCTACCAATTTTGTCGCCACCTTTAATATCTAGAATACACGTTATAATTTAACTTTCACAATTAGCGACGTTAATTCGTTTCCCTTCTCGCCGAACTAACTTTCGAAATTTCTATTAACTAACTTTTCGAAATGAATATTAGATATTAACTCAAGTGAACAGTCATTCGGAAAGCTTGCGTTAAGTTTTCAATTTAGGGCGGGCGGTTTGCATAAGCTCGATTCCCGTACCGTAATAACGTTTCGCGAACAACAGCAATGGAGTTATATTTATAATTGAGCGGTAATAATGCTTAGATTTAGCGAAGTCGTTACTTACGGATACATATTCCCTGCTAGGATACATGTGTGGAGATGCTCTTTCGATGCAAGCCCGCAGGAATACGATTCAATCTGGCGTAGTGAGTGCAGCGAATCCCCGTACCCAACGGATTTACCGGAGACCATTTCATACGCATTAGGAGTCCGTATAATGTTTTGAGCGATCGTTTAACGAGAGTCTGATCCGGCAAAGGCAGTCGTGAAATCGTTTCACTACAGATCGTTATAGGTACGTAAGTTGGAGAATTTCATATCTCCAATAATCAAGTTCTACACAAACATGAATTCGCTTATCATACCTTACACAAAAAAAAAACTTAAACATGTGTACTCTTCCAGGTTTATCTTCTGTTATTGTATTACACTACGGTTCATAAGTTTCACCGCACCTAATATGTTGTGTTACACATAGGACTATTTTAGGAGTATTTAGGGAAATTCATACCAGCCCTCTTAAAATGGCATTTGCAATATCGTGTTGACAGTATATATTCATGACAAAAAGACATACTTATAAAATCCATTCAAACACAGGAAATTGGGGATGAATGCATTATCAAATAGAAAATAGAATTTTCGGAAGGCTACTGAGTCATTCATCTGCCTTATAATACGAGGGCTACATGAAATGTTTTTGGAATCGACAAGAAAAATATGGTATTGGTGTGGTTTTTTTATTTTTTTTATTTTCTTTTAATTTTTTAATTTTTATTTTTCGATGTAATTTCCTCGAAGATGAATTTATTTTTTCAAACAGTGCTCCAGTCTCGTCAAGCCGTCGGAAAAGTAGTATGTCTAGAGGTCTGAAAAATAGCCATCTGTAGCGGCGATGACGTCCTCATTTGAGGCAAATCTCTTTCCTCCCAGTAACTTTTTCAGGTTTGAGAGACTAATTTGTAGCACAGCTCATTCAATTTGGACACAACGATGCGGGGAAATGAGCTGGTGCATTGTCGTGGTGGAAAAGCACAGTCTTCCGCTGCAAACGAGGCCGTTTCTCCTTCACTACTGCAACGAATCGGGTCAATAAACCGCTGTAGTATTGGCCCGTAATCCTCCTACCTTTCTGCAGATAGTCGATGAGGATCACACATTGGGATCCCAGAGAATGGTCGCCATGACCTTCCGGCTGATGGAAGTATCTTTGCTGTCTTCAGAGCCGATTCGCCCGGAAAAGTCCACTGCTTCGACTGTTTCTTGGTTTTCGGTATGCAGTGGTGTATCCCAGTCTCATTCACGGTTACGAAACGCATGAAGAAATGCCTTGGATTACATTGGATCTTAGTCAGGTACTCCTCCGAAACGGTCACCCGATTTCGGTGTAAGCAAACGCGGTACCCATCGTGTCGAAAGGTTTTCATACCCAAAATTTCGTGCAGGATATGACCAACGCATTCTTCGAGATGCCTGCTGTCTCTGTTATCTGTTTCAGCTTCAATCGGTGATCGGCTAACACGGCATCCTGAATCTTGTCGACCATTTTATCGTTGGTAGCGGTTTTTGGGCGTCCACTGCGTGGTTCATTTGTCCTTGTGCGGCCACGTTTGAACTCACTCACCTAGAGGCTGATGGTTAAAAATAATGAAGTACATACGCAGTGAACTTCTAGAAAAATATTTAGAATTTCCGTGGCCGTTTTCCCAGCCATCCAGCAGTGTTTCATCACTGCATGAAATTCGATTTTATCCAGTTTTACGAAACCGTCTGACTTACTACTCAAAACACACTTTTAAACAATAACTATTGAAAGTAGGCGACTGATATTTTGACGTTTGCCATAGAAAAGGTTGCCTTTGCCGACCAATGAATCCAATTCAACCTTCGTGCGCCACCTCTTGCCGATTGCCGAAACATTTCAGGTCGCCCTCGTAAACTGTCCATTCAGTATGCATCCAGTATATTACCGAAATACTGGAGACATGTGCGATTGCGTTAGAAATACCGTATTCCATATTGCTAGTTTATTTAATCGAAAATATACAAAGAAAGAGGGAATTAGATGTTGAGCCATGCGTTTTATACGCAACAAATGTTTCAAATAGGGAAATTGCTTGAACTATGCATTTTTTTCGAATCGATCTAAAACTGCGTGTTACGCATTAAACGCATTCATTGAACGTTACAAACTATTCCCTTGTTTTAATTATTTTCATATATACATGTTGTTTCTTCATTTATCACCAGCTTCAATACTCAAGATTAAATTTACTTTGCCGTGTGGAGAAGCTAAAGGCTTCGTTTGAAGCACTATGTATGTTTGCATATTATTTACGTTTAAAACTGAGTTACCACAAACAAATATATTCGAGTGTAATTATATATTACTTACTTGTCTTCAAAACTGCACCATTACACTATAAATTCACATCATCCACTATTTGCGCAATTTGTCGACCCTCTCGTTCACATGATTGATGTCGCAATAAAAATTCACTACTCCATACTTAACATTACTATGCCAATAAGCATTCCTAACTAACCAATCCAATTACGTATACGGGGGGTGCACGAATATTGTGCTTACTACAAATTACATGTAAAATTCTCTTAATGTTGATAATTTTAAGGTATTTTTTCTCTCTTGTCTCAACAATAGACTAAAAACCATGGCAGTTTTGCTTGAATATTGTATTAAATGCTAAAAGTTCCTTAGAAAACCTTAAAGAAGAAACCTTAGAGAATTAAATATTACATTACTTATCATTGTAGACGTCGTACGCTTGTGCCATTAATACTACTTGGTGATGGTAGTAAAATTACTTGGTACCGTTTTCTTCCCTTTGTCCTGCATTTTAAAGTAATTTTCAGTTTTCATGGCCATCGCTTGACATTTCGATCATCTTGTCGTGATCTTCAGAACTCTAGAGATTTGTTTACAGTAAAATTATTTTTCTTGAGATTCGTTAAGCGTTCCACTATATCTTCTGCTATTTCAATTGTGTTTTATAAAGATAAATAAATGCATATTAAGCTCTACTCCTACTACATTTCAGAGTTGCTGCTTTTTTACTGGGTCAATTCATTTCTCTAATTGCGAATATCAAATTTAATGTACTTATACGGTTCGAATTTTCGGACGTGGCCAGGGACTTCACATCTAGAAACGCTAATTGACACTTTGAAAAGGTAACCGTCTAGAAACCACCGAAGCGGCGCTACAAATTCCTAGATTCCGCATGGGATGTCCTCTCGCACGCAGAGATCAATGAAACCGCTTGTATGAATCGATATCGCCGCTCTGCTTGATATTCTCCGCGACAATCTTCCGTTGACACTTAAACATTTGATTTATTCTTTCAATCATTTTGCATATATTTCTTTGGGAACGAGGACGCCACTTGCCATTTCGCACGGGAAATTTGAATTTTTATGCGTGCGGCGCTCTTGATATTCACAATATTTTATTTATCGAATTTTTTTCGTCTTGTCGGCACTCATCGTACGTCATCTTCGGCATAATGAGGAATACGTGTCAGCGCTGATGGATTATCTTCAGTCGCCCGCCAAAATGTTCGTAAGGAGCGCTAGAGCGAGGTTGAATCGAGAAATACGGCACCGCATAAGATGTTAAACTATGCACTGTGTCAAGGTGTATTGATTGAGCTATTAAGCTAACTTCTCCCCGAGGTTTTCATGGAATCTATCATTACATAAAAAAATACCATCGTTGTGGTATAGATCTCGGTGTATGGAAGAATATAATTTGAAGTAGGACCAGAAAAGAATACTGAATACTTTGAGTCGGCATAGCTTCAGAAAAAATAAAATTAAAAACCTAACAATAGAAACATAATTTAAAATCTTTAGCCTGAAAACTAATAAGCCGAGAGGACAGAAATTTAACCAATGGAAATAAGAAGTTGTTGACAAAAAAAAATCAGTGCAAAAATACACTGTCGCTCATAAATTTAAGATCACTTATTAAACAAAGAAACGAAATCTTAAAGAAACGGTGTGTCCAGAAAACAATACATGTTTATGTAGAAACATGTCCGATATTGTTTTCTAGGCATTTTAGAAGTGTTCGGACTGTTTGTGCATGCTCTCTCTAGTTTAGCAGTCCATGAGCTGTTCGGGAATAGGGTTAATACTGTACCCGTTTGTTTCGCTGCATTTCAAACGGTAGACAAGTGTGATATTCTCATGGCACTAGATAGCTGCAAGAATGCTCACTTGAATTTTAGGTTTGGATATAGTGATAGTAGCTGAGAAGCAATTGCTAATGTATTGACCAAAAAATCGCTCGAAACCATTCTAACTACACCGGATCTCCTCACATTGTCTTTCTCGCGTATGATTCCACCACTACAATGAGTAGCCGTATCTAGCACCATTATTATGTTAAGTAAGACGATGTGGTGGTTTGTCATAATATTATTTCTAAGATATACTATTAATTGATATAAACTATTCTCATTCAAACGTAAATATTGTAATGAAAGCGTGCGCTTCTCTAACTTTAGCAAACCTACTTCCATGAATTCCACGTGCACATCTACTTGTATGTGGTTCTAAAAATATTTTCAGTCAATTTTATGAAATCCTTTCAGTTGCATGATCCTTAGATGATAGTGTAATTCAATCAAGTTACCGTTTGCAGTTGTATTGGCTTTATTTGCATAGTAAATAAATGTCAACCATTGGCCTTGATCAATATATTGGGAATAATTTTTCTTATAATTTCTGTCAATTATCTTTTGACATTTACCTGTGTATAAAATGAATTATTACCATATTCATTGCCACGCCTTGTCAAAATACTCATAATTAATATACTTGACATATTTATAAACGAAATGTCATTGTCACAGCGTTCAATTTAAGTTTGCTTTAGAAAAGCCTACTTTATAGCTAGGGTTCTTTAAAGCTAATAAATGGCTAATTTTATAACTTTGTAAAAATAATTCGAAAACGAATGAATTTAGATATACAAAGTAAAATATATTTTATTATAAGTTTTTCAACAACCATATCTAGAAGTAGTCAAAAATAACGATCACTGTTTAAAAGAAAATAATATTTTTGCTTGTTTGGATTGGATTCTCAGAACACTCAGTATACAATTTATGGAAAATATTTATAACAAGATGTAGGTCCTCATGTTGTCAATAAATATCTCAGACGGCTGGTGCACCAATGTTTAAAGCCAAAATTTTTAGAAAAAGTTAGTTTTGAAAGTCGATACACTTTGAAACTGTGGTAAGCTATATCGTCGGGTGTGTCCTTAAAACATCTATCTAAAAACACCGTACATAGGTTACTCTATTTAAAATCAGAAACCGAGTGAGCAATGAAATTAAAAATATTTTGGAAAATGAATTCCTATTTATAAAATCGTTCATCAAAATTTCAAAATAATACTTCCTATGTCTAACGGGCCATTACAGTCGTTGTAAATGATTGTATATATTTTCTGTTCTATACATTTTACATACCTCTGTGTTGTTTGCGATTTCTAGAATTTTCAAAAACAAAAAATAAAAACCGGTGCGAGATGTATGAGTGAGAAAAAGTGAATAAAATATACTATCACATTTTCCTTTTTAAATTTATTTAACAATGTTTTTTTTTTTAATTTGTAATTTAGTTTCAACTTTAAATATACAACGATTGCATTTACTTGTTAGTGAAATTTAAATTTAGCTTATGACAACTTGCTTAATTTCATATAATTACATGCCTATTCAATATACAATTTTGTATCCACGAAATAAAATAGTAAAGTATGATGAATGGAAATCTAATTTTATTAGATTTTAATCCAAAATATTTTGCGAAAGTTCTTTCGCAGACGTGAAAATAAGTAATAAAGATATTTGAAATAAATATTTCTTGTTACTTATTTGAAAATTTCTTTAGTATTCACAGACGAAATATTCGTACATTAGCATTTTATTACATTCTTAGCATGCTGTTTGAAAGGTAGACAGTGTTATCTTGCACTTTTTTTAACATCGATAGCTGTGTTATTGCAATGTATGCAGTCCGCGTGTATGGATGCGAGTTTGGTTGGATGGATATATGATGTATACCCATTCTGGATCCGTATTACAACTTTCTCGGGTGTTCTTAATTCTGATGCTCGCGTCGCAGTTGATTAAATTTTTTTTAGATTGTTTTATATAATTATACCCTTCATTTTCCGTACTTTTCTACTTTATTTCAAGGACACCCTGTATGTCTATAGCTACCAAGCATATTCATTACATTTTTACGCCTATTTCAATTATTTGTATTAATTTTTAGTGCTGAGAAAGGCAGCACATGTGCTATTCAAACGCATTCTAGTTATTTCTGTTTCAGTTTCCATCATTTTTATGACTGCCTAAACGACGATACTTCTGCGGATATACAGTTAAGAACAAACTTATAAAAACTGTATTTTTATTTATCTCCAGCCTCGTGTACAATTAGTGCGTTCTATGTTCTTGGACTCAATACTTTTCAATTGCTTGTAACAAGCTTAGGCTCTATCATTATCGTTTTATGCCTTCGAAAATTAAGTTTATAAATAAGTTATTATACGAATGCCTAAGAAATATCAAAACAAATTTGCTTTGTAATTTAAAAGTACGTATCTTTAAAAACATTTGGGCCTCGATCTTATACAATCGCATAGTCTTACACCAACACACATTACAACCAAAAGTTCTTCGTAGATATAATCTTAATAAACGGATAAAATACCAAATTCTTTTTGAAATCATGGGCAACATTTTGGATAACACAAGGATTTAAAAGAAAATTTCTCTTAATCAAACGTAGAGGACACGGCAACATTCCAAATCAAATATATTCCGCAAAAAAGTATGACATAATTCATTTTTGTAGCACAAGAATGATTTTATGACCAAAGCAACTTTTAAATATATCCTAATATACTCCAAGAAACAAATGTTATGATTATTTAAATAATGTAGGGACCAAATGAAACGGAAACTCATATATGAAGCAGGTATGGGAAAAGAAATTATATTTTCGAAAAAAAAATTACAGGATAGTAGTTTAATACTCGATATTGCTACTCCTGGTTCTTGTGACAGCTCGTATTCGATTTGGCATAGATTCAATTATCCTATGTAACACATGGGCTGAAAAGTCCTGGGCCTAACAAAGAAAACTCGGTTTTTTTGGTTCAAAATTAGTTTTATTCATCAACGTAATCTCCATCAAGGGCAACGCAATCATTCCAGCGCCGCTCTAACATTTCAATACCACTTTTGTAGAACGATTTATCGTTTGCCTCAAAATAGACCTCAATTTCAGCGATAACCTCTTCATTCGTGCGAAATTTCTTACCGGCGAGCATTTTTTGAGGTCTGCGAACAGCCAGTAGTCGCTCGGAGCCAAATCTGGCGAATACGGTGGATGTGGGAGCAATTCGAAGTTCAATTCATGTAGTTTTTCCATTGTTTTGATTGACTTGTGACACGGTGCGTTGTCTTGATGAAACAAAATTTTTTTCTTTGCCATATGCGGTCGTTTCTTTGCAATTTCGGCCCTCAAACGCTCCAATAACGCTATATAATATTCACTGTTGATGGTATTTCCTTTCTCAAGATAGTCGATGAATATTACACCACGCACATCCCAAAATACCGAGGCCATAACCTTTCCAGCCGATTGTTGTGCTTTCGGGCGCTTTGGACGAGGTTCACCAGTTGCTGTCCACTCAGATGACGATCGTTTTGATTCCGGAGTGAAGTGATGGATCCATGTTTCATCCATTGTCACATATCGACGCAAAAATTCCGGTTTGTTACGTTTAAACATGGCCAAACACTGCTCAGAATCATCAACACGTTCTTGCTTTTGGTCAACAGTGAGCAAACGCGGCACCCACTTTGAACAGAGCTTTCTCATAGTCAAATGCCTATGCAATATAAAGCCAATATGTTCTTTTAATACCTTTACGATGTCAGCTAACTCACGCAACTTCAGTTTTCAAAACGATTTTGTGGATTCTTTTGATGTTTTCTGGTGTTACCGCCTCATTTGGACGTCCACTGCGTTCTGCATCATCGGTGTCTCTACGATCACGTTTGAAGTCAGCAAGCTAACGTTTTATTGTTGTTTCTGATGGAGCAGCGTTCCCATAACACATTTCAAGCCATTGCTTCGCTTGAGCGGTATTTTTTCCCATCAAGAAGCAGTGTAAAATTAAAACACGAAATTGTTTTTGATCCATTGTTTTGAAAATAAGAAAAGTAGCGTGACTCTTAGCACAATAACTCACAAACTAATGAATAGAATATCTTGAAATTTTAACAGCTGTGTTTTGAAGGTTAGTACTAACTGAGAGAAAGGTGCAATGTGACTGCAATAAAACTAGCGTTATCTATGTGTTAGGCCCGGGACTTTTCAGCCCATGTGTATATAAGCCCGTTCTAAATTTTCCCACCCTTGGCGGATCTTCTAATCCTTATAGCCCTACTGGGGCAACATGTTGGGTCCGGATTCTGCGAAGGTAGTCCCATACATTCTAGATAAGATTCACGACTGGACTTACCGCAAGCCAATCTAAAGTGGAATGCCAACCTCACCAAGGTATTTCCGGACGGTTATTACTACATGGGGTTGTACATTATCGTAAATGAACAAGAATTCGTTGCCTATTACTGGTGTATAAGGTACTTAATGATCTTGTAAAATGTCTGTTATATACCTGTGGGTAGTCATTCTACCTCTGTTTACTGATACTAATTCTGTACCGCCTGCTAAACAGACCAAACCATGCTAGAGCCACTACCAAAATTAGACGTAGATCTGATGTTAATGTGGACACAGGTATACGTCTATCTGAAGTGTAAATGCTAAATTTCGACTCTTCTGTGGACAGTACGTTCGTCCATCCAGTCAATTCCCAATTGATATGTTCCCTACAATCCTTAAGCCTGCTACTCGGTGATTCCTAGTAAGACGAGGAGCTGGCGCGGCTCTTATTACACTCTGACTCAACCTATTACGAACGGTTTGGGCAATTCCCTTGCATTTACATGCCTCCGACGTGATACTTGTAGTCATCTAAGGGAGTAGGACAACATGGGCGATCTGGCACGGGTATTCGTATGCAACCTGCCGATCCTCTATATCTGGCTATTGCCCTAGAAACACTTGACTGATTCATGCTTATCAAATTAGCCACGTACGTTTGAGATCGCCCATCTTTAATAGAAATAACTATTCCGGCCATTTCTTCTGGAAATGCTTTTAATAATGTTAGTAAGTACTCTACACTGTTCCTTTAAAATTTGTCCGTTAGTAATACTTTCAATAGACAATTAAATGCACTTTAGCTAGTTGTATGATTTTCTTTGTATACTTTTAGAAGGCGCACATACGTCAAACGTATTGTGGACGTATATAAAATACACTAGTCTATAAACGCCTTTTCGTAGTCTATACTATATTTTTTTGGCAGTGTAACACGTTAAATAACCCTTACTAACTGTTTAAAGAGTAATAGAGAAGTACTGGTAATGTTGATTATACAGAGCCTGCAAAGTTCTACTCCAAAATTTGAAATTTTAGCCACACTTGCTGTACATACATATATATATATATATATATATATATATATGTATATATGTATATATGTATATATGTATATATATGTATATATATGTATACAAAAACAGACACCAATTTCAACGCAACAAACAACTTCATGCACATGGCAGTAGATCAAAGTAAAATTTTTGTATTCTGAATATTCTACAAGATGAAATATATTATCATTAATCACTTATCGCAAAATATATCGACATATCATTTCAGCATTAGGTTCTTTTTTAAGTTTTCGTCGAAACTAATGCAAATGTGTGACGCGAACGTCTTCTTGCATGTAATGGCTTCTGAAAAGAGCATTAATAATTTCCGACCATGAATAATTCATAAAGTATCTTACGAAAAGTACTCCGTACTCGATATATCGTACCTATAACGTAGATATATCCATGAGGTACGTTTTTCAAGCGAAAGTCAAGAGCAATTGCTCGGCTGTATTAAGCGAGTGTTATTTTTCCTTCCTTCGAGCCTGTTATCTTCACTCCACTACAGACCGGTTTGATATCGGGAATTCTAAAGTTGATGTAGTGTATCGAATTGCCCTATTTATATTTTTGCAGATATATGAAACGCCGGAGGAAACAAAAGGATGTGTTTTCGGAATATTGCGTTGACAAGGTAATATGCTATCGATAAATCAATATTGGAGTGAATACAAAAGGTCGAAAGAGAAGAAAATGTCCGACGGGGAAAGAGATTGGCTGAATATTGTCTTTTTTTACATATGCTCTACCGTTTATTAAAGAAAATCACTTGTTTTTCCTTTTTTGTTGTTGTTGTTTTGGTAATATAAATATCAGAGATGCCCATGCTTATTGGAAGATTACTTACGAAAAAGTGTGCTATGATTGGTTTTAGTATTTTGATAATAAGAAATTCTTCTCTTATTGCATTTATATAGGATATGTCAAGAGAAGAAGGAAGTACTTCAAGAATGCATTCAGAAGATAAGTTTAATTCTCATCTTTTTTTTTTATTCAACAATGTTAAGGTTAATAGCAATACAGTATATATGTATGTGTGTAAATAGTAACTCGAGGAACACTCAAAAATATGACCACCCACTTCAGTGAATGCTAGTGCTCCGACTAAATATAATGCTATCTCTAACCTAAATAAAAGAGGAATAGAAATCTACCACGATTTTGAATGGTTGAAAATCGGTCTGAGATATAATGGTTTATTCTTTCTATTGTCAACATTTGAGTTCACCACCTAGGTACGTTCCTTTCTTTTTGAAACACCTGTATCTGTATATAACAAATGCATTGATAATTACAAGGAGATACTAAAGAAATCGATTATAGGAGAACAAAATATTGATTAGAACGTCAAGTTTGTCTTTACATTATACATAATATACACAGCTGTTCATAAGTATGATTGCACATAATATTATGTGTTACACTTATAAGTATTTTGAAAATATTTAGGGACATTCATAATAGTCTTCTTAGAATAGCATTTATAATTTAATCCTGATAGTATATATTCATAACAATTAGACATGTACCTTTGTATTCAATTTCATGATGACAATAGATCAATAGTGCGTTAATAGTAGAAAGTTAGAGATGAATTTGGAAGAGGTACTGAATAATACACCTGCCTTATAATACACTGTAAACTCAGGAGGCATCCGGTGTATTGTTGAGATACTAGAGATATTGATGTGATTGCGTTAGGAAGACCCTACTTCATATTGTTAGTGTGTATTTGAAGATATGCCGAAAAAAAGGAAATTGGATATAGACACGAACTGTATAATATGCGTTCTTCATAAAGCAAATGTTTCAAATAGAGAAGTTGCACGACAATTAAATATTTCTGAGTATTGTGTGCGGAGGGCAATTACAAGAAGGAAAGATACCGGTAGGCTTCAGGTCAATACATCCAAATGATTTCCCTAAGAAATCGCCGCCTTACCGCACCGCAAATTATGGAAGAGTTGCGTCTACAACGCCGTCAGCCACAAAGTGTGTCGATAGTATAACGGAGACTAATAAAAACCGATCTGAGGGATCGCATAGCAGTAAAAAAAATAAGGCCTAAGTTCTATACATAAACGGAAAAGACTAAATTAAGCGAAAGGGAAGACGTACATTTACCAGCAAGATAATAACCCCAAAGACACCGCAAAGGTGGCTAAAGTTTATTTTGAGACAAATCTTCTGAAGGAATCCCATCCTTAATGGAGTGGCAGCCACAGAGTCCTGATTACAAGCCTATTGAGCTCTTGTGGGATCATTTGGATCGTGTGGTCAGAAAAGAATCTCCGAATGGTAAAGCAGCATTCTGGAATGCTCTATAGGTAGTGTAGTATGTTATAGAGGAATTGTATTTGGAGGTATTAGCTCTAGGGATGCCCTGTATTTGTCAGGCCTTCAAACCAGGTGGTTACTTTGAGGAAACATTATAACACTATGTACATATTTGACTAGAATGTGCTATTGATGCATCTCGACACTTAATGCGCTAGGATTTACTTTCCGTTCTTGGAGATTCTATTCAAAACATGATATTATAGCTTCATTGTAGAAAGACTAGAATATACATCTCCGGTTTGGTTATTACATTAAATCGATCTACCATCTACTGATCATCCAGAAGTTCCAGCGTCGTTTTCTGAAGTATATACTCTTCAAGATGGTTACCAATACACTGGAAGAGGTGTTACTTATGGCTCAATGTTAAAAAGATATGATGTACATACAGCCATTCGAGTATCTTTGAGATGTTTTGACGGCAAAATTCGTCTGGAAGATTATTCAAGGTCACTCTGACCTGCCTAACGTGCTTTCCTTGATCAATTTTCGTATATCTCATCTTCCTGTTCCTTTCATTGCAAAAGCGAGCGTCATTTACCATCTGGCGCGATGCAGATCATTTACATGATATGAAGTTATATTTTTCAATTCTGTTTGATTTCTTCTGTTGTATTACAATGTAGTCTCTCTTATCATGCATTTATCTACATGCATGCGGCATTATTATTATTGTTCTTTTGTTAATTATGATACTTATTAAAGCATGTGAAGATGGCGGTTTGAAGGTTGGTTTTTGGAAAAAACGCAACAGCTACAGACATCAACTTTTGACAACTAATTCTCACTAGTAACTTTTACTTGGATACAACAAACACTGGAAGAACGCATTGCTAGAAATTTAACCATCCACCTAGTATTTATAGACCGAGAAAAGGATTTTGATATGAGATCCTTGTAAAATGTTTGAAGTTTTAAACAAAGTGAGACTCAGTATCAGGTACATGAAAGCAATATGAAAACTACAAAGATGCACAGAGGATAATCTAAGTAGGCGTAAACAGATTTAAACCATTCCCCATAAATAAAGGATTCATAGAAACACGCAGTTTTCTCCTACATTATTTAAAATTTATATTCAGGAAGCTTTAAGTAATTGAAAAAAAAAAAGAAAGAATGGGAACTAAGACGGAAGATCACTGTCTCATGTCTTTATTTCGCAGACGATCAAGCAATTATAGCTTGTGATGAAGAGAATACAGACTACATGTTTACAAAACTGAGACAAGAACACCAACATTGGGGACTAACTATAAACACGACAAAGGCTGAATATATAGAAGTGGGGCGTAAAGACGAAAATTACCACCAGGACTTGCAAATTAGTGAAATAAGAAGAACAAACCACTACAGATATATAAAAAACATACTTAGTGAGGAAGATACATCGAAAATAGACATACCAAATAAAATACAGCAGGGAAAGTAGCAACCCAGGCCTTAAATTCCTTGCTGTGGTTTAAAGAATTAGGACTAGAAACAAAGATAAAAATGTTTATTAAGCCGTCGTGGAGCTCATTCTAACATACGGTGCAGAGAGCTGGCAGATGACAAACAGCAATAAAAAGAATTTCGACACTATCGAAACGGACTTCCTGAGAAGAGTCTACGGAGTATCAAGAATGGAACATGTAAGAAACGAAGAGATACGACGAAAAACAGGAAGAGTTATTACTAGTGCGGATCGAATTGAAACAAGACAGCTGATATGGTATGGACAGAAGGAGAAGAGGAAGGCCAGCGACATCACAGAGGGATGGGATCGAGAAAGCCATGAGATACAGTGCAAGAAAAGAAGAAGCCTGGAAAAATAGAGAGGAGTGGAAACTGAAATACGAGATGCGGCAAGGGGCATAGAATCCTCGCTATAATAATAATAACTTTTATTTGGATAAAAAAATATTCTAGGATGCTTTTGGTCACGCGTGATACAAATCTTGACTAAATTTGCCTCTAATAAAACAATTGTAGTAGTCCCCAACTTAGAATCTGCTGCTGTACGGCGTTACTAAAGAGAAAACTTAGTCAATAGTTAATCACTAATTAACTGCCATGGCGAAAGGAATTTTAATTCAAGGTTTTTAGTAAAAGTTAAACTAACGAATCCGAAACTTACCTACACCAAAAGCACTTTTTCTTCTAGTTGTTGTCTACTTTCCCAAGATGTAGACGGGTATCGATTTTTGCATAATATACTGCCGACAGTGTGAGCAGCAGCCAAACTGAAGTTTTAATCCGATTTTGTATAAAATGAGAATCAGAAATTTCTATTAAAAGTTATAATTAGGGGATCCTATTTAACTGCACTAAAATACAGCGAGTCGAAGCTAATCGAACGAGCGCGCAAATGGAATGCAGAGACAAAAGAACCAACTATGAATTGTCTTGGATTCTGTCTGGGATGGCAAGATTTTTCTCGTATGAATAATGAATGAGAATTTTATAAACGTCTTGTTTGCGACAATTTGCGTTCTACTACACGAAACGCATGCAGCCACCATTGTCTGGATTAGATTAAATATCTAACGAACGTAAAATGTAAAATTTTACTTGATAACGAAGTTGATTTCGAAGAATATTAACTTCTGTTTGTATTGTTCGATGCTTCAAATTGAAAAACTTATTTTAGAACTAACAAAGGAGAAAGAAATCTAGTTCGCGATCGCACGAGGTTGACAATTGAAATTTTCTTCTTCACTTCAGGTTTTAGGCACAAGTTTTAGTTACGATACCCATCCTTTGTTTGGTCTGCCTATACTTCTTCTTTCCTAACATCTATAAAATCCTGCTCTGGCTGGAAACCTCCTTCCACTTATTTTTGTTTTCCTTTATTCTTTCATTTATGTCGAAGATGTTTAGTTCTGTTCTTAAATCTACATTTCTTATTCTATAAGATCTTGTGCAACCTTTCACTCTACTTAAAAATTTCATCTTTTGAATCTTGCGTTCTTGTCTTTTTCATTGCTGTTCATGTTTCACTACCGTATGGGAGAGTTGGTACTGCTATCGTCATGTAAAATTTTATTTGTGCATATTTTCTTGTTTCGCTTTTTTAACGTTCTAACACATGGGCTGAAAAGTCCCGGGCCTAACAAAGAAAACACGATTATTTTGGTTCAAAATTAGCTTTATTCATCCACGTAATCTCCAACACAATCATTCCAGCGCCGCTCTAACATTTCAATACCACTTTTGTAGAACGATTTATCTTTTGCCTCAAAATAGGCCTCAGTTTCAGCGATAACCTCTTCATTCGTGCGAAATTTCTTACCGGCGAGTATTTTTTTAAGGTCTGCGAACAGCCAGTAGTCGCTGTGAGCCAAATCTGGCGAATACGGTGGATGTGGGAGCATTTCGAAGTTCAATTCATGTAGTTTTGCCATTGTTTTGATTGACATGTGACACGGTGCGTTGTCTTGATGAAACAACATTCTTTTCTTTGCCATATGCGGTCGTTTCTTTGCAATTTCGGCCTTCAAACGCTCCAATAACGCTATATAATTATCACTGTTGATGGTATTTCCTTTCTCAAGATAGTCGATGAATATTACACCACGCACATCCCAAAATACCGAGGCCATAACCTTTCCAGCCGATTGTTGTGCTTTCGGGCGCTTTGGACGAGGTTCACCAGTTTGCTGTCCACTCAGATGACGATCATTTTGATTTCGGAGTGAAGTGATGGATCCATGTTTCGTCCATTGTCACATATCGACGCAAAAATTCCGGTTTGTTACATTTAAACATAGCCAAGCACTGCTCAGAATCATCAACACGTTCTTGTTATAGGTCAACAGTGAGCAAACGCGGCACCCACTTTGAACAGAGCTTTCTAATAGTCAAATGCCCATGCAATATAAAGCCAATACGTTCTTTTGATATCTCTACGATGTCAGCTAACTCACGCAACTTCACTTTTCGATCATTCAAAACGATTTTGTGGATTTTTTGATGTTTTCTGGTGTTACCGCCTCATTTGGACGTCCACTGCGTTCTGCATTATCGGTGTCTCTACGACCACGTTTGAAGTCAGCAAACCAATGTTTTATTGTTGTCTCTGATGGAGCGGAGTCTCCATAACACTTTTCAAGCCATTGCTTCGCTTGAACGGTATTTTTTCCCATCAAGAAGCAGTGTAAAATTAAAACACGAAATTGTTTTTGATCCATTGTTTTGAAAATAACAAAAGTAGCGTGACTGTTAGCACAATAACTCACAAACTATTGAATAGAATATTATACGAAATTTTAACAGCTGTCTTTTGAAAGTTAGGACTAACTGAGGGAAAGGTGACTGTAATAAAACTAGCGTCATCTATGTGTTAGGCCCGGGACTTTTCAGCCCATGTGTTATTGATTGTTCCACAGATATGTGTGAATTTATTCAGTTTTTCTTCTATGTAGTTGTTTCGATCATAACATTCGTCGCAGCCCAAATACTTAAAGTATTTCGCATGTTCCAGTACAGTACCGTTTATGAGTATTTTTGTCCTAAATGGATATTTACTCACAAAAGCCATGGTTTTGGTTTGCTTGCCGATATTTTCATTTCATAGTTTTGGCAGATCTTTTGTAATATATTTTCTAAATAGGTTCTTTAATTTAAATTTTGTTCTTTTCGTTTTCAAATTCAAATATAGTGTTTTATAATTAAAATAACCAAATATAAGATTGTAAAAATAAATATGTATATTAACAAATCAAAAATATATATATACCGCTTCTTAACAAAATATGTATTTGTAACAGAAAACCTAAGTCAATCCCTGTCTAGATAGCTTTAAATATTCTATATAAGATACGAAATGAAGTGGAAGCAAAAATTTTGAAAATTGATGATGATTTGAAGTCTTTAATTTTGCTAATCGTACTCATTCACACGTGATGTCTCGTATTGTAGGTATCCTGGTCTTCGGCTTCCACAGATGTGTCCGGAACTCCCAAATTTTTATTATATCAGCTGATACATTTTATGACATTAAATATATTCGAAGAATTTCATAAATTAAGTCTTATCTGAGAAAATAATAAATTATTCTGAGGAGAGACGATTTCGATGTGTGTGGCTTTGACACGATTTTTGTTTATATCCATAGTTATCTAAGCACACTCTTGATGGGAATGAAATTATTTAGAGGCAATGCTGCCAGGCGTGCCATCCTTCCATCGTACGAGAAATTTTGAGTGAGTACAGTACATTAAGCGTCTTTTAAAACTGAATTTCGAAGAAATTATTAATACATACAAAAATATGTTTATGAGAAGTGATATATATAATAAACGATAGCGGAGTTTACGTACCCTTTGCACATGTTGTTGAAGGGAAACATGAAAATTGTAAATTACATGTTAATAAAGGACACCCAGAGTAGATATCTGTAAAATTTAGAAAGAAAACTGTACAGACTAAATATCTGAACTAAAATTTAATAAAGAGGGCGTACTAACGGTACTTTGCCTCCAACAATAACGTCAACAATAATAAAAATAAGGGCATGAACCAAACAGTGACGAGAAGATATTTAAAATTAATAAACTAGTAAAATTTAGAAACATTATTGATATTATAAAAGTGTTTAATACACAATATTTCATATCATTACAGTATATATCCTTCTCTGTAGATCATCTTCTGTTTCTGTTAGGAGTACTAGGTCGTCAGCATATAAGATAGAGTTTATGACGGTGTTTTGGTCTAAAAGGATTCCTTTAGGGCATTTCTTTTTATTAACACCAATTTATATGTTAAATAATGTTGGCGAGACACGGCAGCTATGTCTAATTCCTTTGATTGTTGGTATTTCCCTAGTTAATCTCCCACCTATATCTACCATAATTCTGGTGTATAAACCCAGTATAGGTCTTATCAAATGCTCTGGCTATCCCTGTCCTTTCATAAAATCCCATAATTTATATCTGTTTACACTATCTAAGTCCATAAACCCTATATGTGTTTCTCTGTTGTATTCCCTCTGCTTTTCTATAATTTGTTGTGGAGTGAATATTTTATCTGTGGCTGATCTGTCTTTTCTAAAGCCCATTTATTGCTCTTTTATTACTTCTGCTACGATTTTCAACCTGTCGTTTAAGATTCTGGCGTATATTTTGCAAGCGGTGTTTAATAGGCTGATTCCTCGGTAGTTTTGAGGCTCATTCTCATCGCCTTTTTTGGACAACGAAACTACCTTCGCTCTTTTCCATTCATCAGGGATAATACTATTTTTCCAACATTTACTAAATACATGTAGACGTCTTAGATGTAGTACAAGTCCCCCGTATTTCTAAGGCTCTGTGTTGATGCCTTCCACACCGGTCACTTTTCTGTTTTTAGTAGCCCTCAAGGCTTCTGTCACTTAAATAACATCTCAGACTTTCATGGCCGTTTGACATAGTTGTAATGGTTGTCGGGTTCCGCCGTGTCACCAGATTTTTGTCCCTGACGTATTGCGAACAACAGCGGTTCGCATTTTCAAAGGTATTAGCTTTGTGCACGTTGTTGCTGCTTTAAGTATGCTCCTCAGTTCCGCTGGATCGTTGCACACATGCGCGGCGAGCACCAATAGCGCGCCCGTCGTCTCTGCTGATGTAGATAGGGTAGTAGTTCTTAGTTGATGTTGTAACTTTTGTATTTTAGAATCTAATCCTATGATTAGGGTCCGAGTGGATATGTTCGGCAATGGTTGATTTGTCTACTTGTTTCAACCGCACATTCCTCTCGTGTTCCTTTCTCCTGGTGTTGATCGAACGTCTTGTTGTACCGATGTACACTTTCTCGCATGAGCGCGGTATGCTGTACACCCCGGGTGTTTAGTGATTTAATTATTTTATAAGCCAGGTGTTGTCTTTCATGTATGTCATTTTCAATATTACTTATAAATCTATCCAAGGACTATCTATCTGAGTTTCTTCAGTTTACCCAAGACTTCAGGTGCAGCTTTTCCAGTGCTTGTTTTATATTTTGCCATTCTTCGTTTATATCTTCTTTTGTTTCTGTGCATTCTAATCTTTTGTTCAATCTATTCTGCTAGAGCCCTCCTGTACATTCCTCTTCAAGTAGATATATTTGAAGTCTTTAATTTTTTATTTTTTCCACTTTTTATATGTTTCAATCGTTGTTACTACTAAGAAATGATCTGCTCCTATGTCTGGTCCTCTACATACCTATGTGTCATTTACTTGTTCAGCTAATTTGTTATTTGTAATTATGTGGTTTATTATCGATCTCTGTCCTCTTGCCGACCAATTGTATTTGTGTATATCTTTCCTTCTGAAGAAAATGTTTGTTATTCTTAATCTATTAAAGGCAGCAAAGCCTAGAAGTAGTTTTCCATTTTCATTACATCTATCTTTATCACAACATCCAAGTATTTGTGTAATAGGTACATTTCCTGTACAGGCTTTAAAATCTCCCATCAAAATTACTTGGTCACTTTTATAGTCTGTAGTTGTCCATAAAAGGCTTGGTATTCATCAGTTTTTCCCTTTTCAGCTGCATAGATGGCCATCAATGTCACATTTCCTCTTGCAAACCTGATTCTTGCTATGATGATGCGTTTGTTGACAGATTCGTAATTCTTTATGTTCTCCTTTCATCTTTTGTGTATATATAGTGCTGTGCCCTTAATTCCTCTTTGTTCTTTCCGTACTCCACTATAAATCATCATATATTCGTCTACGTATTTCGATCCCCAATGCATCAGTAATTGCCTCAAAACATGACGTTCAATTCTTTTCAATTCCGTTATTAAACTGTTTAGCATTAACAATTCGTCAATTTAACTGATTCATAGCTAAAAGAAGTGAAATCACCAATTGTGCATGGATAATTCGAAATGCTCGGTATTATAATTTGAAATCGTACTCACACTCACGTACTGTATCGTATTCTAGATATCCTGGTCTTCGGCTTCCACCAATGTGTCCGGAATTCCAAATTATTGTGAAAATATCAGCTGCGACACTTTTAACTTCCAATAATTTTGAAGAATTTCAAAGACTATAATTAATTCGAAAAATAACGATTTTTTTTTCTGGAGAGATAACTTCGACATTTGCGACTTTTGACGCTCTCGTTGTTTTATAATAGGTCGTTTCCCGGAATACATTCACTATACTCAGCTTGTTTACCCACATGATAGCCAACACAGTAAATACACTCTTGATGGAATAAAATTATTTACAAGTAAAAGCTGCCAGGCATGCCATCCATCCGACGTATGAGAAATTTTGATGATAATGTATTTTATTTCGGGACGATACTTGATTTAATAATATGATAAAAATGTGTGAGTATAGTACATTATACGTCTTATTTTTATTATAATTAAACACAAAAATATATTTACGAAAAACGATATATATAGCTAACGATAGTGGAGTTTACGTTTCCATTGCACATGTGTTTAAGGGACTTTTTTTAACTTATTTTTAAATTTAAATTATAAATTATATGTCAATAATGGACAACTAAGGTAGATATCTGTAATATTTAATACGCAGAAAGAAAATTGTACGGAATTAATATTATTAAATTAACCTAACGGTTCTTTACCTCCAACAACAACAAAATAAGGGCGCGAACCATATACTAACGAGAAAATATTAAATATAAGAAAAAAATGAGAAAAAAGTGATATTTTAAATGATTTAAAAGTTAATAACAGATATCATTACAATGCATACACGTCAGTTGTTTTTCTGGTGTAGCTACTTTTAGCCGATATGCTGAATAACTGCAATAGTTTGCTCGCAACGTAATTAAATAGAGTCCGCTGTGACCGACGTAAATTGTTGCTGAAAAGTATTATACTTCGTAGAATTTTAGAGTTATTTCATATTATATACAACGTATAACAAAGCCACTGTTTTATTTATCTATATTACCATTCTAAATAAAATATGCAGACATCACCGTTCCGTTTAATATGAAGTTAAATTCTGCTCTATTTTAGATGACGGAGCCTGTGTACTCACAACGACGCTAGTGCCGAGAGGCAATGCTGAAGTAAACCTCATGTGAATATTTGTTTTACGGTGGAAATTTTTTCAAATTAATGCAGTCGTTTCTCATTAGTTTAGGACCGTTGGGAAACTGTGGAAATACCGCATATGCAACAAGTAGGAAATACGTTTTCTGAACTATGCTATAACTTTATTAACAATTATAATATTATAATAACTGCGACCTTTTCTAATTTAATAGCAATAACTATTCTTTTGGGCATGCACTATTATTATTGTTACCAATTCTATTTCAATGCTGCTTTCCCACATTCCTTCAATATTTTTCAGTAATTCTTTATTTGTACATATACCCAAGAACGCCAGAATTTTTGAAAGATTCCATGCCTTTTCTGTCGCAGAATTTTGGGACCACCTTAAGAATAGTAGACCTTGTAATAGATTATACTCTATGCTATGCACCATTTTCATGCATAAATGTGTATGGGTTATTAGTTTGAGTCCCATTCCTTTCAATGAATTACTTTTTGAAACACAGAAATCCTAGTCTTGTGTTGCACTGTCAGACCAAATTATTACAATGTTTTATTCCTTTCATAGTACGGTTTTGTTATGGAAGTTATTACAGGGCGAGCCTACAGATACTACTACAAATTTGTTACTATTATTTTACAAGATAACTACAATAAGACTGATAGAATTATTGGTAGTAGAACAATATTAAAAGTACGACAGAAGACGCTTTATTCCACCCTGATATAGATCATAGAGTTTGGCATACAAATCACAGTTTCTAGGAGATTTTATTCAATCATTAGGCTATTATCAATACCGTGCTCATTTGTATAAACTGCAAGTGGTATAGTCTTCAGAATGTCAGTATGGAAATGGAAACGATAATTTAAATTACCTGATTCCAGGTTGAAATTCGTATACATAACAAAGAGAAAAACTATGTATTGAGCAACTCAGAAACACTATAAAGATTTTAAGAATGACCATTACTAAAGTTTATGGGTCGACTCTGAGAATCGAGAGAGATAATAGGGTATACTTTTGAATAGAAGAAAACTACAAGTCTTTCTACGAAAATGATTTTATTTATGTTCAAAATAATCACCTCTTGCATCGATGCACTTTCGTACCCAAAGCTTCCACAACGTAAAAACTTAAAGCCAGTCATTTTTTGAAATGCTCTAAAAAATTGATGAATTGCTTCATCTATTTCATCCTTCGTCGTGAAACGTCGACCACGTAAATGTTGCTTTGGGTTAAAGAACAATCACAAACCACATATGACGAAATCATGCGAATAGGGTGGATGTCCGATTACTTTTACATTATTTACGTGCACAAATTCCATTGTCTGCTGTGCACTGTGTGATGATGCATTGTCGTGATGCAATATTAACCCAACATTAATATATGTGGTGTACCAGTTTGCTGTGACCATACTACGAAAGGAAAACTTTCCTGACATCCCTTTGTTTTTTGGCCATTGTTGGCGTTGTGTCCATACGCGGCTCTCCTGGAGGGTAGGAATATCGCAAAAAGGGATGTAAGTTTCATCACCTGCTACTGTTTTAGATAGAATACGATGTCTACTATCATTTAACATTGCTAACGCTTCCCAAGCGATTCTTAATCGCTCTGCCTTTTGGAAATCGTTAAGCACTCTACGAGTAACAATTTTTTCATCCGAAGATGATCAAGTACATTTGAATTTATAGTTGCGGATCAAAGACCAAGCGTTACCTTAATCGTTAGATAGGTATATCTTGGATCTTCGTCGATCATACGTCTCACTCTCTCAATGGTTGCAGCTGTAACTGAAGAATAGGGCCTATCAGCACGTGCCTCATCACCAAGCGATATCCATCCTCTTTTAAATTCGCTATACCAGCGAAACACAATTGCATGTGAAGGGCTTTCATCACTACATGCAAGTTGCAATCGCTCAAAACTTTGTTGTTCATTTAAACCCACCTTAAAATCGTAGTATGCTTCGATGACAATTCATATATACCGCGTTTACTCCATGAGCGTAGCGACTCAGCGTTTTCTATGTGGGTCTTCCTGTTTTAATTGGCCTGACCCATATTTGTGTTTAGTGAAGTCGTCTCCATGTTTCTCCGCAACGTTTTCTTTGCGAGGTTTTAGGTAGTCGTACACATATATACGTACGTGTCGTGAGTTTTTTTTTTGCCTCCGCATTGCTTCTGTATCGTGATAAGGACCGTTGATTCGACGTTTTGACAATGTCTCAGTTACCTTCCTCTAAAGCTTCTTGCTACGATAGGCGATCGGATACTTGCAGATGGCTACTTTAATTCAATACCAATTAATAATTGTGTCAACAATTGTTCAAATATTTCGCTTTCAACTCACTTTTTGAAGACAATATTATTCAGATGAACTCCAGTGGGGGTAAGATACTCCTCTGCATATTGTCTTTGACATTTCCCAACAGATACACTGGAATTACCCGAATTTCCTTCCGGATAATCTCCGGTTGCTGTATACTGTGAGGTCGGTGGGTGTAGACCTTATCCTTCATACAGTCCTATAAGAAGAAATCATTTGTTGATTAATGTGAGGGTGGAGGGGGGCAGAAATGACAGTTGCTGTATACTGTGAGGTCGGTGGGTGTAGACCTTATCCTTCATACAGTCCTATAAGAAGAAATCATTTGTTGATTAATGTGAGGGTGGAGGGGGGCAGAAATGACAGTTGCTGCCACTCAATTTTGTGCTAATACTATGCTAGCGCAACCACAGTGTGTCTACACGTCGCGGATGAAGTCCGTTACCGAGAACATGTCACAACAATACCACCTATGGATCAGATGTGACCGTAAAGAGGGAAGTACGGGTCAGGTACTCTGAGCGCATTAATACCATATCACACTGTAACCTTTTTAGTGTGCAGTGGATCTTCCGTAGGTTCTTTACTGCCCAATATCTGTTTGGTGATGTATCCGTAAAGGTTAAAATGAGGTTCGTTAGACATTATCAAGTGTTCAAGAAATTGCGACGTTTTTTTATCATTTGCAGTAAATTCGGACAAAACACACTCCGTCGATGCAAATCACTGGGAGTGAACTTGCAAAATGCGCCGAATGGTGCTAGAGGTTAAGTGTAAGGCGACAAACAGAATGAAGACTACACTCAAAGCTTCTGTCACTCTGCGTGCATTTTTCGGTCTTCACGCGAGAACGTCCGCGAGGCCTCTTATTGACAATTTACTGGACGTCACTTGTGTGATCCAATTTAATATTGTTTGGCATATCGGAACTTGCCCATTTCCTCCAATATGAAGATATCGTCAAATAAGTAGTTGCGTTGCAGTAGTGGAATTGTTGTTTTTGAAGAACGTTTCAATAACAAATGCTCGACGCCCTTTTGCAGGATGATTAAAAGCTTTACGCCCAGCAATATATACTACCTACAAGGATATCCGTGTTTTGCCAAATTTACATAACTCGTCTAATTGTTTTTAACTCACCCTGTATTTCATAGCAATAAATAATAAGAATTATTGACAGATTAATAATTGTGTTTATGTTACCTAGCAAGTTCTTTAGGTAATTCTAATCATATTGCTAAAACCATCACTGGTACATACCTTTATATCTCTTTATTTAAAGTATAATGATGTGATATCCTTGGACTTACTTGTCAATATTCTTTAAGAATCAGAGAAATACACAAGGTGTCAACATAAGATTACAAAGTTGAAATAGCTTCTGGTGGTAACGAGTTATGATTATACAGAAAAATAGAGACCGATGATTTATTCTAATAATGTAAAGGATAGAGAACTGCTTTAGTATTTCTTAAATAGTATTGTTTACTTATATTCAGTGTGTTCTTTTTTATTAGATTTGGTGTAACTAATCCAACCTACACATCTTAGACCAATTGGGATGCCCATACTGAAAGTGTTTTGGAGCGTAGTACAGTTCTGCGCATATGTACATTATAAACAGAACACAGCAGCTCTTTACACCCGCGCGAAAAAAATATTAACGTTTTCGTGAAATCGTACTAAAGTTTAAAATTGCTAACTGTTTCCATATACTTTTTCCGAATGCCAAGTGTAATTGCGTCCTATGTACATGCATCTGGTGACCGTGTAGCTATGCGAATTCCGTGTTTGCATTTACCTAGATAGCTACAACAATTTGTTCGAATCGATGTCCCCATCCTTCCGATCGGCGCAGGGTCATTAACGAGGTGAACTGTATCAGGTGTTGTCGAATTGATCGTTTCGAATGTGTCACATATCCATTCGCCGCATTTGTGCGTGCATACATGAATAGTTCGCTGTCATTTTTGGATGATTTACCTACGAATTTGCCGGACTCGCGGCGCTGGCGTTCGACTCAAAGTACTCTGTTCAACCCGTTCCCTTTCCAACAAAAAAATTGAATGGCGTTCGTGATTGCACTGGTGCTTGACTATAAAAGAGATTTAAAACCGCGAATGAGTGTATCCGTTCAAAAAATGGAGATTATTAAAAAAAATGATGCGTAGGTAATCTCAGCCATACCATGCGTATCATTCCTGTATGGCTATTTGAATGCGCAAAGGATTTTGTAGAACATATGTGTGATGTGTTATTAATATATAATTGTATATAATTATAATATTTTCCTCACTTTAAACTACAGTTTCTTTTGCATATCTGTCTCAAGATTGGTTTGATTAAGTTATTTATTAGAGTTTCCTTCCAACTTTCTTTCTCGTTGGGCTTGTGGCTCAATGCCTAGCGCGCTTGGCTATCAGTCTAGAGGTCCCGGGTTCGAACCCCGGGGTTGTTTCTCTCAGGGTTTGAGGTTTTTCTGTGGTTTTCCTAACTCCATGGCGAATGCTGAGAACAAATATCATCTTAAGACGCTCCACAGGCGCAGGCGTAATAATAACTTATGGCCGGATGATCCCTCCTGTAATTGGCGAAAAACTGTTGGGGGATGCGAAGGCATGAAATATTATCATTATTGTTATTATTTCCTACAATTTATGAGATCCTAGTAGTGGGTATGCTTCCCTGGTGCCAAATTCAGATATTAATGAAACTTGGTAGATAAGTAGGGTTTGTTGAAATTTGAAAATCAAGATATTTTGTTTGTACTGAAATTCACTCTGAGATGGCGAATTACATCACAATGTCATCGGCGTAACTGAGAATAGGACAGTCCATCTGAAAGTGCAAGTCCTTAATAAAAGGTAGCAACCAGAGTGAATCTAGGTTAAAACCCCGTGGGACTCCATTGGTTAGTAGGAATTCTTTAGAAATTTAGCCATTGTAAACCACGTAGGATTTGTGTTGATGCAATTGTAAGCTCAACAGTTCAAGAAAAAAATGATCTAAACCAAAGGCTGCCAGTTTATGCAATAAGATTATATGATCAATTAGATCCAAGGGTTTGGAAAGGTCAGTATAAATTACATCAACCTAACCGTGCCTATTCAGGGCTTTAGAAATATGTTGACTTATTGTGGCTAACAAGGGAAGGCTCCCGGGTGTTAAATTCAGATCTTAATGAAACTTCGCAGGTAAGTAGTGTATGCTGAAACTTTAAAATACTTTTTTGTTCGTGCTGAAATTCACTGCGAGAGAGTGAAACACCCCTTCGAAAATTCACAGATTTCCAGTTTTCGGAAATAGACAGAAGAAAAATTGCAATGCAGATGCAGTATCTTATCGAAAGGTCTTTTAGGACATGTGAATGTAGTATATACAGGGTTTTACATTCAAGCGCCACCCTCTTATGCTAGATTATAGTAATACAGAAAAAAAATGAACGCAAATTATTCATATTTAACGTCCTTTATTGATTTGAAAGCATTTTCAATCATACAGAGTGTTCCAAATGTCCAGAATAAGTCGTCGCAATGAAAGCAACGGCGAGGAAACAGAGTGTTTTGGTTTGAAACGGCAAAGTTCGTGGGATATTCGAATGGTCTAGGTCGATTCTCTATATAACCCGACTTGTACCAGACATATGAAAACAAATTGATATATTTAGACGCCAACAATGGAATAAGTGTATCAATGATTGCAATTTAATGACATTATTTCGCAAATCGAGATTAACATTATAAGAAAAACAGATAAGAATCAGGTCAGGAAATCGTCATATCGATCTCTTCCATATTCGAAATCTGTAGACGTCCAGTGGTGGAATCATAGCTGTTGTTTTCTTTGGTGTTATCAGTATTTGAACATCTTCAGTGGATGGGACATCTTTCCTCAAAGAACTAGGACAGTGACCCTAAAAGTATGACTCCTTGGCCCAGTACTTGATAAGTAAGCATTAAGAAACCAATTGTTAAATAAATCAGTGGTTAATTTACCTGAAGGTGAGGCTTGAATAACAATGTTTGCAGGTCGAAATAGAGTCTGTTGTGCTTGAGGCTCAAACTTGCGGCTAGGTTCTTTTAGTATTATCAGTAGTGGAGATATAAGATTGCAGATATCATTAGGAGCTTAGTGTAACTGTGGGTTGTTGCTTGTATAGGCTAAACAGCAGCCTCAAACTTCTTCGTACCTTGGAATGCTAATTAACGTACTGTATGCTGAAA
This sequence comes from Trypoxylus dichotomus, assembly GCA_023509865.1. Taxonomy (NCBI): domain Eukaryota; kingdom Metazoa; phylum Arthropoda; class Insecta; order Coleoptera; family Scarabaeidae; genus Trypoxylus; species Trypoxylus dichotomus. The sequence goes on from CM042075.1 coordinate 63,735,800, forward strand.
CCTCTTTTATCCGCATTATATACATGCTCGGCACCATAAGTCTGATTTACTGCTTTAACTTCATTAATAAAACCGGTAGCAATCGTTTCTAATTGCAGAGTATCTTCTGTAATATTCCAATATGTAAAAGAAGAGGCAAGAATGCCTCGCCGTTTTTTCACCTGCGCATCGACACATTTAAAACACAATTCTTTCTTGCATCCGCAGTTTCATCTACCGTCAGTCATATTTTTTGACCTCCTCACTCTGCTTTTATTTGATCCGTAACTGTATTTTTCACCCGATGAAAATTGTACCGTAATTGACCTCTTGTTAGCAATATTTAGTATTAGTATTTCTCCCAAAACTTTCGAAATTCTTAATTGTCAACAATATCTAGTGGAATGCTGCTCACACTTAACATAAATATAATCATATAGGAACTTATAATATGGTACATCTCATTGCACACTTAGCCGGTGTTTATTTTATTATTTATTTGAAAGTGTCTCATTATGGGATAGATTCAAACAATTGCAGCTTTTGAAACAAGATATATTGTAGAAAAGCATGTAATACCTTATCGCTTTTTCTAATAACGCTAAGTGACGGTAGTACTTCCGTTCAAAGTGTTTTACTCTCCCCTACTTGAGGGTTTGTGGTAAAGACTCTTATAATTATTTGTTTATTTATTTATCATAGTACAACTTCCATATTTCATTAAAAGCTTACAACTAAAATAAATGATAAAATATTGCAATCGGTTAAATGCTTTTAGGAAGAAGGCTGTGCATGACATTAACAACTCTTTACTCTATAACCTGTACTATTAGCACGTACAAAAGCTCTACTTCAGATTTTCCGTGTCCAAAAATATATATGTATATACTGCCTCCGCCTTTTAACTGCCTTTACCATCTGTTTCTCGAGCGTAACTGCGCGAGGTGCATTTTATCATAATACTCACGGTCATGGCAAACGGCGTGTATAATGAATACACCGGCTATAACTGCAGCAGTTTAGTTTTGTTTAGGTAAATTGTTTCTTTACTAATTCAAGTTCCAGTAACGTACTGAATCGCTATGTGATAATTATGTTCAAAATATGTTACACAAATTTATTCCCCGCCGTAGAATATTTCTAGCAATTTGCATTACTTTAGAGCACTATTAGGTAGCGTGTACATTGTGTAATTTATGGGCTGAGATATTCTCGCTACGAGCGATTAAACAGCGGGTATGGTTTCTTGGTTAAGTATCGTTTTACCGTGTAATAGGTATGTAGAGGAGTGTCCATGTGTATGTTTAAAGTAATTGAAATTTACTCTTACTTGTTGTAATAAATGTGCGAAATAACGCCGTTAATACAGCAACAGTTCATACTGTACGTTTGCGGTTTCGTTTTAGGTTAATGATGCATGCACGTAATAATCGTTGTGGTAAACTTTTAGAGGTCCCATTAAAAATAGCGTTTTATGAATTCTTAATTGCCACACATTAGGGGAGCCTGTGACCGATAGGTATCGCATTAAGTTGTTACATTACCTCTACTTTCTAATCAAGGTATAGGAACGACGTCGTGTTTGATAGATTGGACTTTTTTTGATAATGTTATAATAGATAAAGCTGTAACTAAATAGAATAACAAGTTGCAACATCCTGTGTTGTATAATGTATAATGCCAAGTGATATCTAATTTACTATGGGATCTAGCCAATCATTGCGACCTAAAAGGTGTAACTAACAATGCCCTTAATATGGTAGAATAGTTCAAGGCTTTCTTTCCAGTTTAACTAAGAGATGGTGCCAGCGAAAAGTACGCCGCATATTAATTTAATACATACGTCATTTTGTTTGTCTGACATTTAAACTACAAAACAAACAGAAGTTGAGTCCACCAAAAACTAGGGTCTTTGCTTTATTTGCGGCCCGCATTACTTTTCTTATTTAATCAAAAGCAAAAGGCTGTTGAAAGTTATTATTTGCTGGTAAACACACTCCATCGGTTAGAACATGTGAGACATAGTTTCGAGAATTTAAAAGTGGTGATTTTAATGTGAAAGACAGTAAGCGCTTTGATAAACCACAAAAATGCGTTAGCTGTTGGATGATGACCCAATTCAAACTCAACGGCAATTAGTAGGAGCATTGTGACGGGTGACGAGAAATGGATTTGTTTTGAAAACCCGAAGCTGAAAAGATCGTCGCTCGCCGATCCTTCAAACCCAAGACCAAATCGCTTCGACAAGAAGAACATGCTCTGTGTATGGTGGGACCAGATCGGTATCGTGTATTATGAACTTTTGAAGCCCGGCGAAACCGTTAATACACAACACTATTGCCAACAAATGATTAATTTAAATCAAGCATTAATCGAAAACGACTGGAATGGGGCAGACGATATGGTAGTGATCTTGTTACACGACAATAAGCCGTCTCACACAGCGAAACCAGTGAGAGATAGCTTGAAATCGCTTGGATGGGACATCCTTCCGCGTCCGTTGTACTCCCCAGATCTGGCGCCATCTGACTATCACCTCTTGGCATCAAAGAGGCACGCGCTCGCAGAGTAGCGCTTCAACAATTTCGCGGAAGTTGTAAAATGGCTCGACGAATGGCTTGGCGCAAAAGGCAAGCAGTTTTTATGGCATGGTGTCCATAAATTACCTGAAAAATGGGTGAAATGTGTAGAAGTCGATGGCCAATATTTTGAATAAAGTAATTTCCCTTGAAAATTAAGTGTTTCTTTTTAGCAAAAAACCGGAAAAAAACTTATGCATACACCTGGTATTAAGCGAATTCGTACTGGATATAGGATCCTTTCTATTCAGTTTAGTAAGTGTTAAACTTTTTTTTTGAAAATTTTGTGACGTGAGCGATTGGTGGCAGTATATGTGCAGAATATGCGTTCTTCCGTTTGTGGATGTTAGCTAGCCCTGAGAAAGACTGTTACCTACCAGATCCGTCATTCATTCGATGATTTGAAAAATGTGTCAGACAAAATCATCGAACAAATGATGAATCTGGCAAGTATCAACGATTCTCAGAGCTACTCTGAAGACGGCAATAGACAGACTGCCAAAACGAACTATATAAGTTCCACAATCGGTGGAAATAGTACAAACGACAACTCCAACAAAAAAGTGCCCAGGAGTATGATGTCCAACACAGGCGTGGTAAAAGCGTAAGGAAGGTCCCATTGGAATTTGGCAGCTATGACACGAATTTAATGACAGCATCTGAAGCATGTTTACCGTTCGAATTACCATCAAGCGACGAGGAAGCAAGTCAAAGTATTGATTGGAGATGCAATAGAGGATAATATTTTAAATTTACAAAGCAGTAATACTTAGCACTCGTTTTTGCAATCCAGGTGCAATTAAATCTTTATACTTGTACGTATCTAGTAACGTGCTGTAGCACAACTGCAAATAGGGCGCAAAAAAATTTTGAAGATTTCCAAAGGGATTTAAAAATTCCACTGGGCAAATAAACATTATAATTTTACAAATTCGCTCTAATAGGTATTAGCTATTAAAGAAAAGTCAGATAGAATCACAAATTTTTACAGATTTACGAACTATTCACAGCAATTACTCTACGCGTTAGAATTTTATAATAACTTATTTAAATATTTCTCGACCTAGTAGCTTAATACATCCGCCATTTCCCTACAAATACTTTTAAATTTTAAAACGCATAGAGTGTTATTAAGTTAGCACCACAAGTGCGCTACAACAAGATTTTCGTCAAACAATCAAACCGCAGTTAAATAATAAGATGCCCGTCTCGGTTAACAATTTGCTGTCGTTGTATTCTCCGGAGTTTCGGTTAATAATAATCACTAATCGTCTTACTTACTGTTACATGCTTTCGATAAACGGATTAAATTAAGGGTCCTTGTAAAGGGCTTGCTGTTACACAAACCCGATTCGCTATATTCGATTTACGTTGGTGTTTCTTCGCTCTTAATTCCGACGACAGCGTTCTGAGCGATGGCTCGACTGGAACGGGAAGAACTGCGTGACACTAATGGTAGGATTAAGAAGCACCGTGCGAAAATTAAAATTGGAATAAATAAGGAACTACGAGGATAAGTTAAAATGAAAAGCTGAATGACTTAGTGATTTTGTATAAGTAAAAGGGATAGTTTAAACTAAATGCGGAACCATTTGCTTACCGACTATATCAATAACTGGGTTCCGACCTATCTTTTTAACGATAGCAACAGTTCATTAGTTAGGGTGTTACTAAAGATTTCTTACAATGCCAAGCAAGTGTACTGACTATACACCGATAGGTTTGAAGGAAAACATCATACTCTAAACACATTGAGGAACAGTCTCTAATAGAATAAGTAAACATATATAGCTAATCAGCTGTAATAATGGGAGTATTTACATGAGAGTACTGAATTGTTAAAACTTTCCAAAATTTCACGAATGAAATCATCTGGTAGGCCATAAGCGAAGTCATCTACATACTTAACGAACACTAACATCAAACTTGCAAGGCTGATGAATCGTAAAGACTTTCCTCCTCGATATCGCCGGACGGGAAATTTAGCAAAACATACCAAGAACAACTCAAGAAGCTACGAACATTTGTTGCTTAGAACAAGTGTTCTTGTAACAATTTTAATTTAAAGTTAGGATCGAAGCTTCTAAACCGCAAAATTACTGTTAGATACGTCAATAATTTAACGTTAAAATCTAAAGATACGTGTAAACATAAGTGCCTTGCCACGTTATACATGGTCTTGAATACTTCTTGAAGCGACAATTTAATGTTGAACTCAATATGGTTCGAAAACGTAACATTTCCAAATTTGAGCTCATTAACCGTGATACTTTCCTCGATAACAAGCGTCATGATCAATCTCGGGACACCCTTTTAAGAAACCAAAAGCGGAAAAAGGTTTATTTTGCCTGATAGGTTGTACTCGCCAAAGTTAGAAAACTTATAGAAGGGCAAGTTTCAGTGGAGTGCGGAGAATAACGTGGAAGGGTGAAGCGCGCTGCACGGAGAATCGAGTGCCTGTATTGAAGCACGTTTGTTTAGTAATATTCGACTGGTCGTTGTGGGTGCTTGTCAGTACACACATACTTAGAAAATGGCGCATTTAGGTAGGTTATGAAAACGGTGTATTTCGAATAAACTACAAAACGTAATAGCGTGTGTGCCGAATTTAGAATACGAAGGCGATAAAATTAAATGTGTAAAGTGCGACAACTATTTAACGTGTACCACCAGGTGGAAGTATGAACGGCACCTAGAAAGTATAAAACACTGTTCTGAAATTAGTGGCAAACGATACAGCGAACAATTAATATTTGATAGAGGTGTTTGCTTTATTCTATGTAATGTAGTGTTCACTTTACTAGACCAACAAGGATTTGTCTCCCTCGGAAGCAAGTATTCCGGTTATATGTACATTACCAAGTCGGACATCGTGAAGAAACTTTTTGCCATCTGTTCGTGACTATGTTAAATTGAAAGATAAGAAAATATGGTTGTGTGGACAAAACAACCGAACATTCTATAACATTCTATAACATTCTAACATTCTATATTAAATGTGACGGTATGTACAATGGAAGAGTTTGGACAGTCATTCCCTATCTTACTTGCTTCCAAATGAGATGCAAAATGTACCAGCGATGAAATTTTAAAAGTGGTGTTGAGGGCATTGAACAAATTTCAACAACCCAGCTTTTAAAATATTCGTGAGTGACGGTGCCGCTAACATGCTTTCCTTAGGCCAATCTTACGATCGTACGTATAAGAAACAATATATATTATTTTTCACTACATTCTCTGAATAAGTATTAATGTACAACTGTGATATATATTATATATTGCCCGAGGAAGAGATTAACCTCAAAACTTAATACAAAATTGGAAAGAAATGTTTAAAAGGTAGGCGATGTAGAAAAGTTTCGAACAGGATTTATTGGAGAACATTGAATTCATATCCAGACAACATATAATACGCGCGAGAGGGATAACTAAACGAAATTAGTATCGTTTTTCGATGCATACGTTGTATGGTTGAATAAATCACTTCGAAATGGAAAAATTCAAAATACAATTAAAAACGCGTAGTTGTTTTTAAACGCGAAGCTGCACCTACAGTGCAATTACGGACGCAATAAATTTTCATAAATAAAGAATATTACGAATTTGCACAGAATAATAAATTTCAATGCGAAAAATTACGTTTCATTAAAGTGGATATAAATCCATGCGGGTTTGCCAACGGTACGATTGTTTCAAAAATTTATTGCTAACGCAAAGTTGTTGGATGACAATCATGTGTCGCGAACATTTTGCACTACAGGCTTTTCATTAAGAGGCGCAATGTTATTACCAATTTCCGAAATCTTTATTCTAACTAAAAGGTATTTTCGATTACATATGGTAAGTGGTCACCTCGGCTTTTGTTATACATAGTTATCCCTTTGGGGAAGTTATGCATCATGTTTTTATACACTTTGCGAATATTGTATTGTAATGATATGAATTATTGTCTATTATTAACCAATGATTTTTTTCTAAAATGTTACTACTTCACCTATTCCAGATACTTTCTCGTCACTGTTTGGTGCACGTCGTTATTTTTTATTTTGGTTGATGTTAGAAGTTGGAGGCAAAGTACCGTTAGTACTCCCTCGTTATGAAATTTTAAATACAGACATTCAATCTGCACAGTTTTCTTTCGAAAGTTTTATACATATCTACTTTGGGTATTCTTTAATAACTAATTATTCACAATTTTTCTTGTTAAAAAAAAGATGTCCTTTCAGCAACACTTACAGAGGAGACGTAAACTTTACTATCGTTTATTATATATATATCGTTTTTCGTAAACATATTTCTTTATATAAATAAATATTTCAAAATTCCATTCTTAAAACACGTTTAATATACTGTACTCACATATTTCAATTACATTGTATAAATATGCATTATTCCGAAATTGTATTTATAATCTTCGAAATTTCTCGTACGACGGAAGAATGGCACGACTGATGGCATTTAACTTTATAATCTCACACGGATCAAGTACGTGTGTACTGTGTGGCCTACCATATAGGCTCACAAATGTGTTGCTATGGATATAAAACAAAACCGACAGATGAAGATGTGTCAAAAGTCAGACATGTTGGCATCGTTTCTCCTGAGAAAGAATAATTAGTTATTTTCTCATATAACTCCGTAATTTTATAAATATCTTCGTTTATATCCAATAATAAAGGGTATCAGCTTATACTACATATAAAAATTGGAAGTTCCGGACACTTACGTTGAAACCGAAGGCCAGTCCATTCTAAAGGCGAGCCGGTGAATGAGATTAAAGACGTCGAATCTTCTTAAGTTCTTCAAAATTATTTGTATCTTTTGATCTCATATTTCGTTTCGTAAATTAATTAGAATATTTAAAATCTAGCTAGTCAGGGATTGCTTTAGGTTTTCTGTAAAGAAAACATTTTTTTGTAAAAAACCGGTATATATATTTTTTTATTTGTCAATATATTTGTCTTTTCAACTTTACATTTGGTATTTTAATTTAGAAAACAGTTAAAGAACCCAGTTAAAAAATTTAACCAGCCTGAGATTTTCAATCACAGTATATACACCGAGTGATAAAAAAGATACGGAAACCCTAACATATTTTCTAAAGATTTCTGCAATTGCTTGTTCGTTTCCAAATGCATATTTTGATTGACATTCCTGTATATGTATATATATGAGGGTTGTCTTTTTTCAATCTCATAAACAAACAGCATAATCTTCGCAGCGCGAATATTCCGCCGAGCGGACGACGTAGAAGCATGACCGGGCAGTCCCCATGACTTTTTTTTCTTTAGATTGCTCTAATGAATCCATCTTTTATCACCCGTCACGATGCGATGAAGAAAACCCTTCCTTTTTTGCCGCTGGAGCAGTTGTTCCCGGGCGAACAAAACGGCACTGAACGTCCCTTGGCTTCAAATCATAGGGAACTCAAGTTTCCTGCTTTTGAATCATTCCCAACGCATGCAATCGCTTGGTGGGTAACTCCTAATGTTGGTGAAAGCTTTTGTTGCGTTTGGCATGGATCCTCACTGATCAATGCCTCCAATTTGGCGTTTTCGAAGGTTTTGGGCCTTCCTTCACGAGGACAGTCGTCAACATCAAAATCAGCGCCTTTGAAGCGACGGAACCAATCACGCCACGTTGTTTCACTTACAGCAGCATCTCCGTAAACTTTGTGGAGCTCTCGATGTGCCTCAGCCGCCATTTTCTTTGAATGAAAAAAGAAAATCAACAGTTTCCGCAAATGACGATTATTTAGCATAAAATCAGACATTTTCACACAACCAAAGTATATGACGCCAAAACAAAAAAAAAACTACTGTGTCAAAACGGTTTGGCTACCATATATGTAAGCTTGGTTCATAACGTTTTGGATATGTCGAAATCGACCAACACTTATTACTGACGCAATCTATTGACAAACAGCGAGAACTTAGTTGAGCACATTTACTTCATTTTGGAATTGAATAGAATTGGGGACAATAGAATTATTGCTACTATCAATGTGGAACAAGATAAAAAATAGCAATGTTGCACCCATCTTCCATGTAATAAAATTCAATCCATTCCTTACATAGAAGGAATAAATGTCAGAATAATGATATAACGCGAACACAGATTTTATGAACCATAAAATTGAAATAATGTATAAAAAATCATGATGTTCGATAGCGCGGAAAATGCGCTACTTCTTTATCGACTGATGATTGTAGTGCCGGTAATACGGGCGCTTCATAACACCGGCAGTATTAAGTTCAGTGAAATGTCATTTTCCTAATATGAAATATCGCGCCTCGATACGTTATCGATGGAAACACTTATCCGATTTAAATGTACCCATTTCACATGCTCGTACATTGGCACGTATCGACGGAATCGAATGTTGCTTCGCATCTAATGGTGCGTTTCTCCCAGCAACCGTTGCCAAGTACTAATTAATACCGTTACTAATTATAGACGCTAAAATTGTAATTATCGCAGAAAATAAACACCTACGTCAACAGTAAATTAGTATATCTGCTAAGCATCTTCAGAAATATGCCCAAAAGGTAATATTGAAGTGTATATGATTATGCTTTTTCCATGAATGAGAACTTTATAAATTGGAGATGGATTGTACTTGTTTGCATAGAGTTCATCTGTGGAGCGTGTATATTAACCAAACTTTCTCACATTTATTTCCGTACCAGATGACATATTTTGCAGTGTGACATAAAGTCTCTATTAATTTTACATAAAATTCTGCTATTTGAGATGTGTAAGCAGAATGGAAAAAAAAAACTTCTTGGAGTGTTTCTTTTATTGCTATTGACGTTAACTTGGTCAATTAAACTAAATTGATTATGAAAACGCTCCTGAACAAATTGTTTTTCAGATCCCCTTTCATTTTTTATTTTTTTCGATGATAGCAAAGTATTTCTGGAATGGTAGATTATAGAGATACGAAGTACTAATCCAATAAACATAATCTACATAAGTTGAGTGCCCAAACTTGAATGTTTCTTTTCTTCTTTTGACCTACTCGCAAGTAGCACCTGTTAGCATATTTATTAAAACTTTACCATCGGTGATAGTAAAATGTATGCTAAGAGTTCAGTAACATCCTTACATACGAATATTTCTACGGCGAATAACATTTTTTATTTTAAATACCTTTATCATTTTTTCTTCACGCGTCTGCGAAGGATTTTTCGCAAAATATTTAGGATTGAAGTCTAATGAAATCCTGTCTATGTAGTATATGACTCAAGTGACAAGTAAGGTGCAGTAGATAAGTTATTTCCTATTTGCGTGTACTTTGTATAATCTACCTTGAAGAACGTATACCGCGAGCGCACTTTTGACCTGACAATGGCCGTAACTGTGAGTAAAAGGGGGATGAAATAAGATTTCTGTAAGTTAACAAAGTCGAGAAATACGCATGCTATTCTGCAGGGCGATTGTGTGTTAGATGTACGGTTCGATATACCATCACCAATCCGCGGTATGCTATCGTTGCCTAACAGTAATCTCTATCCTCGTTTAGCTGCTACAACAAAATGTTATCCTCACATCGATCTTTTCAATTTGAATCGATTCAATGAAGCCCTCATTCTGTATTACTTCGAGGTGAGGGGGACGAATTGTTATACATGCGTAATTCATTTCAGGTAAAGCCAATGTTTGATTCTTAAAGAAATGTTCGTCGCAATTTTTATGACCGGCTGCGTTACTGCTCATACCAACGGGGACAGCTGTTCGAACATTTAATAAATAGTTAGTTTTCTTTTACAATTTATTGTTTTATTTATAGTTTTACAGTTGGCCTCGTTATGTTTCAGAACTTTATTTATGTTTCTGACTTTTATTTGATAATAATTTTTATTCAGTTTAATGTTATTTTATTTTTCATGAGGCTATGATGAATTCTGTCACTGAGACCCGTTATAAGTTACATTATCTAATGCTTCGATGTACGTACAACCTAGAATAAGTATGAATAAAAACAAATCAATGCTACACATCGCAGTTTATATTATCAAATGTGTATTGTCTTAGTATTTCCCTTTTTACTAATACAAATGTAATGTTGGATTTAATATTAATTATTGTGAACTTCCTAAATCGTGTTTATAATAACTGACTTGGACAATTCATTATTAATTATTAATTATTAATAACAATATAAGAGTGACCTTTAGCGGGAGAATGAATATCACGCTAATTTTATTTCGGTTGAGCTATGACGTGTCGCCGAACGTTAACAAATTTATACTGAGGCTTCGTGCTTATGTACACCTACAGCTGTAATCCTTTCCATTTCCAGTCATCCAGAATGCAATCCATAGCTTGTAGCTTTTACCTCGGTATAGGTTTTTACTCTTGTCATCAAAAACTATAGTGTAGATATTGCATATATACTTGCTAGAAGATAAAGATACAAGTACTCCTGCCGCAGTTTGATTCTTTTTTAAAATTTTGAAGTGTGGATTACAGTGCCTTTTATACCCAGATGTTTTAACCTCCGAATGTGGTATATAAGTTGATAGAGGTAAATTCTGTTAGTAGTTAAAAATTTAGTGAAGTTTTCAACGTAGATGTGAAAGAGATTCTACAAAATAAACTAATGTAATTTTTAAATACGGGATTTTTTCCCGAAACTAGTGAAAAGACACTCATTACAGCACACATTAGCAAAAGTTGAGAAATTATTAGTTTATTTCATTACAACAATTGCAAGAACTATATGGTTAAGTAATTCAAAATGATTTTCGAAACCGTTAAGTTATAATACTTAGCTTAAGTTCGGACATGTATTTTCTATTTCAATACCTTCGTCCTAGAAATTTTATGATGTCACGGTATATGACTGTATATCTCACGTTGTGACCATTTTATCTAATCTTAATCCAAAAGCATCCCAGAAATTGATATTTTCCGAACATTATCGAAGTAAACCATGCTCAATATCAATGTGGTTACAAAGTATTTGTACTTACTTATATAAACATTAGCAAAAGTTAGAAATTATTAGACAAAAGTTGAGAAATTATTATTATAATGATTGCAAGGACTGTATGAATGCATAATTTACAGGTATCGCAGTAAACTCTACATACCACAAATTAGCAATTTATTTGGAACACAGTGTTTTAAGAGAAAATTGCCTCTTCATAATCAACTGAGTTATCGACTAAATTGTAAAAATAAAAATATATCAGCATGCAATATTTCCTATGTAGGTTTAACGAATTCTTAGCATCTAATTTGTGTGGTGTGGAGTTTACTGCCATACCTGTGAATTATTTGATTACATTTACCATGCACACACGTAGCCCTTTCTGGGGAGTAATCGGAACAGTCAACTTTAAGGTAGTGTACAATAGTAGTGAAATCTTCAAACAATAGAAACATTGTGGTAAATAATACTTTAGTATGTGTACTCTACTAAACCAACAATTTCCAACATCCAGGATAACATCGCCAAAAAGCATTTTTGGCAAATGATTCAATAGAGTGGGACCGCAGTGCGGTGTTCCTGTGTAAGTTCTAATAAAATTTAAATTTGGCATCCGAGAACTTTTCATTACAACAGAATTGGAAATATCATTGGCAGAAAATACTTCGTACTAATTACTACAATTTAAAGAAAAATAACGCAGTTATAAATATATAGTTGCAAAACTAATCGATTTATTTCAATTCATTTAGTAATTACTCTCGATACTAATTACATCTCTAACTAGAACTGCCGTGTCATGAATTACCGTAACGTACAACGGTAAAGCGGACCACCTCAAATTATAAAGCATTTTGTATTTAGTTGGTACTTTCGGACGGTAAAATGAAAATATTAGCGTCGTTTGTGGTCTAAACGGAACTACAGTGTCCGGGGCATCATGCGAACAATTTTCATTAGAGTTTGTATAATTTATGTTAGCGTATAGTGCAAAAAGGAACGAAGGGTGCTGGGAATGCGGTTGCCCGCCCTCATATATGTTTTAGAAGGTCATACGTGCGTAAACAATTAACCTTTGCGTCGCCGTATAACATAAATACGTACATATGTCCGTAAGGGATGTTGTTTTCTGTGAATTAGGGCCGACACATGCGCTGAATATTAAATATAGACCAGCGGAGGTTATTTTTTTTTAATTATAAGCGGATTAGTGCATTATGAACGCAAACTAATTAGTGAAAAGTGTCAGATTGGGATACGGTTGAGGCGGAAACATGACATTACAAAAAGGCAGGTTAGAAAATAAGTAATTATTATCCAAAAAGTGTCCGGAGGATAATTACTAAGCAATTGCTTTTATTTGAAGTGCACATACGTTTTTTCTTATTAACATTTTAAAATTCATTTCTTTACTTCCTTCACTTTATTGTCCAACAATAAGAAACCCAGGACTTTGTGAGCTGCAAATACTAGCTATCCCTCTTTTAATGTTTCTTTTGTTGTCACTGAGGGTAAGGTGCTAAAGAGTTCTGCAAAGCCTAAGAATGAAGAGAAACTCCAGATACTTATTTCCATACTAGCACATAATATAGACAGGCGAGTGCATCAAAACATTAGTTCTGGCTGTAAGTAAATAAAATGATACAGATGAACGCGCTGCCAATCGTGGAACGTTGAAATAAATCTTTGCGGTAAGATATGGACAATCTATACTACTTATTATTCAATAGCTTAGTGGGAAATCTGGTATTCTGTTTTTCTCTTCTAATTAACAACGGCTGCAAGTTAAGTAGTTTCATAATGTTACTGAGATCTGAACCACGTGCGGAGTAAACACCTGTTATTTTATAAGCAGTGAACTTCAAAAATCGTCGATCAATTTGTTCCAGACCTTGGAAATACGTTGAATAATTCGAAAACCGAATTAAATTGGAATATCTACATTTGCTAACAGTGAACATCATGTACAGCAAACTTTGGCAGCGTCCGTAAATTCCTTAGCATTTCTAATAAAAAAAAAACAGTGATTTGGTTACCGATTTACACAGTTCATTAATATACGGAACAAATAAAAGTTGCACATCGAAGGGCACTCTAAAATTGCAGAAAATGTCGACTGTAAATAAGAATGTGTTATGAAGTTGGTATGAATATACAAAAGGCGATGATTTTTAGTGTATGTTACCTTAGAGCATTTGTTAAGATTCAACTTCAGTTGATTAAGCTCGTACCAATCAGCCACTACATCCAAATCGCGCTACAAAAGAATATAACTATTCACACGAGTGACGACGGAATAAATATTTAAGTCATCAGCATAAGCCAATACTGGACAAGATAAAGTTATGTCATCGATACAGAATATGAACTGTAATGGCTCAATGTTGGATGCTTGAGGTACACCAGATAACATATCACACTATAATGGTGCAAACATAGTGTACATGGACATCTGTTTTTTAAATAAGAAACAATTAGTTGTAATAGAGATGGAGAAAAACCAAAGTTATGGAGTTTATGAATAAAAATGTAAATCCCGTCCGCCTGACCACGGTCATCGAGATACTCACTGATGTGTTAGGCTATATAGGTTAAATTCGTCAAAGTGGATTGACCAGAAAATATTGTATGCGTTATGAAGATTCTCATTTACTTCTTTCCACATGTCTGCAGTACTGCCTATGTTTCTAAAAATTGTATTTCCCAAGCTTTGCAATTTTTTTGATCAAAACTAAGTAAGCACATACTAGATCATGAAATTTCAAAAAGAAATTTTAAACAAAAAATCTTTTTGGATTTAGGCAAGTTGTTTGTATTACCTTGAAAATTGTATTCAACTTGCATTTCTTTCTAAATCGAATTTTCGATAAATTCTAACAATGTTTTGTAGCCTGACTTGTTACGTTTGCACTGCAAGTAACCATTCAAAGTTATTTTGGGCTTATAAACGCCAATGTTATCATGCTATGCCTTAAAACCTATTTGTGCTTCTAGGAGCGCACTAGAACAGCTGTTTTATTTTACTAGTAACATGGTGCTATTGTTGAAAATAAATACAGTTACGCAAGCAAATACAGTTACGCAGGCAAATACAGTTACTTAGTAATTACGCTCCAGACAGTTTTGGATAATAGTTACAAGGGATGTTTTCAATGCTCTGGGGATTTGGCTATAATTTTTTTATTTTATCAATTTTCATTAAGAGTACAATGTTGTCTTTCAACATAATTGCCATTTAATTGAATTACCCCAGCGATAAAATAATTTTTTTAAACCATCCTCGAAGAACTTTTTCGGTGTCTTTTCAATCCATCTATTAAACTCTGAAATCGAACACTCCGTAAAGGTTTTCTAAATTCGGAAAGAGATGATAATAACTGAGTGCAAGATGTAAATGAGAAAGCATATTGTAACTTTCCAGGCCGTGTTCTGACAAGTTGCTGTACCAGTTATCCGGATAATAAATTCGAGTAATATTCTGTGTTGATTGTCATACCGTTTGGCAGATAATCTACGAAAATAATTACTCCGCAAACCCAGAATACAGTAGACATTATCTTACCAACAAGCGTAACTGCACGTGTTTTAAGTAGGGAGCTTTCTTTGGGTTTACGCCATTCTTTGGATTGACTTTTGGCCTCGGGATTGAAATAAGGAATTCATGTTTAGTCAATGGTTATTATTTTATTATTATCATGGTGTCGTTGGCTTTCGTCTTCTCCTTCTATTTTGTGGTGTATAATTTAGTGGCCTTTCTTGGCCATGGATCTTCACTCATTCCGCAGTAGTAGTAGCTCTTCCCGTTCTTCGTCGCACCTCTTCGTTTCTTACATGTTCCAATTTTGATACTCCGCAGACTTCTCCCAGGAAGTCCATTTCGATGGTGTCTATACTCTTCCTATTGCTGTTTGTTATCTGTCAGCTCACGGCACTGTATGTTAGAATGATCTCCACGACGGCTTTATATATTTTTATTTTTGTTTCCAGTCTTAATCCTTTAGACCACAACAAGGAATCTGGGTTACTTTTTTCCATTGTTTTATTTTATTTCGTATATTTATTTTCGATGTACCTCCCTCACTAAGTATGTTTCCTAGGTATTTGTACTGGTTTGTTCTTATTTCTCTATTTTGCAAGTCCTGGTAATCACCTTCGTCTTTACACACCACTGTCATATATTCAGTTTTGTCATCATCATTGTTAGTCATATCAGTAAAATTCATCACCGTACCGGGCTAACAGCTCTTGAAGTTGACGACAAGTGTCAGACCTATTGAGCTTCTGCTCCGGTGCCAACAGCCTTAGTACCCAGCGGGCTGAAATCTTGTTTACGCTCAAATAAGCATGTAAGATGCCATGAACTTGTTGTGTATCTATTCCTAAGCGTACACTAATTTGGAAAAATCATTCACATGTTCTCTTTTAGTAGGTTCTCCACGGCAGTAACGTTTCTTTAATTTACCGACGTGATGACGTTCTGCCACTTTTATAACGATCGATCCACCGATAAACAGTACTTTTAGATTCTGCAGACTCATTAAACACTCCTTGCGGTCGTTGAATAATTACTGAGGTTTTCACATTCTCTTTCTATAAAAAGAAAATTATTGTTCTTTGAGATTTAGCGGCGTTTTTCATAGTCACACAAGCAGGGCTATAAAAATGCATCTATATCAGTCGAACTTCTGAGTGAGACTGAACAATATTGCACTGGATAGTTGCATGAACATCTCAAAGCTTGTTTATCACCAATAGCATTGTCTATAAATTCTGTGTAATTTAATTAGAGTACAATTTCCAGAATTTTGGGGAATATCCCTCCCAAATATTTTCTAGTCTCCCTTTTTGTAACGTCATGTTCCTGTCACAACGTACTTTGACACTTTTCACTAATTAGTTCGCGTTTATAATGCACTAATCCGCTTATAATTAAAAAAAAATAACTTCCGCTTGCCGACTAATTTAACAAAGCCATTATACCTGGAATGAATGTTGCGCAACGTTATCATTTTTTCTACCAATTAATGCTAACTATTTCAAAAGTTCTAAACCCTGTGGATACTAGTTTTGTATCGGATGAGCATACTATTAATGCCGGAACTAGAAAAGATAACAACGTAATTTGTCAACTATTAATTTTTACACATCATCGCTCGAAGGGAAAGAGGAATATTCGCATTTCCAGGCACAATATCTCAATACACCACATCGCACAATTTTCAAGTAATATGAGGCATATTTATGTATGCATACCGTTATACAGGGAAATTCTCATTTTGTTTTTGCGTAGTATGTATCGATGATGAAATTGGGATTTGTTGCTTTTATCTTCGGTTTTTTATGAAGATGCAATGCACTAGATATATCGTTCGCCTGTATCGTACTCGCTGCTGTTGACTTTTGCGCACCGATCGAAGCACTTAATTAGATCTGTTGTTCCCAGCACGATGCGTTGGAGTTGGTCGATAAGAAATTAAGTTTAGGTACAATTACGCCCTCATTTCCAATCATATTGTTAATTTTAGTTCTTTCGAATTGCGTCCCATTTTAAGTAAACCTCTGAAAATATCATATACGGCAAAAATGTGTATTCAAAATGTATATCGCGTTGGAAAGATTCTTGTTCAAATAAAATATATGCTAAACAATTATTTTGCTCAAAGTGAATCTGCAGTAGGTACAAAATACATTAAGTTCAAAATTCTTCATGGAGTTTACTACAGTTTAGTCTTGTATTTGAGTACTTTGACGTTTATTCAAGTTCTTTTTTTTAATGGAGTAAACCTCTTATATTTGGTCCATCGATGTACTAGATTTAAGCTTTCGGTTTTCTTCCTTGTTTATTGCTCAATTTCTTCGCAGATATGTTTCAAAAGGTTTGTCGAGAGAACGTGTTTGTCATATATTGACCGAAGATTTGGGCATGAAAAAGATAACCGCGCGTTGGGTATCGCAGTTGCTCGCTAAGGGCCAAAAAAGCATTCGAGTGCAGTTGGGATACACCATTACACTCCTAAAGCTAGGGTACGGTCAAAATAGTTGGCTGCGGAGGGTGAATTGGCCCTGAAAGAGCAAAGACTGTTCCACCGACCAGGAAAGTGATAGCGACTGTTGTTTGGAATAGTCAGGGAATTGTGTTAATCGATTACCTTGAAAAAGGAAAACATGGTAGCTATGTGTCATTATTTGAGAGGCTGAAGACTAAAATTGCCGAAAATGACCGCACTTGCAGAAAAAGAAAGTTTTGTTTCACCAAGACAATGCTTTAGTGATCACCATGGCAAAAATTTCCTAATCGTGGTTCGAATTGATTGGTGGGTAGTCAATGAATTCCAACCCCGATTAGTGAATTTTTGCCATCGCAATCACTAAAGCATTGTCATATTCACCCAATTTGACTCTCAATGACCTTTTCTGTTTCTTAGGGTCACAATTTAGTTCGGAAGATAAAGATTTTTATCAAATGAGAAGACCGTTACATTCGTCAACGTCTATTTTGCAGAACAAGGTGCCAGTTAGTGGCAAAATTATTATCTACAGACATTGTCACACGTAGGTATTAAAAGCGATTTGAACTCACATTCGGTCTGATGGTGTAATGGTAGCACAATGCGCTGGTAACGCAGAGATCATAGCTTCAAATCCTGCGGAAATTAATATTTCTTCAGGAAATTATTTACGTTGGTTAATCGCAAGGAAAGTGTAATTTTATCATTACTAATACCAACGGTGATGTAATATTAATATTTAGATAGATTAAAGAGGTGGGAGCATCGCTGGGAAAAGTATATAGACTTCCAAGGGGACTGACTATGTTGAGAAATGAGGTTAAATTTGATAAAGAAATCCCTGTTTCTGTGTTAGGTAACTTTTTAGACTACCCTCATCAATTCGTCTATAAACCCACAAAGTTTCATTATCAATGTTCCTTTCTTAGTTAGAGGATCCGGTATAATAGCTAATGCTGTAAATTCCTAACGCAATGTTATTGGAAATGATTGAATTAAACAATTCAATCGATTATATTTAAAGAGTTAAACAGATATAGCTTTCATAAAAAATCAATCTAACAACCTTAAGTCAGTTAGACAAGTCACCACAGTGACATCCATCGAATGTCGTTCGATTCGGATGACACAACACAAGACAAGGCACCACAATAAGATTACACTGCGCCATTTCCGTGTCTCCGTAGCAGCAAAGTTGACAGATAATTGTTTTCGATTAAGTTTTACGCCTCATTTCTTGTATTAGTGTATTGCTTTCAACCGAAGCAAATCTAATCACCGGGAGGTGGTATAGGTGGAGAAGAATCTCTCCCAAGGAAAAGTTTCGAACGACAATGTGACAATATAGATGTATTGTACGTATATACCTACTCTGTATATATGCATAATATGTACATTAGGCGTCTATCTGTGTTTATATACCGGGAAGTAGAAGGTTGCGTGCGGCAGTCTATATACTAAAACGACTGCTGACTTCATACAGGATGAAGTTTTCGGAAAGTAATCAACTAAATTGTGTGTAAACTTTTGTGGTACTCATTGTACCGTGAAAATGTCTACAAAGTCAAAATATCACTTCAAACGAGTGCTTCGACTCCCTTAACAGCCTCGTTGCTGCCGTACGTCTCCCTGTAAAGTCGGTATATTTTAAGAAAATCGAAATAAGAGGAAAATATGGATAAAGCTATGATCATACTTTTAAAAAAATAAAGAAAGGAAAGGCATAAAATAAAACAAATCTTTTTAATTCTTACATAAGAAGACCATTTTTATAGAGTTTTGTTTGTTTTAAAACGCAGATTATACTTACGGCGTGATTAAAAGGTGAAAGGTAGAGCAAAAATTTTGTTAAGAGTAAAATTATTTAACAGTGAATTAAAAATATCATAAGCAATTAAAATATAAAATTTCTGGTGTTTTTTGTTTTCTTTCCATCACGTTTAACAGAAGAAATCTATTGTTTTGACTATACTTTCATCTCTAAAATATAGTCATGTATCCCGGGTTTCGTTTACGGGTACATATTGACTAAAAAATTCTTTTAGATTTTATTTAAAGTATAGTAACTTCGCATTTGATCTACAGCAAGGAAATGAGGCGCCTTCTTGCGGTTAGTTTTTCATGTATAAATTTTGATGCACACTATTATATATCCGTTCGGATGAGATGTTTACGGCATTAGCTCGCTCACTGATCATCTGCGCTTATATAACCACTTTTGAAAGAAATACATTTAGAAGTTGTTCGATGGTAAAGAACGGATTTAATATAATATTCAGTTTCTCTAGTGGTTTCTTTACTTAAAAAATAATATTTGATCAACACAGCAAGTGGCTTACTTTAAACGATTGTAAAAAAGTGCAGACTTGAGTGAAATTTTGACAGAAGAATTGATACGTTCTCCTGGTTTGAAGAACAGCGCCGCTGTAGCCTGCTCGTAAATTCCTAAATTACTTGACCAATACTTGCTTGTAGAGTATGTTCGCTTATTTACTATATGAAAGGTTGTATAGTGAAATTCAATGCGCATGCGCAAAAAAAATATATTTATAAAACGTGTACACGGTTTCCACTCTTGCCTTATTGCCTGTTATTCGAGCTCTCTTATGCATGTAATGTACATTAGCATGTGTATATGTATGTTTCTTATATGCTTCCGCAGAAGCTTTGTTAGAGGCATGTACTAATGCCTCTATCTGTTTGCATGCACCACTACCTTTTTATAGGGGAGCCAACCCTATTTATTTCTTAAATTTATAAGCGCACCTCGGTGCTATGCTTATTTATATGTCCCTTTCCGGGAGCCTAATATATTTTCCTTGTTTTAAATTTGCCTAAGGGACTTGGCCCTGTATTATTGGCATGTATTTATTTGTACTTGAACCAAATACGATGGTTATTATCACATTTATAGGGGAACCCACCCTATCTCTTAGAGCTTGAACGCCTGGTCGAGGGCGACAGTAGCGATAATAGCCGATTTCAAAACAAAAGTAATGTCACAGCTACCCAGGCGTTCTCGTTTGAAATAATACGCTATGTGCAATCTTTAGCTCTCTGCTACTGCACCCCAAAGAAGGGAAAAAGCCAGTAGCCAGCAAATGTGCGAACTGCGCACCGACAAGTAAAACGGAGCGGTGATGCCATTAACATTACATTACATAACAAAAATGGTCCGTGAAACTCGTCCACTACGACTAGCAACTAAATGATAAAAGTCCCGACACGACAAAAGACCGAACAAACGTACAAAAGACAACAGGCGCTGCGGTCGCAACGACCGTCAGCAAGAAGTGGAGTGATCGTACTTGTAGAAGATGTCTATACATGCGCGCCGACAATCACATCAAAATGATTTCCGACACAAACTTAACCGAAGACTAAAAATATGTATATACGACAACGGACACAGTAGCCTCGACGGACGATGATAGAAAATCGAGATTTTGTACTTATTAAAGAAATCTATACATGCGATTCGACAACCTTACCAAATGACTCCCGCCAGAAATAAATATATAGACGACAACGTCCTCGACGATTCCCGCCAAAACTATAAAATATTAGAAACTTCCACTAATCGAAGACGACGTTACTGTACACGTTACGACGAAGTACGAAAGGTTACCGAGAGTGCACGATCGCTAATACCTCGATCGTCGCGCGGGAGACGACTGCCTGTGCTTGTGTACATTAAATTTTAAGAAAACTCCCATTACTTATTCGACGACGTTGCACTGAATGATTTTTAAATTAGGCAGTTTTAGCTAGCGTAATATGAATGGCCGGCTTGCATACATATACAATGCTTAATGTACATACATATTAAAATAAAATTGGATATATTCTAGGAGAGCAAAATAAATAAATATAAAAATGAAAATAAAGTAATATTCAAAATGAAAATAAGGTAATAATGCTAACCCATACGGTTGCAAAGAAAATAAAATCATATAAAATACATTTCCCTAGAAACTTAAAATTCACTTATAAAAATACAAAACAATGTTAAGTCCTTAACAAGAATTTTAGAAACCGCGTCATAGTTGCATGAGTCTGCTAGCATTTTGTTCTCAGTTGCTTGGAGCTTGTTCTGGGGTCCTGCATGCAATAAATATTAAAAAAATTTCAATTGAAAATCTATGGGAAGGGAGTCGTAACGGTACTTTACCGCCAACAACAACAAGGAGGACGTGCACCAAATAATATCAGGAATAATATTAAACAAAATAGTAGAATTTTAGAAAAAAGTCATCGAATTCCCGATGAGGCAAATTATAATTAAGCAACTAAAGTAGATATTTGTAATATCCAATAGACACAAATAAAATTGTATGCAGAATGAAATAAAAGGATGTTATAAAATTTAGAAAAATATCATTAAAAACACTTTTATTTTTATTTGATTCTTTTCGATAGTGTTTGGTTAACGCCCTTATTTTATTTTGTTGTTGTTGAAGGAAAAGTCCATCTTCTTTAATCTTTAAAATATTTATTCCATACAGTTTTCATTCTGTCTATTGAATATTACAGTTATTTACTTTAGTTGCTTATTAATGACATTTAATTTATAATTTAAAATTTAGCAAGCTCCATAAACAACGTGTACCGTGGAGATGTAAACTCCATCATCGTAATATATACACTAGGGTGACTAATTAAAAAAAAGATTCTATTCTCCTTATATATACAAAATATTTTAAAATTTTAAAATTAGACTAATATTTTGTCGATCCATCTTTACTTGCGTGAAGTGCTGCGAGTCGTCGTGGCATAGAATTTATTAAATGATTAATGGTGTCTTCTGGAATATTTAACCACTCGTCTGTAACAGCTGCCACGACTTCTTCCTTATTGCTGGGTTTTCGGGGTCGTTTCGCGATATTTGTCTGGATTATGTGCCAAACATTCTCTATCGGATTCATGTCTGGTGATTGGCCTGGCCATGGTAAAATCCGAATCCCCTGTTCCTCTTTCCATGTGGTTGTTGTTCCTGCTTTGTGGCTAGGTGCTCCATCCTCCATAAAAGTGGCGCCTTCTTTAGATAAAATGGCGTTGTCGAATATCGGTAGTAGTCCTTCTGTTGATATTTGGATATATTTTGACGCATTTGTATTTCAGTCGCAGATTACTAATTGCGATCTTCCACCATACCGTATCGCGCCCCAGACCATGATGTTCACACCGCCGTATTTCACCGTCTGATGCAAAAATTTGTCGTCCAGTTGCTGTGACGAACGTCTCCATACCCACGTACGACCACTATCACTGAATTGGCAGTATCTGATTTCGTCTGACAGACCGCCAAAACTCTTCGGGCTTCGTTCGCATTTCGATTGCCCAAGCCATTCGGCGTCGTTTTTGAAACGCCGTAAGGAAAGGTTTTTTCTTTGCCACCCTTTTATACATCCCCACACTGTGGAGGTATCGCAGAACGGTGCGCTGACTTTTCTGTGAAGTTGCCCCAAGCTCAGCTGTTTTTTCGCGGTTCTCTTAACACTTCGCGCACAAGCGCCCTTTTACTTCTTTCAGAAGGTCTCGCACGACCTGGTCTCGGCTCCAGTGTTGTTATTTCCTTGCGTTTAAATTGTGTAATCACGCGGTTAACTGTGGGCAATGGAATATTTAAAAATTTACTTATTTCACGTTGCGAAGCGCCGCGTTCACTCTGGCCAACGATGCGACCCCGGGTGAAGTCGCTAATATAACTCGAACCTTGTAAGCGAGGCATAGTTGTAACGTTACTAAACTATGACGAATTCCTTCCGATAAATCTACCCCTACCCTAATGACAAGAGAAAGTTCTTAATTCGTTCCTAGAATTTAGCTGTTTACATATTTATACCGCTTTACCTAGTGTCTATTTTATTCTGTCACCCTAGTGTATATATATAGTTTTTCTTAAAAATACATTTGTGATTAAATATAATATCTTCCAAATTATTCCTAAAAATGCGTAACGTACTGTACTCACACATTTCTATCAAATTATAAAAACAAGTATCGTCTTGGAATAACACACACACTATTTTCAAAATTCTCATATGTCGAATAGATTGTCTAGCAGCCTGTATTGGTAAATAATTCCATTCCATCAAGAGTGTTTACTGTGTAGCCTGGTTAACAAGTTCAGTATAGTGGCAGTGCCCGCGGCAACAACCAATTATAAAATAACAACAATGTCAAGGTGACTGATGCCAAAGTTGTCTCTCCAGAGAAAAACGTGCTTCTCATGATAAGATATATATTATATTTTTTTGTTGATACATATTTATAGAACCTTTTATTTGACTACATCAATTATTTAATTTAAAATAAAAATTTTCAATTTCAATAAACTCGGCAAGGAAAGGGTCTGAGATTTTCCACCACAATATATGCATATATATGAGAACATGCCTTCTCGGGCTTTTGACAGTTGAGAAAACAGTCCTTACTAGGACAAAACTCACACGCGGCCAAGAGCCCGAGAAAACATACGTCCGCGATAACATTAAGAGTATATATATATATATATATATTGTATTAGTTTCTACTTGATATCGCTGATTCGAAAAGATTCGTGTAAGTACAGCGTATTCGAAATAACTTATTCTTTTTATAAAACTTTCCATAGCATTTTCATCAATATGCCAAACAAGGCTTGTTTAGTGTCTGCAATTCGGGAAGAAGAAATGAAAAAGATGTACTACTTTTTTTTAATCTTTGCACGATCTAAGCAGTCAAAAACTGATTTCACAAAATTAATAAAAAATTCTTAACTACTTAAAGTCGTGTTTCTCTGAAGCTGCCTTATTCCCTATTCTAACAGAATGTTACTCATACAGAGTTTGTCCCTCCCCCCTCCTGTTCCAAGGCTTCATCTGACCATTCCCACGACGTCACGGATTAGGATGATGCAGCAAAGTGTATGATGCGCTGCCCTTGAGGAAATCAAACATCTTAACATGCAAAATACGTAAATAGGGGGCAAGCTTTCATCACACAATAAAAAACAAAAAAAATAACATTCCAATTTGCGCAAGAGCAAATAACACTGTTCACATATTAAAGTACGAAAGTTAACTGTATCTGGAGTAATCTGCCTTGTTTAAGGCTCTTTTCTTCCTGTTGGCGGTGTAGAAAACTATGATCAATATTGTTTCGAAACACCCTGTCTTTATCTACAGTAAGAATTAGCTCTTGTTCGATTATTAAAACTTAAATAATAAGTAGATACGAACCAACACAGAAACTTCGATGAAATGAGTTTTCAAGTTTAGCGTACGTCAACATTGACTGAAGTTTCATGAATTTTATTCATCTCTCCTTTTACCCTGGTCTATGCTTGACTCAAGTTTCAAAAGTATACGTCTTTATAATTGAGATTTCAATAAATGTGTAGGAACAAAGTCAACTAGAATATTGAACCTGGAATTGTCTGTTTGTTTTTCTTTTCTGATAAAAATCATTTATTGTGTAATGAAACGGAGGATTTTAACAATTTTATTCAACCTAGGAACTGTTTGTTGATGAGATAAATATCTTAAATGATATATTAGGTATGTGTATTTTCTTGTACTATTCAATTCTTAAGACAAAATGTGTACAGTTCACAGCTGTTTTCCGTTTTATTAAGACGTTACTTGTAGTAGGAAAAGACTTCTAGCCCAGTTTAAATAAATTATTTGCTGTCATCTCAAAACGTTTCAGTCTTTAAATCCAATTTGTAAATAGCACAGGTTTACTCCTGTCAGTGCTTCTAGCAAGACACTTTGTATATGATATAGCCTTACCTTATGATGTAAGCATAAGCTGTGAAGTCTTTGAATCGCCACATCCACCAATTCGCACAATTCAACGTATAACAGATATGTTGGTATTTTCTTGTATCGAAAATCTAGCACAAACTTGAATTCCGAACCTTTTATATACTTTTAGCATCTACAGCAAATATGCATGGATGGTAAACAGAATCAAGAATTTGGGTGAATAGCGTAAAGTTGTCTGAACAACTATATAGGAAATAAAGATATCAATCTCAACATGATGACGATCATGGCAAATTAGTTAATTTGTATCTAAGGTAGTTACGTAATTAAAGAACAGGATATATATCAATCCAGATCTGTTTAACAAAGAAAAACTGATTACTTCTCCTATTATATCGGGCACAATAACAAATTTCGATGAAGAGATAATTTGTCCGGAACGAGATAAATGAAACCGCAAGCGACGTACGTAATCTACTCCCTGATATAGATTACCCATTCAGAAAACCCGTCGTCGTTATGAAGACATTCAGCTCGTCTCCCTCGAGACGTTGTAAAACATCATTTTTTCACGCAAGTAGTTACAGATTATTACGCGGACTGCACGCTACCGCCCGGAACAGCTTCCCTACGCAGTCTAAATAATTTTGATCCTCCATAATGCGGCTGTCAGGGCGGTGGATCTCGAAGTTTCCTATCTGCATATTTTCGTACACTGGAGGGTTGACAGTCGGATACAACAGGAAATATATGACGTGAAAAATACTTGACCCTATGCGGCAAATTTTAAAACCAACCGAGTTATTGACGTAAATTTAGAGTGGTATGCGAATTGTAAAGAAATAACTCTCTTCGTCACGTCTTTCACGTGATTTGCACATTCAGGCGATGATTGATTTTCACTTATATGAATTACTATGTATACGTATCTAAAATCCATCTATTAAAAGAAATAAAAAATAAAACAAGCACATAACGCTTATAGTTTGTCCGAAATATAGAAATATTAAATTTTTCAGTGATTAATTTGATGTAAAAAATGCGATATCGAATCGACCTGGTTAACTTGATAAAATATCTTTTCGTAAATATATATACAACTTTTGTATATTTGTACAATAAATATTACTAAAAGTAAAGAGTATTGTTTTCCATGTTGTCACTGTTTAGGCATACCTCATTAAGTAATAAGAAAATCAATACTGGCAACATCTTTTATATGAAAAATCGTATACAATCTTTATTTAAGTAGCTAAAAATTGTGCTTAAGTACAGCGCGCTTTATATCTCGCAGTTGTTTCTTATGATTAGTAAAGCTGTTTTTGACTATACTGAATGTACTTGTGCTACTTAGTTTTCAAGCACTCTGTATAGTTAGTAACGTATACACGATTTTAAGTAGATTTAAGCAGCAAATAACTTCACTAGTAATATTGGATTATTTGAATCGATGTTCTAGTAGACGTGCTTCTTGACTGCACTTTAACTGTTGTTTGATATTATTTCCGAAACAGTCTATATAGTTTGTAACGTATATACGAGTTTAAGTAAATTTAAACAACAAATAATTAATACCATTAGGTTATTCGAATCGATATTGCAGCATATTGAGTTTGTCTCTTGCTTGGTGTTACTTACTTCTACTGCTGCTAATATATACCTGAATATACTCTACTATCCCTACGAAGTTTCATTCAATTCAAAATTAGACACCTGACAAAACATATATGAAATTCACATAAGCAATAAAATTACATCATTTAGAAAAACTACTAACTCAAACGCAATGAAAAAAAAGAAAATATTTGCCTAAAAAATAATGGGCAATCAAAAAAAGAACACGTTACTGTGGGGTAGAATGTAAAGGCGGAAAGTAAGTTTCTATCACTACCGTACATCTCTGATAATAGGGGAAACTATATTCTACCATAGTACTGAGCGTCCCAAAAGTCTTTTTCAATTCGTTTTGTTCACTGCGCGAACGCAATCGTCGAGCTGGAAGTTGGGAGAGCACTATTTTATTGGATTTTTTTATGTTGAAGAGGACTTTTAAATATGAACCAAATATCGGTATCAAAGGTATCGTTACAGTGGGCTAGTTATTTTTCAATAGAACACCCAGTATAGTGCTTAGGAGGAATATTTTATTAAAATGTTTTAGGTTAAACCGTCATATTTTTGGTCAGTTCTCCAGTTATTATATGCACAATTATTAGTGAAACACTGTGTACAATGTGTATCCAAAACTATTTTCAATATTGATGGCCTTGTTTCTCTGTTAAGGAGAACTAACAACTTCAGGTATATTAATATTAATGTTAGTTTTATTGTTAAGACCTTGCCTTCAATAATAAGATAGATGAGAGATATTATGATATACCTAATGACATCGTAACATTTAGAGATTAAAAGCAATTTGAACTCACAAGGAGTTTCGTGGTGTAATGGTAGTACAATACGCCGGTAATGTAAAGGTCATGGGTTCAAAAATCAATAGTGAAAGGAAGTATCCGTTTGACGTTTAAAGTCACAATAACGTAAATTTTAAGAAGAGATAAATAAAATAAAATAAATAAAATAATTACCTGATGGATTTTAAATTATCCCTTGAAGTTGTTATACATTGCGCTACGCCAGATGGCTCTGATATAGTGACCGCTACAGCAATGTCCACTAGTTTGAGTGTTAAAACCCTCTCTTAAGAAAGATGAGATATTTCGGGAGAAACTTCGAGTAACTTCTAACTTTTTTATTCTATTATTTTTATTCTCAAAAATATGGTGAGAAATTTTTAATATCCCACCTAAGAAAGAATCCTGTAAATTTAAAATCAGCGAAAATGAAATAAGATCAAGAAGCAGAAAAAACAATGCACCTATTATGGCATCAGGGCCTATAAAAGATGTTTTGAATATTTCGAATGTGTTGGCTGCTTCGACTAATAATTTGGGTGATTAAATAACTCTTAAACAAATTAGCAAATAGGCCCAAATTGACGAAAAAGGTCGTGGTAAAATCCCCAAGTCTCCGGGTAGAATTTACTAGACTTCTAACTCGTAGCCCAGCCAAACAACGAGAGAGCGCAACACATGTGCTCCACTCCAACAAAATTTGAAACAGCAAAAGAAAAGTTAAAATCGTGTACGTATGAGGTCGACCTGAAATGTTTCCGGAATCGGCAAGAGATGGGGTTCGAAGGTTGAAGTGGATTCATTGGTCGGCAAGGGCAACCATTTTTCATGGCAACTGTCAAAATTTTAGACGTCTACTGTCAATAATTGTTGTTTAAGAGTGTGCTTTGTGTAGCAAGTCAGGTGGTTTCACGAAAATGTATAAAATCGAATTTCGTGCAATGATAAAACACTTCTCGATGGCGAGGAAGTTCGAAATATTTTGCTAGAGGTTCATGGCAGATGTACTCCATCATTTTCGCTTCTGCTTCTGGATGAGCGAGTTTAAACGTGGCCGCACAAGCACAAGTAACAAACCATGCAGAGTACGCCCAAAAACCACCACAAACGATGAAATGAACAAGATTCATTGCCGATCGCCGATTAAAGCTGAAAGAGATACCAAAGACAATAGGCATCTCAGAAGAATGCGTTGGCCATGTCCTCCACGAAATTTTGAAAAATCACTCGGACGAAAGGGATTTGCTTCAAATGAGATCATCAACACTACAGATAGCTATTGTGCAGATGTCGAAACATACTACTTTTCCAACGGTTTGAAGAGACTACAGTACCATTTGAAAATGTGTATTGATCTTCGAGGAGGCTGCATCGAAAAATAGAAATCACACCAATACCGTGTTTTTCTTGTCGATTCGGAAAACACCTCGTAACAAGCTTAAGAGAACCATTCTTATTTGTATGCCTAAGTTCTTATGAGGAAGGAAGATTAGATTTAGTTCCTCATTGAAATTTTACAAATTACTTCATTCTAATTAAATAGCAAATATCAACCGCCAAAGGAAAACTCGCCAGCATCGATAAAAGAGAAACGACGCAGCCGTAACGAAAATAGTAAACATTCAACGGCTAACGTAATAAAATAAATTTCTGCTGTTACCTCGTATGTACGCAGAAAGTTATTTAAAAGCATCAGGTGTTGGTTACGTACCTTCCACTGTTATTGCCAGCAATATACATTCACTCGTTCCGCTAGATAGAAATTTTTCAATAAAACTTTTAAAATTAATAATTCCCCTCTAGCGAGACTTATTACCCTCACGTTTGTAAATGTGTACGGCAGGGAAGCCATAAGAACGATTCCGCTAGAAATAAATTTCCACAATGTTTTTAATCGGCTTCTCTGTTTTGTACACGCGGTTACGTTTTAATAAAACCTAACGACCATGGAATAAAAGGGGGATGACTAGTAAAAGCAGAAACGAATGGTCGAATATTTTACTCAAAGGCAATGATTCGATTCAGTTTCAATCGTAACAAAGTAAACTTTGATTGGTTTTTGGATGCAATAGAAGGAGCTCTTAAACAGAGTAAAACAAGTGGAAAAATGTCTGCACTACAGTACGTTACTACACACTCCTTGATATCTACATTGACGACGACTTTAAATCCATTAGAATTTAAGCCAAGCCCTTCGCTATCATTAGAGTTGCGATATTTTTCCCGTGTGCTAGAAACAAGGCCAGTGCATGAACAAATAGGTGATCTTGCGGTGCAAGCGTTATTTACATCACATATCCACTGTGTTTTATAAATAACACACTTGCCGTATTAGCAGCTGTTGTTGTGCAGCACAAAGTGGATAAGAGTGCTAAAAAGTCTGGAGGATGAAGTTTCCACATTTGTCCCCGAGAGCAATTTACGCCGTACCGAATAAATGTTCTTATATGAAGGCCATTCGGAAAGTAAACAATGTTTTTCTCTATAGACATTTTTATTAGATATAATTAAATTAAACTATATTTGGCGTAAAATTAGATACCCAAGTTACTTTTCTACGCAGTTGCTGTTCAAATTTACGTACTTGCCGTACCATTTTATCAACTTTTCTGTCTTCTGCATAGTCAATTGTCGCTAAGTTAT
Organism: Trypoxylus dichotomus; assembly: GCA_023509865.1. NCBI lineage: Eukaryota > Metazoa > Arthropoda > Insecta > Coleoptera > Scarabaeidae > Trypoxylus > Trypoxylus dichotomus. Next base: position 63,766,109 of record CM042075.1, read on the forward strand.
TGAACCATTGATTAACGGTTTCTTTAAGTTTATCATCACTTTTGTAGCGTTCCCTAGTCAAAAAAAATTTTCAATTTGGAGAAGTGAAAATCACTTGAGGTTAAGTTGGAATTGTAGAGTGGATATTGAAAAATTTCCCCCCGAAACTGTTGAAGCAAGTCCTGTGTTATTCTCGCTGCATGCGGACGTGTATTATCGTGAAGAAAGATGACTCCACTGCTTGGTATTTTGCGCCTCATGTTTCGAATAGCGCAGCGAAATCGTTGAAACGCCTAAGAATAGGCCGCTGCATTTATGGTTTTATCTCTAGCCATGTAGTTGATAAGCACGACATCCTTACGATCCCAACACAGCACAGCCATAATCTTTCTGGTGCTCAAAATTTGTTTTTCTTTTTTTCGGTTTCGTTGGGGATTACTGCTAATGCCTGCTAATGATTGGCGGTTTGCTTCTGGTATGAAATGTGTGTCCCAAGTCTCATCACCAATGACAATGTGATTCAGAGCTTCATCACCATCCTTGTCAGAGCGATTGTCAAAATTTGAGGAACCCACCCGGCATGCTCTTCATTATAGGCCAGATCTACATTAACAATTCCATGCAACAAAGTTCTTGAAATTTGTGGAAAGAATGAATGCAGTTCACTAATTGTGAGGCGCCGATTTTCTTGGATTTTTGTTCCAATCTCTTCTTAATCTTCTTCTTTAGGAGAACCACCTACACTACATATTATATATGTTGTAGGCTTCCGCGGTATTTGTTTTCTTTTAAGGAATTTAGGCTTCCGGGTTTCAATTCCCAGCTAAATCTTTTAAAAGACTGTAACTGCATTACCACTCATAGTTAACAGTTGATGAGATGAAACTTGAAATTTTTTTAGCGTATCCAGCGTACCCTTCATAATTGCTTCGCCAGTGCATTATATCAATCTTTTGCTAGCTAATACAATGGGAAATATTGTTTTCGCAGGATCTAGAACATGCAGTGTAATATTCAAAATTGAATATTCTTTTCAATCTGTCGTTTTGTCAACTCATAACCCCAGTTGTGTGTTTACTACGGCTTTTCCTGGGTGATGACTTCCATTTGTTCTAGAAATCGTCAAAGGGTTGCTTATCGAGTGTATGTAGTTTCAAATTACAGGTAATTATCATGAATAGTAAGTCAAATATACATTGCGTTTGTGATAGCAAATTCTTTTTCTTATTTTGGTGTTGTATACTTTTTATATGATTTTTACAGTCGCATTAGTCGCAGCACATTCATTTCATTTTTACCTTTCGCACGTCTACGCTTCATCCGTTTTATTACATTAGACTGGTGGTAAATTCCTGTACACAATGCGAACCTGGCTCGCGGGAAAATATCCCAACTATAGTTATGATTGAGCTTTTTTAAAAGTTGGTTTTTGTGCAAACCATAAAACCAGCTTTAAATTTTTATATATTTATATAACTTTAATTTACGAAAAATATTTGAGAACAAATTAACTTAAATTTTAGAAAAGAAAGTTCAAAAATGGCAGTGTGTTAAATTCATTTTTGAAAACTGGAGTTTAATTTTGTTATACTCTATTATCCATACAGTTGCACTCGTTTTAGGCTGTGTTATATTTTTAAACGCCACTCACCGTACATTTTCTGTTAATAGAAATAACATAACGTGGTATTGTACTATTATCCTGGTATTTTAATCCGCGCATTAATGTTCAATTGCTGTTTTAAAATTTTATTGGCAGCAATAGATTCGAATTCGGCAGCATTTATTTTTTTGCTACCGCTTTTTTAGAAAAATAATGTTTTAAATGATTGGATTAATAACAGGTATTCAGTAATATGGGTCGCAGTTAAATATACCACATAGATTCGATATTTATTGTTCAGTATTAAGCCTGAATATTTCACATCGCGAATTAAACTTCTACTGCCACTATACACTGAATGCTTTTAATTTTTTGCCATGCGTAGGTACATTTTGCTCCATACTATTAACTGTTTCTGATGAAATTTATATAACGGTGAAAATGAAAAGCGAACAAGACCATTGTACTAATGTGTTTACGCTTACTATGGTGATATAATGCTTTGTAGTATTTTTTTTAATTGATATTTAAAGTTAGTACTGCAAGCGTTTGAACAGTAGCGCGTGCTTCGAAAAAGAAGAACTGGTTTAATAGAATGACGATTGCAAGGACTGTGTGGATGTACAATTCACAGGTATAGCAGTAAACTCCACTCACACAAATTAATTAATTATGCGGAACGCAGCGTTTCGAGAGCACGGGGGCTCCCATTGTCAACCGTGTTACCGACTGAAAGTAAAAACTGTATCACACATGCAAATTATTTTCTACGCAGCCTTTGGATTCCCAAAGATAAACCGGAGATGATAAAAAGGTCTGGAATATACCAAATCGCATGCAATGATTGTGAGAAAGTTTATATTGGACAAACAAAAAGGAGTATCGAAACGAGACACTATCGTTTCGACAAACCTGAACTATCAAGCGTAGCAGAGCATATGGTAAAATCCGGACATAAGATTGATTTAAAAAATCTGACACTACTTAACACATGGGCTGAAAAGTCCCGGGCCTAACACATAGATGACGCTAGTTTTATTGCAGTCACCCTTCTCTCAGTTAGTACTAACCTTCAAAAGACAACTGTTAAAATTTCATGATATTCTATTCATTAGTTTGTGAGTTATTGTGCTAAGAGTCACGCTACTTTTGTTATTTTCAAAACAATGGATCAAAAACAATTTCGTGTTTTAATTTTACACTGCTTCTTGATGGGAAAAAATACCGTTCAAGCGAAGCAATGGCTTGAAAAGTGTTATGGGGACTCCGCTCCATCACAAACAACAATAAAACGTTGGTTTGCTGACCTCAAACGTGGTCGTAGAGACACCGATGATGCAGAACGAAGTGGACGTCCAAATGAGGCGGTAACACCAGAAAACATAAAAAACATCCACAAAATCGTTTTGAATGATCGAAAAGTGAAGTTGCGTGAGTTAGCTGACATCGTAAAGATATCAAAAGAACGTATTGGCTTTGTATTGCATAAGCATTTGACTATGAGAAAGCTCTGTTCAAAGTGGGTGCCGCGTTTGCTCACTGTTGATCAAAAACAAGAACGTGAACAGTATTTGGCCATGTTTAAACGTAACAAACCGGAATTTTTGCGTCGATATGTGACAATGGATGAAACATGGATCCATCACTTCACTCCGGAATCAAAACGATCGTTATCTGAGTGGACAGGTGGTGAACCTCATCCAAAGCGCCCGAAAGTACAACAATCGCCTGGAAAGGTTATGGCCTCGGTATTTTGCGATGTGCGTGGTGTAATATTCATCGACTATCTTGAGAAAGGAAATACCATCAACAGTGAATATTACATAGTGTTATTGGAGCGTTTGAAGGCCGAAATTGCAAAGAAACGACCGCATATGGCAAACAAAAAAAATTTGTTTCATCAAGACAACGCACCGTGTCACAAGTCAATCAAAACTACATGAATTGAACTTTGAATTGCTCCCACATCCACCGTATTCGCTAGATTTGGCTCCCAGCGACTGCTGGCTGTTCGCAGATCTCTAAAAAATTCTCGCCGGTAAAAAATTTCGCGCGAATGCAGAGGTTATCGCTGAAACTGAGGCCTATTTTGAGGCAAAAGATAAATCGTTCTACAAAAGTGCTATTGAAATATTAGAGCGGTGCTGGAATGATTGCGTTGCTCTTGATGGAGATTACGTTGATGAATAAAGCTAATTTTGAACCAAAAAAACCGTGTTTTCTTTGTTAGGCCGGGGACTTTTCAGTCCATGTGTTAAAAACGTGAACTCGTATAGAGAATTAGACGCGTACGAAACGGTATATATGAAAAAGAACGGAAACTTATTGTACAGAGAACCACCCCCAATTGCACACTCGAGTTTGATGGATTTATTACCATAGGCCCTGTTAAAGATACGGTTCGCTTTCGGTCCATCCTTCCCCGTATAAGACATGAGGCCACCTAGTAGATTGTAAATAGTCATATGGTTTAGAAATTTTAGAGCCTGCGTAGAAAATAATTTGCATGTGTGATACAGTTTTTACTTTCAGTCGGTAATACGGTTGACAATGGGAGCCCACGTGCTCTCGAAACGCTGGGTTCTGCATAATTAATTAATTTGTGTGAGTGGAGTTTACTGCTATACCTGAGAATGGTTTAATAGACGTTATAATGGGGAGACCATCAATCAGCTATCTCTTATTGGGGGATCACCTAGTTTCTTTCAGGTAACCAAGAAAGTTCGTGCGAATTTTTTTGGTAAGATATACATATTTATTAGGAAACAATAATACACTATCATTTATCGGTATAATTACTATCACACAAAATGACCTTCTACCAACTTGACACCAGTTTTTGTATGCCGTTTTTGTAGAACTCCATGGATTTTGAATTAAAAAATTGACGGACTGCATTTATTACATTACCTCGATTTATGAATTGTCTATGCCTCATACAGTTGTCAAAAAACAAAAAAGGGGTAGCAATCACACAAGTTCAGAAATTTTTTCCCGGGTAAATCTTGCGGTATATTGTAAGAATACCCCTTTTTTCGAGTCACTAAAGAAGACTGTTTTGGGATGAGTGTTGCTTGTACTCGCTGAAGCCGTTCACAATAAAAGTTTGCAGTGATGGCCTGCCCCCTTTCCAAAAACTCATAATGTACTACTCCGGTTGCTGTTCCCCAAATACATAATAAAATCTTATTCGGGTGCAAAGAAGCCTTGGGCGACATAAAATGATACGGACGCTTAGAATTTGAGCACAATATCCACTTTTCGTCGCAGGTTAACAATAAATGGTTCATTATCGTTGCGTAAAATGTTTGCCAAACAAATAGTGAGACGACTTAATCATTTGACAATTCATGTGGGCTACATTTGCTTAACTTCCACGTCTTTTCTAATTGTTGAAGATGTACTCGAATGGTGTCATCGCTCACATTGAACCTTTTTTGCAAACTCTAGGCACGTTGTACGGGAATTTGCCTCAACAACCTGTTGAAGTTCTTCGTTGTTAATAATCTACTTGGGAGGTGTGGTTCGCCGGTCAAGTTGAGATTTCCCGAAGAAAATATCTTGAACTACATCTGTACTGTTCGGTCAATAATGTCCATAATTTCCGAATCTGGTCGTCACGGTTGTCAGGTTCCGTCGTGTCACTAGGTTTTTGTACTTGACGGTTCGCGAACAAAAGCGATTAGCATTTTCGAAGGTACCATTGGGTCAAAAACCTTGTGACACGGCGGAACTCGACAACCGTTACGACTATGTCAAACGGCCGTGTAAGTCTGAGATACTATCTCCGAATGCGGTACATATTTTTGGAGCTATTACTACAGCTTTGGTACTAAGTTTGTACGAGGGTTGCTGTTTATGTAATTTTTATAACACTTTTTCCACTCCGATTGATGTATCTCGAAAACATGTATTTTTAACGCATCAACCGCTTCTTTTGGTGTTGAAAATCGTTGACCACGTAGTTTATTCTTCACGGACGGAAATAAAAAGAAATCATTGGCTGCCAAATCAGGACTGTATGGCGGACGATCCATCAATTCGAAGTTTTAACCGGTTAAATATTGAGTTGATAAAATTGCAAGAAAATTGTAATTTTATCATTACTAATGCCAACGGTGATTTAGTATTTATATTCATATTAATATTAGTATTAATATGGATGTCAATTTAATTAAAATAATGAGTTGATAAAATGACTATTTACAATTTCCAACGTATTAAATTTCCGAAAAAATATCGGTCTCGGAGGGGACTTGAACCCAACATCTCTATACAGAGATCTCTATATAGAGATGTTGGGTTTAATCAGTGTAATACATGCACATATAGACGTAAAATATATTAAATAAATAAAATATATGCACTTTGCATATAATCCGGTCTCCAGTCATAACATTCACAACAGTATTTTATATCTACAAAGAACCATGTTTAATATCCCGTTTCATGTTTACCGCTATGAACGTACGAACCTAACCACAATAGTTGCGGAATCTAGCGGTCGAGTTTATTAGAAAATATTACGCAAACCATCTGTTTGATTTGGCGGTAGCCTGGGAGCAATAATTCATGACGATGAAATATTGCAAAATGTGCACAGAGCGCAATCGGACAAACGCAAAGCGAATTCGTTCCAAAACCGTATGAATATATTGTAGCGGCGGTTAAATTTTTCTACGGCGAAATAATTTTTAATAAATCACGGCGAATACGTTGAGGCGCTCTCTTTGTTTTAATTACGCTTTCGAAAGCTGAAGCGCGGCGAATATTCATGAATTATATGATTTATTTGCAGTAAATTACGTTTTACACTATTCTAACATATCGCCGTAGAAAATCTATAGTCATCTCACGAAAGTTTATAAAGGTAGGTAAATTTTTACGTTTTCATGGAGACTCTCGTAAGCTATAGAAGGTATGAATAAATCACGTCCATTTTTATTTTTGGGAAATACTTGATTATAAAAATTGAAGTTGAAATTGTTGAAGTAGCAACCATTAGCGAAGATCATCATACTGCACAAGATGACGCACAACGGTTGAAGTGGATTCATTGGTTGGCAAGGGCAACCTTTTCTATGGAAACTGTCAAACTTTCGGACGTCTACTGTCAATAGTTGTTGTTTAAGAGTGTGTTTTGTGTAGCAAGTCAGGTAGTTTCGCAAAATTGGATAAAATCCAATTTCGTGCGATGATAAAACACTTCTGAACGACTGGGAAAACGGCCACAGAAATTCGAAATATTTTGCTAGAGCTTCATCATTTTCAACCATCAGCTTCAGGGTGAGCGAGTTCAAACGGGGCTGCACAAGCACAAGTGCACGCAGTTTGGACACCCATGCACCGTTACCCTGGATGAAATGATCGATAAGGTTCATGATGTTAGGCGATCGCCGATTGAAGCTGAAAGAAATAGTAGAGACAATAGCTACCTCAGAAGAATACGTTGGCCATATTCCATACGAAATTTTGGGTATGAAAGAACTTTCGTCCCAATAGGTACTGCGTTTGCTCACACCGAAGCAAAACGAAATCGGGTGACCGTTTCCGAGGAGTGTCTGGCCAGGATCCAACGCTATCCAAGAGATTTCATCATGCGTTTCGTAACCGTGGAGAAGACTTCGATCCACCATTACATACCGGAAACCAAGGAACAGTCGAAGCAGTGGACTTTTTCGGGTGAATAGGCTCCGAAGAAAGCAAAGACCGTTCCATCGGCAGGAAAGATCATGGCGACCATTTTTTGAGATTCCCATGGTGCGATCCTCATCGACTATCTGCAGAAGGGAAGACGATCACGGGGAAATATTACAGCGATTTGTTGACCCGATTCGATGCAGCATTGCAGCGTCGTTTGTAGCGAAAAAGGGTGCATTTTCGCGACGACAATGCACCAGCTCATTCATCCCGCATCGTCGTGCCCAAATTGAATGAGTTGCGCGACGAATCAGTCTCTCATCCTCCATATTCATCGGACGTAGCCCCCAGTAACTTCTTCCTATTCTCAAACCTGAAAATATCACTGGGTGGAAAGAGATTTTCCTCAAATGAGGAGGCTATCGCCGCTATAGAGTGCTATTTGACATCCACATATCTTACTTTTCCCACCGCTTGAAGATACTGGAGCACCGTTTGGAAAAGTGCATTGATCTTCGAGAAAACTACATCGAAAAATAAAAATGAAAAACGACACTAATATCGTGCTTTTCTTGTCGATTCCGGAAGCATTTCAGGTTACGCTCGTAGCAAGCGAAATCGATAACTTTCAACACCCGAAATCTGTACGGATATTAATAGAAGTCGTAAAAGTAATGTATTAATATTCATGGCCACAAGAGCAGTAGCCTTAAGAACACATATCGTTACGACAAGTCCACTGCTATACTTTACTAAAGAAAACAAAGGAAAACGGCTTAATTGGGACATAGAAATGAATTAAAAAATATTGTTTTGAGCGGCGAATACATATTCGAAATTTTTGGTTATAAACAGCGAAGGACGTCTAAAGAAAAACTTGCAAACATGCAGAAGATTGAGTGATGGTATGGGAATGACTTTCTGCGAATGGAGTGGAAAATTTGGCAGCAACTGAAGGAGCATTGAAAGAAGAACAGTACAAAGAAACTTTAAAAGCAGCACGTGATTGAATCTGATTGGTTATGAGTCGGGGGCGATTTTTTCGTTAGCCGATAACGACCCCGAGCGCTTTTTGAAGCTCCACAAAGCTTTATAACAAAAGGGAAGAGAAGGAGTCATCAAAAATTGCGATATTTGCAAAAATTTATTCAGATGCCTATTTCATCAATATGTTCTTATAATTGTCTTAATGTTTTGATTTTTAACGTTAGTTTGTTATAGAAAGAAAGGGCCAAAACAAATAATATTCTCAATTCTGATCTAAATAAATATATACACTCAAAATCAAGAGAATATAGTGCTGCGTCATTGATTAGTATGAGTTCCGGTATAGGTATAGGAAGCTTTATCTAGTTACGTACATATATGTATAATGTAAGGATAACATATATCTTCTGGTATGATATAACCTCCTATAAACATATTCTTCGTTTGTTTTTGCTTTCTTAGGAGCGAAATATTTTTTTAACTACCAACAACATGGCAGGTTATATTATAACGACGAGTTCTCAAGCACAACAGTTTCTGATAAATCTCCTGTGAACACTGCCCATCAGATAAACAATGCAGTTGTAGTTGGAGTAATTATTGATATTCAGTCGATTATTTACCTTAAGATATCGATATTTCATCCATATGAAATATTAAAGCTCAACGGAAGTGAAACCTATTATATCAAGTCTTCGCAAGCATGCTGTACACAATGCGTTACCTTTGCCTTGAAAAGCATGTCACTGTCCACATGGTTAATAGAGAACTTCGCGAAAAAGGCATTTTACTCAACAAGAGTAGAGTATGCAAATAATGTCCCACATAATATAATAATATAATGCTTTTTATTATGCAAAGAGAGCAACGTAAATACAAATTAAAACTACATGCTTAATCTAACAGGAAAAAAGTAATAAATCTGTATAACTGCAACACCACACAACCTCGGAGCGACACCCACTCTTATAACCGCTCTCACCTTACCATGCTTAGAACTTGTATGTATGTATAAAGTGTTGAAATAGCAACATATGAGCACAAAAGAACTGCCTACAAATAATATCTAAACTAAAATTAGTGTGTGCATTACAAACAAAACAACATTGTATAATATAGAGAATGTAGATGAAATAACGTAAAAGTAAAAAAGTATGAAAAATGGAAGGATTTAATTTTGCTCGACTTAAATCCAAAATATTTTGCGAAAATCACGAGCGGCAAGTTCGTAGAGCATTTCCAGCTGTTTCAGCGGAAATGTAAATCATATCGAAGAGTTTACGCGTTGTGTAAGCCATACTGGAAATACCCACACGTAACTGTAGAAACAGACTGAGTCAGTGTGCTAGTACAAATGTATGTGAATCGTGCGCTAACGCTACTCTTTACGCTACAGGCTATAGTTGTAACGTGCACTACTAAGGATACAGTGGAGAATATTTTAGGAATAGTTTTCGCAAAATATTTTAGATTTAAGTCCAATAAATTTAGATCTTTCCATTTTCCTTACCTTCTTATGTTGTTTCGTTGACACCCTGTACACATAGGTACACAAAGGAGTATTAATTTGTAGGTAAGTATAACACCAACACACAAAATCGTTACATAAGGTGGTTGTTATAATATAACACAAGTTAGTAGCTAAAATAAACCAAATACAAATATCGTTTGAGAAAAAGGACAATATTCTAAGAGACAATGATTATACCGCTTCATAGATTTTAACTTTCGAAAAAGTAGTAAGCATAGAGCTTTAGTAGGGAGACTACTTACTCTCTAAGTGGGATTAATATTTCTCTGCGAGACACAGTATTTCTTGACGAGACATTCTTAACCCTGTATGTTACTCTATTTGGTTTACTGACGTACATTTTTAATTTTGGCGCTCTCTACTGACATATGCATGTATATATTTCTTATGCAACAATTGTACAAATATAGAGCACGTTAGAGTTAGCATACACATCAGTGTATTAGTATTGAATTCGCATAGTACAAATACAGTTACGCGTCCAATTAGTTTAATGGACGGATTGCTGGTGAACTTGGTAGGTTTCGTAAATGAAACTCAGATACATATATTAAAGAACAATTTTGAGTATCTGTATAATAACAATACTTCGTTTACCACCTGTTTACATAAGTGTAAATGTATATGTATATATATATGTTTGGATGTGTTTGCTTTTGTGAGAGATTTTATACACTAAATTTTATTTAATGTTTGATACGGTTTCCGTAAATGTTTGCTATACGCTTGCATACATATGTTTGTTTGTATTAGAAACCCACTAATACTTTTTGCTTGGGAGCTAGAAGAGCCAGTAGAGTGACTGTGGCGATTCATAGACTGTCAACGTCTGTCGTAAGTTCGACTCAAGTCTCGACTACCCAGGTCTATGTATAATGTTACGTATAATATGAGTTCGTAGGCATTGCTCTGTTTCTGTGTGCTTATATGTACGTCCGTAAAAGATACATTACCTGCTCCTTTGCCACAGCTCCCTCATTATAGGGAGAAAACCTTAAACCATCAATCGTGCTAAAAGGATGATTATATATCGGTCGGCTAGTACGTGCGGAACATCGCGAGCCCGAACGTGCGCCAGGTCCGACGCAGTGAAATGATTGAGCCACGACAGACGGGTAGTCGTGCTGCCATAAAGCGCTGAGATAATTTCTGCAGCACCAGCGCGCTAATATAGTATATTATTTTAAAATACTTTTAAGCGAATTCTTTTTTGTTAACGTATTTTCGTTAGTAAATACATATACAGCTCGAAGTAAATTCATAAGGCAATATATACAAAAATGTACAATATAAGAACATAACAAAATCAACAAATAACACATTAAAAACATTGAATTGAAAGATACATACATATAAATTAGAAAAAGAAACATTCTTGACGATATATAAGTTTTTAAGAAATATAAAAAAAATCAGTCCGCAGACAACAGCAATAAAGGAAGCAGACGTATAGTATTTCATGCCAATCAATAACAAATCATTCGTTAGTATTTGCTTCTAAATCGAAAAAGGGAGATTATCATTAGATGGTGAAATAAACGGTGAAATGTAAAAAATATTAAATCGTTGCAAAACGTTTCCTAATAACAGGTTATGCTGTTAAGATTATTGAATTAAAAGTGCAGCCTTCTAAGGAGGAAGCAATGTGTAATTTTGAATATTAACACAACTTCGGCATATTCATTTGATAAACGCAATTTATTTATCACTTCAAGGCGCTAAACTTTTCTGAATTAGACTTTATTTTAAAACTTAAATAGCTTTCAATATTTTCCTAAAACAAACTGAACGCATTTAAGCGCACAAAGGAGGGAACCCCAGGAAATTCCTAAGAGACCTTTTACATAGTAACGGAAATGTTAGGTTTAGATTATTTCTTTTTTGTGTTCCTTTATATAGACCTTAATCGATCATAATTATAAGTCGTACTTGAATTAAAATGTGAATGATTAATTTTCATCTCTTCACCGTTGGATACACATTATGACAAGTATTTTGAGCCGTATGTATACACATAGACCTTAATATGTCACCATATGTGACTTTAGCATACAGCAACCCCAGCTTCGTCGTTCGATATGGAACTGCATTTGCGAAACCCGCGTCAGTATTTGCGACACGTTTGAATGACAGTTGAATGTTTACCGCGCGAAATATTCATTCGCAACTTGGCTGAATGCGTTTATTTACCGGAGCTGTAAATAGTACTATCGCGTCACCAAGTACCGGCTCATTTATTCCAGCCATTGGGCTTAACGGCAAGTGGACGGCTGATTTGGTTAATTGAGGATTAAATTATGTATCTCGATGTATAACGGTATGTTGTGCTGATCATAATGAAATAAGATTTGGTCAATCTCGTCTGTGAAATTTGATGGACGATGATATATAAGATAAGAGGTGTATAAGACGTATATCCGTATATATGGTTTCAATTAGCAGTATACAGTATAACCTCTTGTTAAAGTAATTTTGTTTGTAATTTCCTGAGGAAAATTATAAAGTATCCTCTATTTAGAGGAAAGTAATACAAAAAAATCTAGCATTTGAGGTTTTACTTTAATCTCTTTGTGATACAGAGTATTAGTTCGCCGATGAGCATCCCGCTATTTCGTACGTGTACACTATTCCTAGATCCTATGCATGAATGCTTTGTTTGTGGATAGACTATAGTTTACATCGACAGATACTTTAAGAATTATAATTGCTTTAGTCTTCGTGGGTGATTTTAGGTTTGTTATGAAATATAGTTGCAGAGCTTGAGATATGTTGAAGAAGCATCCTACTGTCCATATTAGTTCAGACACGCAAATAAATTTAAAAAAAAATGAGAAAATATTCAATCCTATTTTGCCAAAATTTTTATTGTATTTGATTAAATTTATTATAATTAAAATTAAAGAAAAAGTACTTCTAACGAAAAATAAACAAAAACTTCTTAAACATTCCGTTCATCAAAGAAACTCCCTTTTGTCCGAAGAACAGTTTTCACAATCCTAGGCATCCGCTCCACTAGTTTGTCAAGGACTCTAATTGGTGTATTAGTCGATTCCTCTTGTAAAATGTTTCACAAGTGGTCTACGGAGGTAGGGCACTTTTCAGACCCTCTTGTCCAATTCATTTCATGACAGCTCTGTGGCGTTTAAAGCGGGGCTTTGCGATGGTCATGCCATTATCTTGTTCTTCATTTAAGAAATTTTCATATACGACTGTTGAGTGTTTAAGCTCATACATGAATACAAAATTTCCGCCGATTAGAGGTTACCTCGCTTCTATTACATTTTCTTGCAGCATTTCTAAATAACCCAAAATACCTTCGATTCGCTTCAAGTCTCCTGTACCGCCGTAAGAAAAACAACCCCAAACAAGCATAGAACTTCTTCGTTGCTTGACAGTTGACACTACACAATTCTGCAACATTCTATGGCCTTTCGCCATTCTTACAAAAACGCGCCTTGATTGTCCTAACAGCTCAAACTTTGACTCACCAGCCCACAGCACCCTTTTCCAATTATCCACTGTCCAAGTTTTATGTGTTTCTGCCAAATGTAGCCGTTTTTTCCTGATTCCCCGCTGAAGTAGGGTCCTTTATGGTTGAAATGAGGATGTGAAGAATTGCAGCTTTTAATCTTCTTTTCACCGTAGTAACAGAAATTGTTCTTACATGGTATGATTTCGGCAGCGATTTCTAGTGCTGTCAGTCTCCTACTTCGCGTGCTCAGACATTTTATACGCTCAACGTCGACGTGAGCTGTTATTCTCTTACGACTTGAACGTGCTCGATCTCTTAAACTGCCCGTGCGTTGATGTCTCCGAATGATATCACTAACAGTCCATTTATTAATATGTATGTTTTCGAAAATTTGTCGCATTGAATAACCTGAAGAAAAGTAGCAATTACAGAGCGCTTTGAGCGCTTGAACTTGTCGGCTGTCCTATCGACATTTTAATGACTTTAATCAGGTTCACACAAAACTATACGACCTTAACACTAACGCACGGTCAAGCAAGATTAGTTAGAAACTAAATCATTTATCAATGCACTGCCGGGTAGCCTGCTCCCACTCCAAAGAGTATTGTAAGTTTATTACCCACAATATTATTCTGGAAATTACTATATTAGGCAATAAAATATAACAGGTTCTTAATCATTCTTTAATTGATATTCTTGAAAGTTTGCCTGCATAATACATAAGCTTCATAGAGGACGTAATATAAATGTTGTTTATGTATAATAGTAATCATATTACCTTTTAGTAGAGTTTCCAGCATTTTACTTCGTGTTCGAACTAATATGGACCGCAGTGTACACGTATTTAATTAATGGCAATACTATGCAGTAGCGATTTCAAAGTCCTTTAATTATTTAAATTTATGAAAGACAATAAACTAGAGGAAAGAACTTTACACCAACTAATTTATTTGCAGTTGAATGCTTATACGGTATTTTATTTGACAGGGGATTATTGAATTCATTCATAGAGATAAAATCAATGATGTGTGTCTAAAAATGAGGTTAAAGTATATTTATGACTGGACAATATTTTTGTATTTGTTAATAGGACATGATTTTATAAGCATTTTTGTTGTTGTAGCATTTAAAGAACTTAAAACTTAAAATACCTTGTATATGAAAAAAATTAATTTATTGATTGTAAAGAAATCAGAACCCTACAAAATTAATAGTGTGAATCAGAACTTATTTACCACACAATGGCGTGTTTACGTTACAAGCGGATGCAGTAGGATAGCCCGCAGCGAAACCATTTCCTCGCGAATATTCATGCGATCAAACATTTGATTTATTTCTTTCACCGTGAGCCGGAATAAATTACAAAATAAACATACTTTGTAGTATCATCGTAAATCCAGTTTGAGATTGAAACTACACAATCATAGATCTCTTCCTTTTTTTCCTTTTTCGTTTTCCTCCCCTTTCGGAAGTTTAAATGTTTTTGTGTCTATCATTCGCAAATTTTCGCCAACCAAATCGAACAGATTTTCTCTCGGTAATTGCATTTTGTCCTTTTCCGTCTCGATCCCTATTTATATATTTCCAGGAAATGTATTCTTCACTCTTCAGGAAAAAAAAAACAAATTAAACGTCACTCAAATGAAATGTAAATTTATGTATATTGCTAACCTCGCCTATCGCCGCGCTTTCATCATCGAGACCCTAACGCCCATACGAGACGCTAAATGCGAAAATCAGTGAAATTGGATATTTGTTCTTTTAGGAAGTTTGCGGAAAGCATTTGCCAATGAAATTCGGTTGTTTGTGTGAACTGTTGAAAAAGTTAAGGTTTCTACGGTGCGCTTTTAAAAGGGAGTATGGATATCCAAGATTTGCGGAATCGTATTTTGAAATAAAAGCAATATGGATGTTATCCGGCAGCACTTTTGGTAATAAATGAATTCAAATGCAGAGATTTTCAAAACTTGTTTATATAAATAATGTAATCCGATACTAACTTCTGCCCAATACTCACGTTATTCTGTGGGAATAATCTGTTCCATACAAAAATTTCACCGTATATTATGCAATTCGATCTTTTAAATTAAGAATAATTACAGAATCACAATCTAGAGTTTCCATGAACAGAAATGGTGTAGTACAAGGGTTGTCTTTTTAGTTTTGCAGTTTTGCACTCGAACCAATTCTGAAAACAGCTATTGCACTCGTTAGTTGGCAAAGCCAAAACTGCGTTTTTGAAGCCATCGACTGCTCCTTCCGACGACTAAAACTTATCACCATGCAGCCAGCTCTTAATTTTCGTAAAGGTAAAGAAATAGTTGGAACTTAGGTCCGGACTATGTGGAGGATGGTCTAACAATTTGACGTTTTCTTGCGTGAATAATTCAATTGCCTTGCGTGCTGTGTGTGAACTTGCATTATCTTGGTGGGGGATGATTTGTCGTTCTGGATTGGTTAAACTCAGCGACGACTTGCGGTCTACAAATGGTTGTATACCAATCCC
Source organism: Trypoxylus dichotomus (assembly GCA_023509865.1). Lineage (NCBI taxonomy): Eukaryota > Metazoa > Arthropoda > Insecta > Coleoptera > Scarabaeidae > Trypoxylus > Trypoxylus dichotomus. The sequence goes on from CM042075.1 coordinate 63,781,827, forward strand.
CAGTAACAAGTTTCTTTGATCTTGTAGAGGAATTGCTTCTGCATAATCTGCTTTCGAGATAAATATCGTGGCCATGTTTTTGGAGACGCTTGGACAACGGATGACCTTTGTCGGCTTTTTTTCATTTTGTAACTCCCAAACGGACTACTGGCATTTATTTTTTGGTTCGTACGAGTAAAGCCAAAATTCATCACCGCTGACGATGTGCATGCGTTTTAAGGGTTTCCGACGTTGTAGCGGTCTAGGGTTTTTTACACCAACACATCCTAACTGTTTTCTGTTCTTTGGTGAACAGATGCGGTATCCAAAGGCAAACCAATTTCATCTCAATTATCAATTAGTTGGAGAAGGTGGTTCTGCACTCCACAATTCTTCTTCGGTCTTCAATTCTTCTTCGCAGACACTCCTGGCCATTCTTAGTCCATGAGTGATAACACCGCGTGACGGTGGATTGGTTCTGATTAGGGCGATTTGTAATTTTCGTTCGTGCATGCCAACTTACTTTTCCGTGTCCGGAATAGATCAAAGTCTTTCGGTTCAATAGAGCGCAACGTCCAATGCCTCAGGGCTGTCCTTCCATAAACCGTCGATTGTGCAGTGTGTGACTGGGCTGCTGGGGCATTCTACCAGATGTTCCATGTTCTCTATTACGCACGCGTCGTCATTGGCTGTGGTGGTTCAGGCATTTTGGAACACAGTTCGCGAAATCTTTTTGTACGTTTTGGGACCTTAGAGGTACTACATTGTGTGAGCTATTAAAGTATTTACTCGTGGATAACATTTAGTGATCAATTGCGCCACGAGGTTTAAAGCATAGATATTACATGCTATATGTAACAGATTGCCTCTCTTCTTTAAGAAAAAGCATGTTGGCGGCACCGTCACTCGCAAACATTAAAAGTTGGGTTGTTGAAACTTGAAATTTGTTCAATGCCCTCAACACCACTTTTAAAATTTCATCGCTAGTACATTTTGCAAGTCTTTTGGAAGCAAGTAAAATAGGGGATGATGGTCCGAACTAGTTCATTGTACGTACATCACACGAAATATTTTTACCGATCGATTTTTTATCTTTCAATTCTGCTTTAATTCTTCTTTCTACATAGTCACGAACAGATGGTATAAAGTTTCTTAACGATGTCCAATTTGGTAATGTACAATCTGAATACTTGCTCCAGAAGGAGACAAATACTTGTTGGTCTATTAAAATGAACGGTACATTATATAGAATAAAACAAACACCTATATCTAATATTAGTTGTTCCCTGTATCGTTTGCCATGGATTGCAGAACAGTGTTTTATACTTTTTAGGTAGCGTTCACACTTCCACCTGCTGGTACACGTCAAATAGTTGCCACTTTACACATTTAATTCGATTACCTTCTTATTCTAAATCCGGTATACTCGTTATTACGTTTTTTAGTTTATTCGAAATACGCTGTTTCCGAAATGTACCTAAATGCGACATTTTCTAAGTATGTGTGTATTGACAAGCACTCACAACAACTAATCGGATAATACTGAACAGGCGTGCTTTGATACGGGTACTCGATTCTCCGTGCCGCGCGCTTCACTCCTCCATGTTGTTCTCTGCACGGCACTGAAGTTTGCTTCTCTTTACCGAGATTACTAATATTTGTATAGCTACTTTGTAAGTTATCTTCGGTTTTATGTTGGCTATCGTTTGTAATTTTTCTTTGAATTTTTTTTTGCAATCCCGTTACAATATTACCTTTCATCAATCTATTGCTCCATCTTCTTTCTTATTATAGTCGTTACGTCGTACTGTAATTTAACAGGTGTGGTGGTATTGTAATAAGACCAAAGAGAAAATCATGTATTTACCGCAATGATTTTCTTACTTATAGGTAATATTTTCTTAATAAGATCCGCTTATTTATATTACAAATAGTACCAGATGAGCAAGCGTTATACATAGCATTATCAAACCTAACTCCTCCTAGATATCGCAAACAAAGTTAGTGACCGTTATTATCTCGACTTTAATTCACAATAAATTATTTTTGTACAAGTGACCTAAATCATCTAACTATTTGTGCCGGATTGTCAGCAAATTAATATCTGAAGTTGTTATTAAGTTAGTTATAAATGGTTGAAGCGCCTGCAGATATTTTAGGGCGAAAACCCTTATCATGTTGTGATATTGAGGGAAGAGAATTTAGCCTTCGCGAAAATGTAGCGTCTTCGCTGCAAATTTGCAAATAATTTAATGTAATAAATAATAAATATTATGCTTTTTCGTCCCACTTTCGTTTTTTTGGACACCACTCCCTATGAGCATTTCTTCTTTTTCCAATTTTCGTTTCAAATAATTTTAAAGATTTACAATGCCGTAGAAATAGCCCAGAGGCTAAAACTCCAAGATCCTTTATTTGTGACTGCAGTGGTAACAATTATTTATATATTAAATAAAAAAATATTTTATTTATTTTATATTTTATCAAATTTTTATTATTGAATTGAAGTCGAGATAATAACGGTCACTAACTTTGTTTGCGATGTCTAGGAGGAGTTACGTTTGATAGTGCTGTATGTATAAGGCTTGCTCATCTGTTACTTTTTGTAATATAAATAAGCGCATTTTATTAAGAAAATATTACCTATATGTACAAGAAAATCATGTATTCTGGTAAATATATGATTTTATTATTCTTTTTTTAATAATACCCCGATCTTTATAAAATTACAAGGGGTACGAGGTAACGACTATAGTAAAAGAAGACGGAGCTAGATTGATGGAAAGGTAATATGGGCTTCCGGAAAGAAAATTAAAGGGAAAATTGCAAACAATAGTCAATATACTACCGAAGATAACTTACAAAATAGCTGGTATAATGAATACCTGTGTCAAGGAAGATAACGCAATTCTTTTGCATTTAGTAAACTTATTTTTCGATATAATTTTCTGCTTATGTGTGGCTAGAAAGAAATTTTCAATATACTAGCGATTTATTTATTTTTTTGAAATAAAGTTTCTATATAGAAAGTGAAAAGTAGATAATTTATCTAAATCACAAACAGCAGAGATGGAACTACGGTATCAAAGCAATAATAGTTTAAGAAATGTTAGGGACATACTTTCAATTATCCTAAACGGCCTATAGTTTGTGCGAAAACTATTCTCAATAATTTCGACAAATTTAACGCAAATTGTTCTGTTTTAAATTCATACAAAAGAATATATAAAACCAAACATGAAACTAAGTACATATATGTACTGTGTTACTTGCAGCATGGCTTCCAAATTGCGCCAGACACTTTTATGTGTCGTACAATTTGGGGTACAAAACCTTGTGGGAATTCAATTATAGGTCATGTAAAACACTAGCCATCAAGAGATTTTCAAGGAAGATAAAACAAAAAGATTAGATTTTTGTGAAATAATGTGTAATTTGTTAAATCAAAATGTAGAAAGTTTGAATAAAATTATTTTTGCTGATAAAGATACGTTAACCGTAAATGGTGAAGGCAACTCACAAAATTTCCGGTTTGTATCCCACATTTATCTATTGAAAATACTGAATTCACTTTCGATTAATCCGTATGGATTGGTCCTATGTAAATCTTGATACTCTAAACCTAACTCGAACGCAGTACTCACAGGAAGTCACTGTCTGTATTGGAATAATAAGCGATAGGCATATTGGCGCAATTTTTATTAGAGGAAACCTTACTGGAGCAAGATTTTTGGATCTATTGTAGGATAACATCATTCCATGGATTGAGACGTTGAATGTTGATGAATATTAGTACTAAATGGATGGGGGTCCGGTAGATTTTACTAAGCCATCAAGAATCTTTTGAAAAGTGCATTTCAAGTCCCCAGATTGACATCTCTGGCCTCATATCATATATGTATTGGCCTTCAAAGTAAGCCAATATGTCTGTAATTATCTTTGGGGTTAGTTGAGAAGTTTGTAATAAAATAATGTGGTGGAGAAAACTTAGACTGTATTAGGATTACTCTGCGTTGCTTTCAAGAATATCTTTGCTTATTGCCATAGATAGCTCCCTCCAGATGGGAATGTTCCATAGTAAATGTTGTTACCCTAAAAGTGCCTTCTGTTATCCTATAATCAAAGTTTTTCTGACAGCCGCACTGTCAAAAACGGTAGTACTAGACTATGGCGCTGTTGGTGGGAAAATTAAATTTTATTATTTTTCTTTGGTTGGGTTGGTAGTACCACTGCAGAAGGACACGTGTACGGATCGGTTACAATCAATATTAAAAATAGATAATGTAATTACTATTTTAGTTTGATTGTGTTGTAGATGTAGAGTCTATATCGACAACATAAACTAAAATAGTAAGTACATGTATTATTTTTAATACCGATAGTAACCGAGCCACACGCATCGCGAAATGCACACAATTCTGCAACCTTAGTTGGCAGACAAAATCATATTAACATTCACAAAAATGTATTTTCAATGTTATACGAGCTAAAAATATCACATGTTACGACTATGGTATTACATGATGTAGTAATGAGTAAAAACCGGAATTCAAAATTCAGGGACCAGTATTCTTAAAAACATGTTGGTTTTCGTAAATTCCACGCCATCATAACAGTTTCAATGAACATAGTTGCGCACATTTCCAATTAGCTTCATCTTAGCAACATAATATCTTTCGAGCGTATGTGGGGCGACATTAGATTTGTCAATCCTCCTGATCTTAAAAAGAGCTAAATCCTCCCAATATCTAACTTTAATAGATCTTTTGTGTCTGCTCAATGTATACTTGATCACAATCTTTGCTCTATATTTTGTAAATTCCCGATTTTTTCATGTTATCTACTTGGCCTTTGGGGCTCCCTGAAAAGTTGGTGAGGTTATTATTTACGGAAGAAACGATTTCGGTATCAACTTTGGAAAAGACTTTTTGAAGACCTTTCGTATAGCATGGTTAAAATGGCAAATTTGCATACTTACTGTTATTACTTTCTTATGTACTCACATTTCTAATGCTTATATTCTTATGCTACCTCATAGTATTATAGACCACGTCTTTAGAGAATATGTCAACATTTGCAATTTTGATGAACTCATTAAACATTAATTAAAGAGAATTAAGCAAACACTGAACCAAAAAGTTAACTGCCGATAGGTTATGTTTTCATGAGTGATTAAAACCTCTCAAGATAATCTACAGTTATTAGTCGGTTTTCTACATATGTCTATTTCTAACTTATTCATACTTCCTATAATTTACATATCTAAGAAGGAAATTCTGTTGTCAGTTTCTGTATCATGGGTATATTTCGTAGATAGTATCCCAAATACAAAGGTTCACCTGGTTTTGATTTATTAGACAGATTAGCAGAACTTGTACTGCAGCGGAGTCTAATGCTGTAGTAGTGGTTCCAGACACATTTCTGCAATACTAAAAGTTCTGGAAAAATACGTAAACAGTGCTGTTGTGATATTAGCACCGTAACCATTTTTTCTTTTGTTTTTAGTTGTCACATTACTTTATTATTGTACTCCTTTTCCACATACTGATACCATACAACTACATTTACTTACCACTACTTCCTTTTACTATTGCCACATGAAGGAATAGCGATGGCACAGCATCTCTCATCACAAATTACTTGTGCATCGATCCTCATCACAAAAATGTGCATGCCATGTGCGATTACGGTTGTATATCTGCTGAGAGTCTTTCGTGGTTACACTGAAGTTACTGCAAACAGTTACCCACACACGAAAGGATGCTGGATGTATCTGGTGGCAATGTAAATGTGCATTATTTCATCCATGAATAACACATTTTAAATGCACCATGACGATGTAAAGCAAATAAACTTATTAAGGAATGAACAGGTTTACCACGTATGATATCCGTTGTGTGATATGTAAAACTAACCTCGCGAACTGTTAATGCACAACTATTGCGTTCAAAAAGACTGATTTTGAAATATAGGTGCGTTTAAACAGAACAACCAAAATAGCGATTACCATCATTCACAGAAAAGCAATTAGCAGAGAATAAATGAGATTTATTTCAAACAATTTCTAATATATATCAGGAAATATCAGAAACACAGTACTTTCCATTACCACCAATGTTACTGATCTAAAATCAAGAAAACTAAATAAATATGTCTTCTCTTGACGTGATATTGTTGACGATGGATTCTCATAATAACTAGAGTTGTTGTTTGGGCTATTTCCAGAGAGTTGCAAGCCTTCTCAGGGCGCCCCTGAAGACGACAGTAGACAGACCGCTGAAACGTCGCACTATACAAGTTCAACGAACGATGGAAATAGCTCAAACAACAACTCTAGTTATTATAGATATGTCTTCCTTAAGCAGATGCCCCCTATTAATCTGTTATCAAACTTTGTGTTTTTGACACACACTGCCAAACACTTTTTGACAGTGGAAAGTGTTTCAGACGCTCCCATTTAAACGCTCGAGCCATGCTTATTGCCTTGTAAGGCAATGAATAATCAGCACGTTGTTTAAATCATAATTAAAACTTATGGTGTGTTTACATTTCGTGGGGGAAACAATTACATTTTTCACGATTCAATTTTATTTTATTTCGTGTACCAAAACCTTGGACTTCGCACCGACATCGCGCGAAAATAAATCTTGACATCATCGGTAGGAACAGATTACTTATTAATACCGATAATGTAATTAAGAAATTAGGAAACTCATAAATATATGAATTACTTAAATTTCGGAATATTTTCAATTCGGTCGGGATACTTTACAGGCGCTTCAAATTTCGTATTTACGCTATCGGTGCGGCGATTCATAAACAGATTATCACAACAAATTTATAATGAGTTTGTTTATCATTCTGTACTATAAATTAAAGCGAACTACACATCTACAGAAACGTAAGCGATGTTCATCTAATTCTCGAAACTAAGAGTTAATATCTTGAGAACATTATCGTGACCTGGAATTCTCATTTGTGTCCACGTATTAACCATATATAAAATAATCACGTAAAGTGGGGGCAACCGTGCGCCAAAGGAAATGTCAATGCAGCCGACAGAGATGGCAGAAACTCTCGCAAGCATTACGTATGGATTATGTAGTTTATACATACCTCACCTTCGCGTTCGAGAAGGTACGATGCAGGTAGGTAAGCTAGAGGGAAAGGTACGCACGCTAAACCAATTTCACCTGGGGGAAATAAGATCATGGAGAATTATGTCAAGTGCGTGATGTTTAAGCCAACGTTAAAGAGTGAATTAAATTTTACAGCGCCGCGAAAATGGTAATAGATCGTTATGGAACCATTATTAATATTAGCGTAACTCGTCTGTTCTAGCTATGGCATTAAATTAAATTATGTTACGTTTTAAACATAGTATTGTACGTTGAGCGTATTTATGTTTTCAGTATCGGATCACCGCATTTAGAAGTGCACAAGTAATGAAATGCAAGTTAGGGCATTATTCCTATTCTATTCTACGAGTAATATTCACCGTAGGTACATAAATACGTTTACTGTTGTGTGTTTAGTTGATCACTTAGAAAATGAAGCTCACCTGTTGCTGCGTTATTCTTCCTATCGTTGTACTTTTAATGTAATGAAAGTTATTTAGGAATAATGAACTAATTGTATAATTAACATGCCAGTAGGAATGCAAAATATATCGACTTCAGGTGAGAAGAAGCTACAAAGCTTTTGAATTAGATCATCCTCGAAAGAACAGGTTTACCTCATATACTAATCAACTCCAAAGAAAAAGAATATTATTCTTCAGAAAATACCGCCATGTTAAGTAAAAATTTGAAAAAATATCTTATAAGTTTCAAGCAACAGTAGCGGAACACGATTATTAAATTAGCTCGAGGGCAGATTCACCATACTTATAGGTACCTTGATACAGTTACACCGTTTGGACGTTATAAATATCCAGAATTCAACTAACTGAAGAAGTTTTGGTCATATTTTCAAAAGCAAACCGTACCAGCTGAAGCATCCTTTTCTATTCAACTGTAAGGCCAACGAATATTCTTGACATTTTATTTTGCTTTGGTTTTCAAGAAAGATTGTTGTCTTCTTTTGTAGTATATACTGCAATTATCTGTGCTTTTTGATGCGAAATACGTTTTATTATTCAACATAATCTCCTGAGATGTCAACACATTCATTCCATCGTTTTTCCAATGAATCAAAATACTAAAGTGTGATTTCGGAAGGTTTGCAAAATATCCATCCGTGGCTGCAATAGCTTCGTCAGTTGGTGTATAACGCTTTTCAGCCAGGAATCTTTTCAGATTAGGAGATAAGTTCGGAGATGTTTCCGGAATCGACAAGAAAAACACGGAATTGGTGTGGTATCTTATTTTTATTTTTCGATGTAGTCTCCTCAAAGATCAATACACTTTTTCAAACGGTGCTCCAGTCTCTTCAGGCAGTCGGAAAAGTAGAATGTTTCGAGATCTGCAAAATAGCCATCTGTAGTCGCGATGACCTCCTTATTTGAGGCAAATTTCTTTCTTTTTTCAGGTTTGGGAATAGGAAGATGTTGCTGTTGCCTAGGTGCGGTAAATATAGTGGATAAGAGACTAATTCGTAGAGCAACTCATTCAATTTGGACACGACGATGCGGGAGAAATGAACCGGTGTATTGCCGCGGTGGAAAAGCATCTTTTATGCTGCGAACGAGGTCGTTTCTCCTTTAATATTGCATAGAATCGGTTCAATAAATCGCTGTAGTATTGCCCGTGTCGATCAGGATCACACCTTGGGAATCGCAATAAATGGTCGCCATTACCTTTGCGGTCGATGGTACTGTCTCTGCTTTCTTTGGAACCGACTCGCCGGGAAAAGTCCACTGCTTCGACTGTTCCTTAGTCTCCGGTAAGTAGTGGCAGATCCAAGTCTGATTCGCCGTTACGAAACGCATGAATAAATCCTTTGAACTGCGTTGGATCCTGGCCAGACACTCCTCCGAAACTGTCACCCGATTTCGTTTTTACTCATCGTGCCCAAAGCGTTTTCAGACCCAAAATTTCGTGTAGGATATGGCCAACACGCTCTTCTGAGATGCCTGTTGTCTCTGCTATCTTATTCAGATTCAATCGGCGATCGGCTAATACGACATCATGCATCTTGTCGACCATTTCATCGTTGGTAGCGAGTTTTGAACGTCCACTACATGGTTCGTCACTTGTGCTTGTGCAGCCACGTTTGAGCTCGCTCACCCGGAAGCCGATGGCCGATAATGATGGAGTACATCCGCCATGAACCTCTAGCAAACTATTTCGAATTTTCGTGGCCTTTTCTTATCCATTTTTGCGTAACCGCATGACTCACTACACAAAACACACAACAGGTATTGATAGTAGACGTCTGAAATTTTGACAGTTTCCATAAAAAGAGGTTGCGCTTGCCGACCAGTGAATCAACTTCGCCCTTCGTGCGCCGTCTCTTGCCGATTCCGGAAACATTTCAGGTCGCCCTCGTAGATATACAAGCAATTCATACTTTAGCTAGATGAATATTGTGATGGTCAAAATATGTGTGTAAATACGTGCATTGTCCTTGTGCTGATAAAAGAAAATTCTTTTCTTCTTTAAAACAGGTCTCTTCTCACACATTTTTGATTCAAAAGATTACAGTAATATTAGGAGTTACGTGCTTCACTTTCCTGCAGATAATCGATCAACAAGACACCTTTGCAATCTCAAAAAGCTGTTGCCATTACCTTTCCTGCTGATGCAACTGCCTTTGCCGTCTTTTGAGCACTTCATGCATGTATGAAGTGAGGCTTGAAATTCGTCTTATTTTGCTTAACGAGCCAAAGACGCTCGAAAAATATGCACTTGAATGTGCTTTTGGTCACTTATTGGCAAATCCATTTGGCACGAAACTTTTTCATGTGTAATTTCCTCACACAAAATATTTTCTCGTTCTTGTGAAATTTCACGTATTTTCATGCGTCGCCCATGTAACACCATACTATGGACCTGTTGAAGAATTTGTGGTGTTATAGCAATGTTTGGACAACCTTCTCACAGATCATCTACAAGGCTTGCAGGACTAGATTTAATAGAAATAATCCGTTTTTTTACAATGGAAGGTGAAGGTCTATGATCCGAAGGGTCTTCATCATTAGATGGAGAACGCTCCTTTTCCAAATATACCAACATACTTTCACCTCGCCGTACGATACTATAGCGAATTTTTGCGTAACTCTACATCAACAATACAATCAAACTAAAATAGAAAGTAACTACAATCGTTATTTTTAATATTGCTAATAGCGGAACCGTACGCTACTGCGAAAGAAATCGTTTATACAATTATTACAATAACAGAGGTAGCAATGGAACGCACATTTTTGTTCAGCTTGTTTATTTTCCCATTGCATAAAGAACTTTCTTATTATAGAATACATCACCAGGATAGACGTGGAAATAACTTTAAATAACATTCAAATCTTACCGTCAGAAGTTGAAAATTAAATACATATACGATATTTAAATGTTTTCTCTTTTATCCTGTCCTAAACACTATTTTATTGTATCAAGGTTACTAGATTAAAATTTTGGCGATGGCTGGAAACGATGTTCTCGCGGCTTTGGGAACGCGTTTCGCATAATAGGTAGCATAAATCAATTACCAGCAACTAATTATGTTTGTAGTGTTAATTTAAGCTGTCTATGTCGATAGTATGCGTGTTTATGCTGTAAAAGCAGTATTAATTATGATTATAAAAACAGTTTAACACGATAATAATTATTGCTTGGTTGTTATCCATTAATCAACACGCATTTTCACACCTTCCTGCTTAAATTTTGAACCAAACTCCGAGACAAAAAGATATGAATATCGTAAATGTTTAATATTACGTTTAGAAACAAATAAAGTTACGAAAGGAAATTACAAATAGGTTTTGGTAATCATACTGGTGTTATATGATGTATTATCTAAACTTCATTATACGGGGTATACAACATACGCCTCTCCAAGTATGTACATGTATATGTAGGGAGGAGTGGATATAAATAGTAGTAATTTTAGACTGGCGCCTCGCCAGATGACTCGAGTATAAAAAAGCTATTTGGGAAAATTGCACTTTATTAGAATGGAAAAGGAGTTTCGGAAAATTAAGTACCTATCGATGTAGAATGGCATATCTGTACCATGATTCGCAACGATTTATTTTTCATTCCTTTGTTTTATTTTGAATTCTTTGACGCTGTACTGACATTATGGCTTTCATCGGCGATACATGAAAAATGAAATTTCACAAAATAATAATAGCCCAGCAGAACATTAAAAAATTATAATTTTAAGTTACCTCCTTCTAAAGTTCATTTTATGCATACTATAATACCAGTGTTGAAGATATTTTGGCATTTTATCAAATAAGTGCGCGAAAAATGCATACATTTATCGAACAATAACCTACGAAATTGGGACGGTATCAGAATTATACTGACCATTTCCTCTCAGCGCGATGAGATGGAATCTGGTTGTAATTCTACTAATTTACTGTGTGTAGATGAGATCTGTACTATGTTGTTGCTCTTCCAACACATTGAATTGCATTACTTTTAATGCCATGGTTATCAGGCTCATTAACTATGTAAATTATGTTAATATTAATTTCCGATTCCTAATTTAAATACTACAGAGTACACGAGTCATCAAGAAGAGTAAGGTAAGTCTACAAGTTAACATAATGGACTAATGAATCGATAGCATTGTAAATTTGATCATCCACATTTGCTAAAAATTCACATCGCACTTTATCAAGCAAATCGTTTACAAAAATATTAAATAATAATGATCCAAGATTTGAACCCTCCAGAACCCCGGATGATATCCTCAAGCGAGCGGACAAATAACCATTATAGAAAATGTAACCACTCCTTCCAAAGAGGTTAAAAGAAATCAACTTCACCAAAGAGGGGCCGAAGTCAATACCGTCTAGTTTAGCATAAAGCAAATTGTGGTTATTGCGATCAAACGTCCTAGCAAACTGAGTATATACCACAAGAACCTGTTTTCGCTGGTCCAACACTCCAGATATATACTGGACATATTTGCCTAATAGGTTACAGTGAGTCTGCTGGACATAAATTCATGTTGATGTATTGACGGAAATTGTTTAACATGTATGTAAATGTAAATGTTGTTACATAAAATATGTTCATATAATAATAAATTATCTATCATAAATACAAGCGAAACTTGGAGCAATCGTATAATGAAAATCGAGAATCAAAATGAAGATAAAAGGTGCCATATGTCCGCAAACAAACCAGATAAATTTAACAGTCATATAAAACTTTCTTAAATTAGTAATTTCCTTGTAGATATTAGGTAATGAATTGCAAGTTACGAGGAGGATCTGAAATGGTTCCGGAATCGACAAGAAAAACACGTGTTTTCAAACGCTACTCCAGTCTCTTCAAGCCGTCGGAAAAGTAGGTTGTTTCGAGGTCTGCAAAGTAGCCATCTGTAGCGGCGGTGACCTCCTCATTTGAGACGAATCTCTTTCCACGATGATTTTTTCAGGTTTGAGAATACGAAAAAGTCGCTGGGGGCTAGGTCCGGTGAATATGGAGGCCGAAAGACTAATTTGCAGGGCACCTCATTCAATTTGGACACAACGATGTGGGATGAATGAGCCGATGCATTGTCGTTGTGGAAAAGCACTTTCTTCAGTTGCAAACAAGGCCGTTTCTCCTTGAATACTGCACCGAAACGGGTCAATAAATCGTTGTAGTATTGTCCCGTGATCGTCCTTCTTTTCTACAGATAGTCGGTGAGGATGAGACGTTGGGAATCCCAAAATATGGTCGCCATGACCTCTCCGGCTAATGGAACGGTCTTTGCTTTCTTCGGACCCGATTCGCCCAGAAAAATCCACTGCTTCGACCTTCGTGTACCATCTCTTGCCGATTCCGGAAACATTTCATATCGCCATCGTATAGCAGCATTATAAATAAAGGATATTTTGAGCAGAGATGCAGAATGTTGAGGTATGAAATTGATGCCTAGTATTCAGAACATAAATAAGGTGACGTGGAATTAAAAAACCTTTAATAGGCACAGGCAAGGAGGGCTGCAGAATCAAACCCTGAACGAAATCAACTAAATACAGCTTACAGCGGTTTTCCATATTATAATACTCTCAGACACATCATATCTACCAAGGTTAGAAATCAATCTGCAACAAGTGTTTGGAAGCTGTTACATTCTGCTCTTACCATGAAGTAGCAAACATGGCCCATACATAAAATCGCAATAGTTAAATGTTGATAAAACTAATGACTCACAAAGTCGTAACTTTAGGCAAGAATTCAAAATGTGTCTGTTGGCGTACAGCAGCTTCAAAGAAGTGTGTATTGTGTTTAGTACTAAATAATAAGACATTAGTTTTATTAGCAATAAGACATAAACTATGATCGAGTCATAACTTTTGAATTATATGTAAATCCCGGTTGATAGCATCCATTGCTTGTCGATAATCACCAATAGGAAACGAGAAAAACAACGTCATCTGCATAGCATTGCATGCTACAGGTTTGCACAGCGTTTAAATTATAATTTGTATAAATTATAGTCCCAGAATTGAATCTTGTGGTACACCTGAAAAAGCAATCAAAGTTCTCGACTTATTATTGTCGTAACATATTGTCTACGTTCTGATAAGAATTAGTACAGAAGCAATTGTAATTCCTCAAAAAATCCATAACAATTACACTAGGCAATACGCAATTCAAGACAGACCGTGTCAAAAGCTTTGGAATAGTCAAGTAATAGCACACTCCATAGACCCTTGTCCAAAGATAGCATACTACATCAAAACATTAGCAAGTGCAGATGCAGTGCTGAAACTTTTTCGAAAACCTGCTTGAAAACTAGAAAAATAATTATTGGTGGTAAAGAGGTCATGAATTCGTTTATAAAGAACTTTTTCCCGTATTTTAGGTAATATAGGCTATATACTGATGATTCGTAAATCAGGTAAAGTGTCAGGATTAGATATCTTAGGCAATGCCAACCCCCAAGCCTTCTTCCAAAGATAGGGAAATAGGAAAGCTCAATACAAAAGTTAATTATGTGTGTAATATAGAGATCTATAAAGGGATTTCAATATTTAAGCATATTGTAAGAGATGCTATCATATTCAATTGCATCAGTATTTATATTATTTAAAATTCAATGAATCTCGTCGACAGTCGCTAATCTAAAACAAAAATTAACTGTAAATTAATTACATTAACATAATAGCAAATCAGATCTTTATTATTTGTAGAGTGTACAAACTTTGCAAAATACTCACTAATCCCATTAACATCAGCTAAACAATCAGGCAATGGGATCTTAGTGTTGGACCTAATGTTTTGATGTTTGATTTGAGAGAGAACCATTCCGGTGTTTTGGACGCAAAAGCAGTGTTTAAAAATTGTCGTTTTCCAAATCTAACCTTTTTGAGAGTAAAATTTCTTAGTTTTTTGTATCTATTCTGACTCTAGTGCCATTTATTCTTATATACTCTTGCAAAGTTCGATAAAATGTTTATAGATTTGTAATTCATAATATTATCTCGATCACCTTCCTTAAACACTGGCATTGTTCTACTAGTTTTCCAAATTGTCGGAAATGTTGAACTTTTAATGATTAAATTGTCTACTATACGCAGTGGATAACAAAGACAGTGTCAGATTCACGAACTAGAAAACTGGGTATGTTATTACCACAAGTGGAGACTGTATTGTACCTTTTCGTAAACGGAGTATATTTGCGGCATGAGTCGTTGAAGGGAGTATTAATGGAATGCTCCGTAATATTTCAATATAATTACCTGTTAAATAATAAGTAATATTTCACGGTTCAGAGGGAAAACAAAGTCATCAAGCCTTTTCGTGCATCAAAGCGCCCCATGCCGCCGTGTACAAAACAATAACGACTTCAGCTCAGGATCTTTAGCTCCTCTATTCAAGTTCCACGGTCGAAAATTCTTACTCGCCGTTATTGTTCTTATCTCCGAAGCATGTCCATCTACACTTGTCTTTGTTCGAGTTCCTTCCTGTTCCCGTGCCAACTTTGTTTACCGGTGCGAATGCAGGCCATAGCTCGGGTTGTATTTTTAAGTGACGGGGTTACTTATTGTTTTCGCGCGACGAGGGTCTGTTTAATTTCGGGAGGGCCCACCGTCGCGGCCGCCAACGTTTGGAAGAGAGGATAAACGTGATATAAACGCGGGAATCCCTTAAAACAATTAAAACAATTAATATAAATGAGTCAACAACTTAACACATTACTCATATTAACGTGAGTGTATTTACGTTGAGACCTGCGCCGCCGTCGCCGTTAACACGACCAACGTTCTAGGTTCTCTTTTGTGTATCCGCTATACATCGCGTGATGAATTACCATAGCTTCAGCGCGAAACGTTTCTGTTTCTGCGGCGTGTTATATTATTATTATTATTGTTATTGTTGTTTGTTGTGTGCGGGCAGATCCCGGTGTCTCGTTGCTTTGCGCGTAAAATAATTAAAGCCGCCGCCGCCATCAACGCGGAAAGTAGAATTAAATCTATAGAAAGTTGGCTGGTACTGGAGAGCGGCGGATTGTGTGCAAGTATATAAAGGTCTGAACAAAGGCGCGAAACAATGGGGACGTACGAAAAGCTATGGCGTACGATTACACGAAGCAGGACCAATGTTAAGGTCTCTGCAAGTTTTGAAATTCTTCGGAAGCCACGTAATGCTTAAATATAGTTCGAGTACCGCAAATTCATACTTGTTTAGTCGGTTCATTTATACAGTTTACGCTGAAATTAAATTAATAGGCTGGATTTTAGTGGAAAGTGTATTTACTGATGATGAATACTACATTCTAATAATTATTAATACATTCTATGCGACATAAGCCATCATTAGATTTAAAAAGATAATAGGATAAAAATTGAAAGAAAAACATATCCTGAATAACTTTAAAATACAGTAGAACCCGGTTATAACAACTTCGGATGTAACGACACTCCTTTTTTATCGTCAAATTTTAAGCGGTCCCGTACTTTACTATTCAAACGTACAGGGAAAAACCCGGTTTTAGCGTCAATAACCCCTGATATAACGACAAATATTTACCACTTGAGGTATGTATTTATATCATTTATGGCTCAATTCCCGGTATTTGCCTAGCCTGCAACCGACCGCTCGGGGACTCCAAAAATGTTACCGTTCGTTGAATTAAGATTTCTTGCAATTTGCCTAGCCTGCAACGTTCGACCCGTTCGGGGATTGCAAGAATATTACCGTTTCTTGCAATGCGCCGGGCAAAGTTCGTAAGAAATTTCCTCAGTCGGCATTTGAATCGTGTGAGTGAAACATCGAGATTTCTTTATCAAAAATGTCAGGATTAAAGCGAAAAAGTTTAAGCGTGAACGACAAAGTCGCGATAATCAAAGCAGTCGAAAGTGGAAGGAAGAAAGCGGACGTGTGTCGCGAATTGGGGTTAGTTAATTCTACGATTTGTACAATTGTAAAAAATATGAATAAAGTCATGAATACCTTTGTGAAAGGGAAGGAAAAGTCAGAAAAAATTCGATCGTGCGAAAAGGTTGAAATCGACGAAGCGCTTATTACATGGTTTAAGCAATGTAGAAGTGCAAATTTACCCGTTAATGCAAAAAGCCGATGAATTTTGAAGTTTATTTGGAGACACAAATTTTAAGTGCAGCAATGGGTGGCTGGAGCGTTTCAAACGGAGACATTCAATAGCGTTCGGAAAAGTGAGCGGTGAAGCGAAAAGTGTTAATATGACAGAAGCAGAGACGTGGCTAAATGAAGTGTGGCCTAAATTAAGACAAGATTATGAAGACAATGAAATTTACAATGGCGTCAAAACGGGAGTTTTTTATAAACTTCTTCCAGATAAGACTCTGAGGTTTAAAGGCGAAAAATGTGTAGGCGGTAAACTAGCCAAAGAACGGTTAACTGCATTCGTGTGTGCTAATATGACAGGTACGGAGAAATGTAAAATTCTTGTCATAGGAAAGTCAAAACAGCCACGCTGCTTCAAAAACATAAAAACACTCCCTACAAATTACTGCGCAAACAAAAGAGCATGGATATCTTTAGAAATCTTTGAAAATTAAATTCGAAAATCGGATAAAGAACTTGCGGTTAAAGGTAAAAAAATCTTGCTTTTAGTCGATAACTGCCCAGCACATCCATCATTAGCCCACTTAAAAAATATTAATTTGGTGTTTCTGCCCCCAAATTGCACTAGCATCCTTCAACCAATGGACCAAGGCGTAATAAGAAGCTTAAAATGTTTTTACAGAAAATTATTACGGGTATGGACAAGAACGCACCATGTGCAGTTTCACTTCTCGATGCGTTGGACTTTTTAGAGAAGGCTTGGCGTAGTATAACCTTTGAGATTATAGCAAACTGCTTTAGTCATTCAAGATTAAGGAATAATACCGTTTGAGACAACTTAAATGAAGATGACGTTCCGTTATGTGAACTTATTAAAAAGTGACAGCAAAATCAGAGTGACGAAAACCAGTTTTGTTTCGATGATTTTGCATCCGAGGACAGTTGCCTTATTACATCGGGAATGCGTTCAGATTCTGATATCGTGGAGGACATAAAACAGCGGGATAACGAAAACGATAATGAAATCGAAGAGGAAGAAGATTCATGCGACGAAGCAGAACACGTACCGACACACGAAGAAGAAATTGATGTAATTTCTTCATATGAAATTTCTGTCAGTTGTCAAATTTACTTACGATGTTTGTGTTGTTATTTCCTGCAGTTTTTTCATTGTACTTTTTACTTTTATAAACAAGTTGTGGCAAAAATAATTCTTTTCGGAGCTCTTTTATCTCATCGCTTAATAATTCAAGGTACTATACAATCAATTATATAAACAAAATAACATTTACTCTACTATTACGATTACTTCTTTGGTACAGGTCGGTATGTCTAAGGAAGCAATAACATATGTAGTTGCAGGACCATAAAAAAACTCTCAAGGAAAGCATATTGGCAGTAGGCAGAGACTAAGTTGAAGAATTTATTATAACTACAGATGCGGATTCATCGATAGCTACATCAGATTCTTATTTTGCCTAATAAATTAATAAAATGTGTATAACACTCATTTATATCTTCATGCATTCCACATATTTACTTAAGGTATTTTATATGATGTAGTAATTTTAAAGGAACATGTGTAGAAATTAATTGTATCAAACATGTTATTGAGGGTATGATGTATTAACTGGATAATATTGTTGAAAATAAACTTGATGAATTTATCATAACAGCTAGTACATAATCTTCATCAGACAACCGTCATCAAAATCTGATTCAAATATCCGTTAATATCATTTGCATAATAAATTAAAATTATTTATTAGCCTTTCCCACTATACCCTTTGATTTATAAATAAAATTCATGTTTATTTCATTTATTATTTTATAAATGAAATGCTAACAGTAAAGAAATATTGTTTATTAAATTTATTCCAGGTATGAAAATAAGAAATATATATAAATTTGTAGCGTGTGCCGTTAAGAGATTGTTATAGTTAATTAGTATATTTGGTATTTTATTGTACTCATTGATATGCATGCAATTATTGACTGTACTGTCATTGAAAATGTACATTGGTTTTACTGCAGTTGGGGTACAGTAGATTAGTATACTTGCAGTGCTGTTTTCTTTTTCACCAAACAACTCATCTAATTTCATCATTGACAATAACCAGATTCTATGCAAGATTTAAGGATATTGTGTGTTGCTGTGCCCTCTGAAGCTATTCGATGGACTTGGATACATTCTTCCTTGTTTGGCTTTATTTTAGGTATATTGAATTGCTTACTTTCAACCATACCATTGAAATTGATGGAGATTACCAACGGAGAGATTACTTCATGACAAATGACTTGGTATAACACTATGTATATAACCATTCATGTCGAAGTTATATCTTAAATTCAAGTTTATCCATGGCAATATTGTTATTTTAAAGCTTATCGTATGGCATTTATGTTCTCTTCGATTAACCCCAAAGGCAATTTCATTTACTTTCCAATATAGTTAAATAAGCTCCAACTATTTCGGTAAATGAAACAACGAAAGGATAGATTTATATTGCAATTGATGTTATTTTTACTTTATTATTGCGGTGTTATTTTACCAGGTCATATAACCATAATGAATTGCACATAAAATATGAAAAACTTTGCTATTTATTATACAAGATTTTGATAACCAAACTTTGATGTTTATGATGTTATTTGACAGTTTCATCGGTTAAATTTCAGCAGTGTAATGCGGCCGCCGATCGTAGCGCTACCTACTACATTCTTAACGTGAATGAAGTATAGGTTGTGTTAACATATAATAAGACACAGAGGTGAATTTTTCGGCAAAATCATCATTTAGAATTTTCGATTGTTTTTGTAATATAACGTCTTCGATTACAGTGTTATAATTTTTAACAAATATAAAGGTTTTTCATTAAAAATGCGTTGTTTTCTTCTTAAAATCATAAGGTGGTAAATTAATGCACGACAATGTATTACTTCTTTTTAATGAAATTTAATGTTTTAAATCTGTATATTCTTTTTCTCCTGTACATAACCACATCACGATATTGTAACGTACGACTATATAACGAAAATTACACCTTCGTTTCAAAAATAAGGTGAAAATAACCTATCACTTCCAAACATAGATTTTCTATCGCCTCAAATATTTTTATAGCCGACAACGATTCCCCAGACATTTATATTATCCTGAACAATCAATAAACGATATACCATTCCACTTATCTATCTAAAGACGTTGGAAATGCGATCGGAAAGTATCTGAAAGCTTTGTTCGAGCAAGTTCTGCCGATCCGAGGAAATCCCGGAATTATTTTCTTATGATGGCGTCGTCGTTTGTGATGCGGTCTGCCTTTGTATTTTTGTACTCTAATTGATGATGTTATGGAGCTTTTACTAATGCGGGGTGAGAATGATATCTCTACCACGGACCGCGAAAATACCTTCGGGCAATCTCTTTGCTATTTCGAGGCGAAGACATTTTCTAAATTATTTTATACAGTCGTCGCGATGAATATTGAGTACTACAGTGTATTAAATCTTTGTGCTAGGTATTGCATTCAAATGATTATAGATGACAGTGTTGTCCTGAAACTCTAAGGTAAGATTGACGCAATAAAAATTTTCGAATAATTTTCATCCACATCATTTCTTAAAAGCTTTTAGAATGGAAATGTGTAATTTACAATTCTATTTCTTTAAAATATTCATTCAACATCCAGAGATACAGGGTATGGTAAATCTTAATCTTATTATTCTAACACACAACACTGATTGCCGAATAAGACTTGGTTACTATTCTTTAACTACAATAAAAATATTAATAATCCGTTTACGTGGAAGGCAAAGGTATAATAAAATAAAATGTGTATTATCAAACGTGTACATATATAAGTGAAAATAGAAGGCTCTGGAAATACAATATATGATACACTAACACTGCGGGATAAATAGAGAGGTGGAGACGCTGATTACAAGCTATGGTGGTCGGCATCAAGTTTCTGTGTAGTAGTTAAAATTTCGTAATTATATCAATTTTGTATATTTTTCTAATAAAATAATGCTCAAACAAGCCGAGATCAGCTAATTAAAAGGTTAAGTTAACGAAATTGGAGCAAGGAGATTTTGCGATGTTGATTGTTTCTAACGAGGGATGTAGGTAAAAACTGCAGTCGGATCATAAACATATTAATGAAAAGCCACAAGCCGAAATCCCCAAGGAAGACTCAGATAAAACTGGAGTTATAGTGAAGGATGAGATACGTATAACTAGCGTAAAGCGAATAATGAAGGCGCTCAAGAATGATTGCAAAATGGAATTATAAGCCCTAGCAATTCAGAATTTAGCAACCCAGTGGTATTAACGAAGAAAAAGAATGGCTCGACACGACTCTATATAGATTACAGAAGGCTGAAATAACCAAGTTGTTAAAGATCGATACCCCTTAAGTCAGTACCTACTGGAGAAGGTTTCAGAAGCCAGAGTCTTCAGTGTTGCTGACCTTAGGAACGGTTTTTTTTTCTATGTGCTGGTTAGTAAGAAATGTGAAAAGTACAAAGTGTTTGTCATTCGCAGTGGGCAACAGGAGTTTTTAAAGATCCCATTTAGATTTTGCTACTTCTTCGCTTCATAAATAATGTTTTCAAAGAGTAGATCTGAAATAGCATTTTCACAACATACTTGGACGACTTAATAACCTCGAAAGGTGAGAAAGAAGGACTAGCCAAGTTAAACATGATACTTGGATATAAATTGCAAAGAATTCTATCGTCTTTAAAGACAGATCGAATATCTTACCCAGAAAATGGCATTATAAATCCATCCAGTATCGTATCGTAAATCTTGTAGGTTCCCTCTAACAAAATTGCTTTACAAATCAAACTATTTTATGGTTCCACGTATATTTCAGTGGTAAATTCTTCACAGCTAGACGTGTTCATCAAAATATAAACTTGATCTAACATTAGCACTAGCAATTTTCAGCGACGTTATATGTATGTGATTCTATTAATTCGTTCAAATCTTACATTTTCTTTTAATTTATTTAATAGTAGATACTTCTATTATGAAAAGAAAAGAACGAGGATGAACAATTTCCCGGATGCTTTCTTTCGTTTGTTCATCCACACTGTCCAAAATAGATCCCAGTCCGCGATATCATCTCAGTGATTGAAACTCCTTATGGAATAGGTAATCTGTAAATACAGTGTTGTCGGAGTGAACCGCAACATTTATCGGAAATGCATAAAAGAATCATTATCTGGGTTCAGGTAATTTATGATTCAGATAATGGCATTATCAGTCATTTGGTCGCAGTTAGGAAGCGATTGTGTTTACCTAAAGATTGCAATGAACATTCCGCTATACACGAGAAACTGTATCCTGCGTTTTTTTGTAAACGATGTGTGAAGACCTGTTTCCCTGTTTTAGGTCATGGGTATGGTATCTACTGGATAGTAGAGCCAATAGCGTGATCTAAATGTTCTCAAGGCACTTGTAGCTGTTAAGTTCCACATATGTGCAGAGTACAATCCACTAACGTTTTCATTCAAATGCCGCTAATAGTGATTGAAGCTGTCGGGAAAGTAATGGTCTGTGCGGGTCTGTTTGCGGTAGAATTTGTGACCGACCGCTCGATCCTCTTTTATGTTTACCAATACAACAACAAACCTTTGTATCTATGCGTTAGGGAGATCTTCGATACTAAGGTACAGAGGGAAATGAGAAGCTCCATACTCTGGTCAAAGAAATAGTGAGCGTACCGATCTACAAGGAAACCATTTAAAACGAGATCAATAAACGGTAGGTACATACAAAGACTTTTGGGACAAAGGCAAAGGGGTTAATTTCATCGTTACCAGCAAGAGGACCCTGCACAAAACAATCCCGAAATATCATTTACACAAGTTTAGGAACGCTGAAGATGAACTTTATTGTCTGTACGAGGGAGGAAATATATGTACATGCGTTGCCATTAGTTGCCTACAACACAAAAATTTCAAAAAGTATTATCAAACATCCTTTGAAGCAAGGGCAAAATGCCTATCTGTTAATAACAATAACTAATTAACTTATTAGTAATATTAACTCTAAATGTGCGTACAAGAAAGAAATTAAATACTCGCAATTAAAAACGAGAAAAATTTCATTTGATTCAATAACCCATGTTTACTATTCGTATCTACAAAACGGATAAACAAATGCTTAACAGTCTGTAAATTTCTAATAAACCGACAGAATAAAACGCCATCGTACGTTTTGACAACATGTGGCGTACTTTTTATTGTAACGATTTTAATTGTCGACAAATGAATGAATAAGCTAATTTGGATTTAATATTATCCACCGGCAGATGATAATCCGTATTATTTGCCATTGGCGACATATGTGCACATACAAACACTAGATCATTTTTTCCGCTAATGCACAGTTGGAAAAATATTACGTTGGAATTTAATTTATTCTCCGTGTAGCAGCATGCGATAATGTTCACATTGAAATGAATAATAAACAAATAATTACGTTGCAATTTAAATCCCGTTATTGATACAGCTAATAATAATACCAGAATTAGAAATGTATATGTATTATAATTAATTAAACCCTGAAGCTAAATTGGCTATTGTGGTATACAATGTAAAATTCAGTAGGGTGAGTTTCACAAGGCGTATTAATTTAATTGTATTGAGCCAACTGTTGTCAGATTTGGCAATAATATTTGACAATAGTGTAGGGCACAAGGGCGGTAACGGAGTGCTTCGTAATAGAGAACGTTGTAAAAAGGCGCGGGTGTAGGGACACGGCTGACAGCAGGTACTTTATTTAGAAAACTTAGATAAATAACAACAATTGACCTAGCTTCGGTGCTCCGCCAGAGGCACTACACCAGATGTCATCGACAAAACATAATACATAAACACAAATCTAGCTAACTAAATCTGTACTAATGTTAACCTAAAAAATAAAATTAATGCGGGCAGATCCGAATAAATAAATGCTCTACTTAAATATTTTATTGTATTACAATTTTAATCACAAATATGATAAAAAATTAAAAAAGCACGCGTCTTCTCTAATGCCCTCTGCTTATTAAGGGTTGGTTCATCTCGCTGGTCCCTTTGGATTGAGGACGCAGTTTATTAAAACTTTAACACCCAAAATAATTAAACTTTTTAATCCCTACAATATAAAAATAGCAATGACTAATAAATATAAAATACAATCTCTTCTTACCAATTCAAAAGATTCCGCTGTCACCCTTAAAAAAGTCAATACTATCTACTGCATTCCTTACTGTAATTGCAGTGGAGTTCATATTGGAATGTCCTTCCAAAAGCTCTTCTTGAGACTAAACCAACATCAGCGAGACAAAAATAAATCGAATTCCACCGCTTTGTGTGGGCATGCTCTTGAAAATACCCACCGACGTTCCCCAAGGCTCAAACTTAGATCCATTGCTTTTTATAACCTACATTAACGACTTGTTTTGTTCTGCTTCTTGCAAAAAGTTGTAACTGGTTATGCGAAATTAAAAACACAAAAAATGTTTGTGGGGTCTAAATCGAGGAACGTACATTAGATGGAAGGGAGGTACCTGTTTGGGTAGTCGTCCAAAATTATGGTAGCAAACTTCTTTGGAATTAAGGAACCCGAAAGCTATAAGCAGCTGATTGATACATTACTGCAAATTCAAACCTCTCAAGGGAGTATCTTGTATTCACTTTTGTTCCTGATATTTATAAATAACTTGTATGACCTATTGAGTTGTCCAACGTTATTATACGCAGATGACTTAAAGTTATATATCACAATTAATAACTCTCATGATAGCGGCTATTTGCAAAGCCAACTTTATATATTCCACCTATGGTGTATTAACACCAAGCTAATCGTTAATATGAACAAATGCAAAATTGTCGCCTACTTCTGACAATTTCAATTATCTACACTTATCTATTGGCTGGATCTCCTTTACCTAGAGACAACTCTATGAGAGACTTAGGTGTCATCTTCGACTCTAAACTCACCTTTACAGGGCTTATATATAGTACTTATGCATTGGCGCTGAGTATGTTGGGTTTCATCATGCGTGTTACACGATCTTTTTCTTCTATAACAGCCGTTCTCCATCCTCATTTTGCTTTTGTTCGGTCTAGATTGGAGTATGCGAGCAGTATATCAGATCCATTTTCTGGAACAGATTCAAAGAAGGTGTTTACAGCTCTTATGCTTAAAAAGAATAATACTTATGCGATATAAGGATTTAGTCACAATACTCTACTGGAGATGTTTAATATTGATTCCACAGAGCTACGTAGAAAACAAGCTAAGTATTTAGTTTACCTAGTAATGGCTTTGATGTCTCTGAATTGTTGACTCAAATTAATTTTATTGTTCCATGTCTGGGATCCAGGCCACTTAATCTATATTATTTTCAGGGACCTAGAACAAATATTGCCATTAGGTCCCCAATGCTTAAAATGTATAATGGTTTGAACTTTAAGGATACTGTTGTGTTAGATACATATACCTGCCACTTGTTATCCCTTTTGGCGTTATGTAAATCGCAGAAATTTTTTTCTTTGTTCTTTCCTCATTTCTTTATTTAACAACTAGTGAAATTCACAGGTATAGCAGTAAACTCCACTCACACAAATTCATACGTCTGTCGGTAATACGGTTGACAATGGGAGCCCACGTGCTCTCGAAACGCTGCGTTCCGCATAATTAATTAATTTGTGTGAGTAGAGTTTACTGCTATACCTGTGAATTGTACATCCACACAGTCCTTGCAATCGTCATTTCACCTCCAATTGCACACTCGAGTTTGATGGATTTATTACCATAGGCCCTGTTAAAGATACGGTTCGCTTTCGGACCATCCTTTCCCGAAAAAGGCATTAGACCACCGAGTAGATTGTAAATAGTCATATGCTTTAGAAATTTTAGAGCCTGCGTAGAAAATAATTTGCATGTGTGATACAGTTTTTACTTTCAGTCGGTAACACGGTTGACAATGAGAGCCCACATGCTCTCGAAACGCTGCGTTCCGCATAATTAATGAATTTGTGTGAGTGGAGTTTACTGCTATACCTGTGAATTGTACATCCACACAGTCCTTGCAATCGTCATTTGAACTAGTGAAATTGTTTTCAATTATATTAAACCACTTTAGGGATGGTTGCGGTTAGTTTATTGTAATTTAGTATAAGTATATTGTATTTTGGTTAGGCTTTTTATTTGGTTAATTAGTGTTTAGTCCTACGTAACTGGTTTTACGTGTGTACATTTATTTTATTATATTCGCCTTGTAACTGGATATTTATTTTATCTGCTGTAAATAAATAAAGTATTATTATCAAAAACCACAAAGATTTGGGCGGGAATATGCCTTTAAAGATTCATTTTCTCCATTCACATCTGGAGTTTTTTCCAAGTACTCCTAGTAATATGAACAATAAGCATGGTGAGGAATTTCATTAGGATATCAGTCAACTTGAATCAAGCTACAAAGGAAAATCGAACGATAACATGGATCATCACTGGGGCCGGGGCAGCAATAAAATGCAGGTGACGCTCGAATAAAAATACGTTTTCTAAGTAATTGTCGTTATGCTACTTACACAACTGTCTATATTAGTTCGACCCCAAACAAGTACAGAACTTCTTCCTTGCTTGACAGTTGGCACTACGCAATCCTGCAATATTCTTTGGCCTTCGCTCATTTAAAAAAAAAAGCGCCTTGATTGTACGAACACCTCAAACTTTAACTTATCAGTCCATAGTACCCTTTTCCAATTATTCACTCTCCAATTTCTGTGTGTTTCTGCCCATTGTAGGCATTTTTGCCTATTTCCCTGTCGAAGTAGGGATTTTCTTGTTGCAATGGGGCCGTGAAGATTTGCAGCTTTTAATATTTTTTTCACTGTAGTAACAGAAATTTTTCTTATACGATCGCGATGATTTGGCAGCGATTTCTGGTGCTGTCAGTCCCTTATTTCGTTTGCTCAGCAATTTTATTCGCTCATCGTCGTCGTGAGTTGTTATTTCCTTATGACCTGAGCGTGCCCGATCTCTTAAACTGCCCGCGCGTAACACTAACAGCGCTTTTCTAAACTTGTTGGTTTTCCTTTCGGCATCTTAATAACTTTAATCAAGTACACACATACCTTAACACTAACGCACGCATAAGCAGGTTTATTTAGAAACTAAAGCATTTATCAATACACTTTCGGGTGGCCTGCTCCTACCGTAAAGAGTACTGTAAAGTTATTATCTGCAATATTGTCCCAAAAATAATCCTATTTGTGGCGATGAGGATTATTTTGAAAATTACTACATTGGGTCACAAAATATAATAGGTTCGATATTCTTGAAAGTTTGCCTGTACAATTAGTAAACAATAAACTTCATAAAGGACCTAACATAAACGTTATATGTATTGTAATGATATGAATTGTTATCTATTAATTATCAATGATTTTTCTAAATTTTAGTTTACCTATTTTGGATATTTTCTCGTCACTATTTGGTTCACCCCCTTACTTTCATTATGGCTGATTCTATAGTTGGAGGCAAAGTACCGGTAGTACTCCCTCTTTATGGACTTTTATTACAGATATTCAGTCTGTACAGTTTTCTTTCTAAATTTTACAGATATCTACTTCATTTTTAAAAGACGTTTAATATACTATACTCACACATTTTAATCATATAATGTATAATATGTATCATCACGAAATTATATCACACAATCTTCAAAATTTCTCGTACGATGGAAGGATGGCACTTCTGATAGCATTTACCTCTATATAATTTCATTCATATCAAGTATGTGTGTCCTAATATATAGGCAAACAAATGTGTCACTATGGATATAAACAAATATCTTGTCAAAGTTACACATATTAACATCATCTCTCCTGAGAATAATCAGTTATTTTCTGATATAAAAACTTAATTTATGAAAATCTTCGAATATATCCAGTCATAAAGTGCTCCGGACACATTTATTAGAAGCCGAAGACCAAGGCACCTAAAAGACGAGAAATTACGTGTTAGTGAGTGCGATTACGAAAATTAAAGACTACACATTTTCTTCAATTCTCAAAATTATTTGTATTTATTTCTCTCATTATGTTTCGTATATTAATTAGAATGTTTAAAAAATTAGCTAGACAGGGATTGCCTTAAGTTTTCTATTAAAAAATGATATTTTGTCAAAAGAAGCGGTGTATATATTTTTGATTTGTTAATATATTTATTTTTGCAACCTTATCTTTGGTTATTTAATTAGAAAACACTATCTTTGAATTTAAAAACAAAAAGAAGAAAATTTAAATTAAAGAACTCATTTAAAAATATAAAGAGCCTGAGATTTTCCACCACAGAATATACGTAAAGACAATTATATTACCTTTTAGTAGAGTTTACAACATTTTACTGAGTGTCCGAACTAATATGGACGGTAGTGAGCCTACACTATTCCTTAAATAATTTAAGTTTATGCAGCTTCGAACGTCTTTTAGTGAAAAAGGTTTGGGAAGATTTGAAGAACAACATCAGAATTTCAGACCTTCTTCAATTCATGTAAAATTCAAGAAGTTTAATTTTGTATATCAGAGTGATTTCACAATCAAAACATCGAGTATTATTAAAATAAACAACGTGTCAAGTTATTAAAAATTTAATTAGTTACACTCAAAAAGCGACAGTATCTAGCGACGTGTAACTTAATTTACTTTTAACAGCCTACATGCGGAATTAATCCCTAAACGCAATAGTAATTAAAAAATTCGCGAAACAACAGACATTAAAAAAAAGTTACTCAATTTATGTAAACGCCGCGTAGGAAAACTCGTCCGCGTCCATTGCGCATTGTTGCAAGACTAGCAATCCGTTTTAAATGCTATTTACTTTTAATTAACGAAAATGGTTAGTGTTTCGAATTAAAAAGCGAGGGACGTGCGGAACGAGCAACGCGAGCGCGAAAACTTGCGCTCAATTTTATTAGCGGGCTTCTGCGAATGAAATATTAATCAGCGAGGCCCGAATTTAAGTTAATGATCTGTCTTGCAGGATCGTAGGCGACTTATTAACGCCAAACCCGCTGATTTTCGCTCCATTCTTATGCAAATGCTAATTTCTACATCGCTATGGCGGAAAGCGTTGAATTTGAAAAGACAAACCAACTCTTGCAAAATTTTCTCGGTAATTTATTGTATTGTTTATTTGCGTCTCTCTGCTAAACTAGGAGAACTTAGATATCCTGAACAGTATGTGAATACATTATTTGCAATTGAATGAGTATGATCACCCTATAAACTTAGTTCCATGTTTCATTTTCTTCGTTTCAGGTTTTAGGCACTTTACCCCGTTACGATACCCATCTTTTATTTGGTCTGCCTACACTTCTTCTTCCTAAACAGCAACAAAATCTCGTTCTGGCTGGCAACCTCGTCACTTGCATTCGTTCTATGTGTTCTTTGTACTTATTTTCGTTTTCCTTTATTCTCTCATTTATACCGAAGATGTAGTTCTCAGACTTTCACGGCCGTTTGTCTGAATGCCTTTGAAAATGCGAACCACAGTTGTTCTGGCATCGTCCTGTAAAATGTTATTTGTGTATCCTTTCTTGTTTTGTTTTTTAATGTTCTGCTAATTGTTCCACAGATATATACAAATTTATTCAGTTTTTCTTCGATGTCTTTGTTTCGATCGTAAGATATATCGCAGTCTCAATACTTAAAGTATTTCACAGGTTCCAGTACAGTATCGCTATAGACTATTTTTGTCCTAATTGGATATTTATCAAGGAAAGTTATGGTTTTGGTAGTATTTGGCTATATTTTCATTTCATAGTTTTGGCAGATTTTTTGTAATGTATATATCCCTTTCTGTAGGTGATCCTCTGTTTCTGTTAAGAGTACTAGGTCGTCAGAATATAAAATAGAATTTGATTGGTATTCTGATCTAAACGTATTCCTTTAGGCCATTTCTTTTTCCATTCCTTTAAAATAGCATGTTAAATAATATTGGCGACACATAGCAGCATTGTATAACTCCTTTGTTTGTTGGTATTTCCATAGTTAATCTTTCGCCTATATCTACCAAAATTCTGGTGTCAGTGTATGTATAAGCCCTTTGCAGTTCTTATTAAATGATACTGATATCCCTGTTTTTCATAGTATCCCATAATTTACATCTGTTTACATTATTGAAAGCCTTCTCGAAGTCTATAAACCCTATGTGTGTTTCTCTATTGTATTCCCTGTGCTTTTCTATAATTTGTTGTAAAGTGCATATTCCGTCTGTGGTCCATTAATCTTCTTGTTTGTAAATGTCAACTTGGCTCAAAGCATTTATTTATTGTCAGTGTTTGTGTTTCTCCATATGTTACTTCTAATGAATATGAGAAAATTTTCATCATTTGCATGCATTTAGCTGCTCAGAATTTACAATTTATTAACAATTTCCTATCTACTTTAGCCACAAGACTCAAATACTGTGACACTGGTACACTGAAATATGTACTTCACTGTCTGCCTAATCACAATTTCACTAAAAAACTGTTCAGTATTAATGCTGAAAATGATAACTTAACTGTCGAAACGTGCGTCCAGTTTTTTAAAGTGTTGTGATTAGGGAGATAGTGTAGTGCAGTGTTTCGTATTTACTTTAGGGTTCAAACAATGTAACAATATATGTATATAATTGTAGTAACATGTTAGACATGGTATTTTCCAATACACATACGATCACACTTACGTGAGACATTGATTTGTTATTACTTGAAGATGTCTTTCATCCAGCGCTATATAGTCTCGGCAAAAAGAGTCAAGTTTCAGTGCCGTGCGGAGAACAAAGTGGAGGGAAGGAAACGCAATAGCGAATTAAATGTGTAAAGTGCGACAACTATTTGACGTGCACCAGGAGGTGAATGTGTGAACGCCACCTAAAAAGTATAAAACACTGTTCGGTAATCCGAGGCAAACGATACAGCGAACAATTAATATTTGATATAGGTGTTTGTTTTATTCTATGTAATGTACCGTTCACTTTACTAGACCAACAAGCATTTATCTCCCTCTGGAGTAAGTACTCGGATTATACATTACTAAGTTGGACATCGTTAAGAAACTTTATGCCATCTGTTCGTGTCGTGTATGTTGAAAGAAGAATTAAAACAGAATTGGAAGATAAAAAATTGTAGTTATGTGTGCACGAAGCAAATTCTGTGGTGAATGTGATAGTACGTACAATGGAAGAGTTTGAACCGCCATCCCCTATCCTACTTGCTTTAAAAAGAGTTGCAAAATGTACTAGCGACTAAATTTTAAAAGTGGTATTAAGGGTATTGAAAAAATCAAGTTTCACCAACCCAACTTTTAATGTTTGTAAGTGACGGTGACGCTAACTCTTAAAGGAGAGAGCGACAATCTGTTACAATCTGTCCATTAGGGACAGAACAATGAAAACTTTATTGTTCATTGTACTCTTAGTAGTACATATAGTAGTCATTATGCTTTAGCAAGAAGTACTGTGGTAGTTACAGTGCAACATTTTAATAAAATAATCTTCATATATCCACCAGACATCATAGTAAGAACTACCATACCGTACTCGTCGGTTTTGTAGTACGATATCGTGTACCTTTTTAATGTTGATGATTTAAAATCTCGACAGTAGCATTTCACTCTAGCATAAGGAACTGCAGACTCACGAATAGTTGCCATAATGTCTATGAATTTGAGTTCAAATCATTTTATACAAGGAAATGGTATCTGTTATAGTTTTCAAGATATTTGTGGAGATTTAAAGAGTATCCATATTTCTGGAGAACTGTGTTTTAAAATTATCTAAAAAGACATTGGTTGTAGTTATTCCAGCGAAATATAAATTAAAATGTATTTTCTGGTTGTCGGTGTTCCTTTGCAAGAAGGTCCGAGATCCTATTGAAGTTTGGTTGCAGCTATGGAGTGATATAATGACGGGTCGAAAACGTCGCAAAATTCTTCCGCCAAACAAATGAATTTCGCACATAACTTCCGAGCGTAAATATAGCCTGTCCTTTCCCAAATTACGTACTAAATCTTCATTCAAGTGCCTGAGGCTACTTGACGGCGCGCGTCGCCTACTACGACGCCGAGGTTACTTACGTTGACCTTCACGCTCCCGCGCTATTCCCGGCTATATATTTCGACCATCTCAATTATTTACCTCTGCTTCTTCGGAAAAAGTTATATTATTTTGTTTTATTGGACGTTTTACGATGAGGTAGCTGACGGTACTGAATAACGAATGGCCTGTTAAGGCCGACAGTTTTCGATAAAACGTATTAATATCTTTTCCTTATTATAAATTATGGCCAAGTACGTACACTATCGCTCATAAGTTTCCGGTCATCTTGACAAATTGTACTAATTTGGAAAGGTTATGGTTGAGATACGGGTCTTGTAGAGTTCTGCGACGACAAAAACGGAACTCAACGTCTCCAATGTTAAATTCCTCGGACTGAGGATAGGTTCGAAGCTAAAATGGCCAGTACACATAGATGTACTTACATTAAAACTGATGTAAGCATTATTCACAAGGATGAAGAAAGTAAGTGCTCGTCATGCTATCAGCGTAGAATATTTTGCCATATTCAAATCCTTGTTGAGTCGTGGCCATAGTTCACAAAGTCATCTAGAATGTTTCTTTTGCAACGAACTGTTCGATTCCTATACAATCTACTGTTTGCAAGCAATCTAACGATAATAGTATCTCTAGGTTGTCTTGATTCACATTTGTGTAGTTCAGTTATATACATTTTGGTGTATCTGTTATTATTACCAACAAATATTCACGCAACTAGTATCTTATTAAGCAGGTAGAAACCTCGGACTTACTGGAAATCTCGACAGTTTCCCGACCTACTTAACTAACGTCTTATTAATTTACTAGTAAATTGTCGTTTTCATTTTCATAGGATATTATTGCTGTGTTTTCCAACAATGACCATGACGTCATCGATACTTAAGGCGTTCCTTGTTGCAAGGACATTCAGGTAAATCTGTAATTACCGATAAAACAAACCGAGGATTCTCTTGATCTAATTCCACAACCGTACAACATCACTACACAGTTTCAACTAGTCCAAAGCCAGTTAACTTATATCCACGATTAACAGTAACTGTAGAGTACTACTACAATCGGAAGAAACTTTAGTAGAAATCAATTTGTACACTGAAAAGAGAGAGAGCATTATGAAATCGAATGAAACAGACATGTATATCTTTTTTGTGTAAAGTTCTTCCTACAAATATCGACTGTCGATTAGCTGTTCGTTCCTTAGCATGGGGTATTGAATGAGTCAGTTTCTAATATATTATTTTTTATATTATATTCTGCAGTGAAAAAACTGTATAGCGTGTTGCATAGATCCCATTGTATGTATATCATTTTTCTACAATTATGTGTTTATAATCATATAAAACAATTTTATTAGATTTTTGTTTAGAATGCCGGGAGTCGGAAGCAATGCAGGTAGAAACATCCCAAAGAAAAGAATGATTATTTCTGAATATTTTCAATGTTTGCAATTACTATAATAACAATCATTCATGGGGTACCTACAAGTTTATATTTCTTTAAAACGAGACATATATTATCGTATAGTAAGAAATGTTTTAGATGTTGTTGCTGAGGCAACTCAAATATCTAGAGGTTCAGCGGCCCGGATTGTTTGAGAGAAACATGCCATTGAGCTGGAGAAAGTAGTTCTTTTCTTTTAATAGCTACTCCTAAATTATCCCCAAAGTCGACAGTGGACACTTGTGGAGAAGAAGTTATTTGTAGGGCAATTCTCAATTTCCATGTAACCGACAACCAACAAGCAACAAGCAACAACCAACTATCAAGTCTATTTATAACAAAATAAAAGATAATGAATCAATTGATTTCGTTGGAAAGTTATCATCTATTAGAAC
This sequence comes from Trypoxylus dichotomus, assembly GCA_023509865.1. Lineage (NCBI taxonomy): Eukaryota > Metazoa > Arthropoda > Insecta > Coleoptera > Scarabaeidae > Trypoxylus > Trypoxylus dichotomus. The sequence goes on from CM042075.1 coordinate 63,815,396, forward strand.
ACTATTGCATAAAGTAGGATTCAGGTGGTTTTAATTTGATATTTTTGATCTAATAATTCCGTTTTAAACAGTTACAAGGAAACTGCAGATTTATTATGGCGGTTTGTAAACAACTAATTTTGCCATCTACCGCATCCCAATCTCCAAGAGGTTCTATCCCTAGAATCATTTTTTCCAGCTCCTTCTTGGTCTTTCTTTTTTTCTTCTATTAGCAGGCTTTCATTTCCAAACCTTTTATGGTAGTCTGTCCCGGTCCATTCTCCTTATGTGGCCATACCATAATAATTGTTTCCGTTCTATTTCATGTATTAATGATGCAGAGAAATATTGATTGCACTATTTCTCTTATTCTTTCATTTCTTTCATGGTCTAATAACATCTTTTTACAGCAGCATCTCCAGTACATCATCTCCTTTGACATTATTTTGTTTTCCATCTTCTTATTAAGCACCCACACTTCACATCCGGGTTTTTGTCTTCTTGGAAATATTGTCATTCCACACCATACCATGTAGTTGTCTAATTATAGGTTTTCCTTTTATTATTTTATTTTGCTTTGTCTTATTCATATTGATCTCCAAACCTCAAAACCACAGATAATCGGAAAATTTTAATGGAAAGAGATGATATTCGAGAACCGGGATGTAGATATATACGAACAGTTAGTTACACAATATTGCTTAGAGAGTAGGCGTATAGTATACACATGTACTTGAAAATATAGATTTAAAATAACATTTATATGTATACAGATACTTTTAAATAAAACCTTCCTTCATGCAAATCATAGCACAACTCATGAATGAGTTCACCAATCAAGTCCTGGTTTCAAAAGCCTACATCCACGGCGAAGTGTTTGATATTTGCGGATGCCGGTATAAAATGAAGCAACATTATACAGTTGTGATATGTAAATAATGCCTTTTTTGGCAGAAGAGAAGACTTTGTGGACAATACGCTATTAATATTTAAATCAGGTCAAAAAACTGGCTCAATGATTTATGTTTCTTACCAATGTGCGACTAATTCAAATCAAGCTATAATCACGCTTGTCTGCGTTCTACACCTACCATAACCTTTCTTTCTGCACTCCTCAATTTTAATGGTTAGTTGGCATAAGTCGGTGAGGGCAATTACACTGCAAAAATAACACGAATTTAAATACATACAGCACAGTTTTAAAAATAAGCAAACATGCGGACATATAAATACGCATAAAAAGTTCAAATAAAATTATGTTTAGATGTATTGTTATTATTATCATCATTATTATTAATAATAAACAAATAATATATTTCAAAAAATATAATATATATACCATAAAATCATCTCAGGTCTTAAGACCTATTACGATTTTATTAAATTTTTAATGAATATGCCGTTTAGAACTACACATAAACCATAGCCAGTTACTAAATAATACAACTATTTTTAGTCAAACAAAGATAACAAAACAGAAATTGTTGAAGTGAACATTGCATCTATAAATATGCTACAATGTTAACCTATTACTGATGAAGTTAGGTAACAAATTAAACGCCTAGGAAAATCATCTGAATCGTTTTCTTCCTAATTTAAACGTGTACTGTGGCATAAAGCATTAAGCTTTCCTCTCTAATTTCTGAACAAGAGCGTTTAAGCTGTTGGTTTGCCAGACCATTAGTTAGCAAACTACGCTGACGCAATTTTCACGTTTCTTGTGAATATTTTAGCAGTTCGGGCTTGATTTGCGTATATTCAAAATTGTATTAATGGTTGTTCGTGAATTATTACGTAGGTGTTTAATTTACAGCATTGTTCAGAAATCAGACTACACACTACCCACAAAATTTTCCCATTTCAATCTAGCTTTATGAAAGTGGCGTTACTGTTACGGTGAGTCGGAATTACGTACGCCCATTTAAGCCATTATTAAAGAAATACCAAATTTAAGTATGACTCAGACGCTACACCACCGATATGTTGAGAAATCGTGAAGATTGCCAAGATATTCGTATTTTAATTTCTGCACATATAAAGAATCTTATATCTACACTAATAAGTTAGAGATCTAGGTAGTTTTCGCATCTTTATGGAATATCTAGAACAGTTATGCAGTGTCTAAGTCACACACAATCATTTCTTAATCTATTACATTCATACGTCATGGCCTGTACATAATTCTCCAGATTTGACTGTGCAATAAAAAGAATATGAGTGCCACATGCACAACATTTTTATCGCATATTTTATAAACTATATACACCAGCGCTCATAATAGAATGGACACTAAATTTTAACAAAATATTTTAAAAAGAAGTACTTTTACTCATATAATAATTTTATAAGCGCATTTACTAATTAAAGAACTAAGTTGATAAATGAGGAAACTCGAATATTACTTTTCAAAATCGTGAAACAATTAGGTATAGTACAGGCAATACCAAGTATAGATATTTTAAGTAATATACGGGTAGAAATTTTATGACACTATGAATGAAACCCGAATGCTAAGAATCATATCATTAGATACTGTTACGTGCCGCTCGATATTGTTGTTCCTTTGTGTGGCTAAATAATTTAATTCTGGTGTAAAAATGTCTCAGGGAAAACCGCTTAGTGTTGAAACTCTATCAGCAATATTAACGCTACATCAAGAAGGATGTTCTATATGGAATGTTCCCGGGCAACTGAATGTAAAAAAATCCGCAGTAAATTTAACTGTTCGCCGCTTCAAACAGACTGGTACACTTGCTAGCAAAAATCGTCGAGAAATATCCGGGAGCGACGATGAACGCATGAAATTGTTTAGTAAGAGAAATAGACGATTAACGGCACCTGAAATTACGGCGGAAATGAATTGGACTAGAAACAGGAAGATATCTATTAGCACAATGAAACGTCGTTTAAAGGAAGCCATGTTGCTACACAAAAACTGTTGCTACATTGTGGGAATAAAGAGAACCGTCTCCAATGGGCTAACACTCACAAGGACTGGACAATAGAACAATGGGGAAACATGCTATCGACCAATAAGCTCAAGTATGACGTGTTTGGCCAAAACCGCAGACTATTTGTCAGACGCTCAAAAGACGAGAAAATGCTTCCTGAGTGCATTACACCAACAATAAAGAAAGGTGGTGCTTCCATTTTTGCATGGGATTGATTTTCATTAGGTGGAATAGTGAACATTGAGGGAAAGAAGATGGTATTGCAGAGGAAGTGGAACAATATTCCTAACGATACACTGACAAAATTGGTAGAAAAAAATGCCATGAATTGTGCGACCAGTTATTAAATCAAGATGTGGATTTTTCGATGAGAAGAAACTATAACTTATCAAAGAATGTAAATTTTCACGGCCGTTATGTATGAAAAAGGTTCTTCCGGGCTATTTAGCCGTGATGCGTTGGAATTTCTTCCGGACGTTTCGTTTACAGCTACGGTAAACATCTTCAGCGGCGAGGTCGAAGTGTTCGCTTCGCTGGCTCAGCGTTGAATAATTCGTTGTCTGGCGTGCCGCCGTTGTATATCCTGCGCTGGTCAGTTCTGTTAGGGTACGTGTGACTGGCGCGTTTCGCAGAACCGGGTACCAAATCTTCTTGATTGCAAGATTCTCTTCTTTTTCATTGAAATTACCGGGGTGTTTGCCTCTCTTTGTAACCGAGTGTGGTAGTGTAAGACTGTTGACAGAACCTCGGTGTTGACAAAATTAATGTTGTGATCCCCGTCCTGAAGAGCGTGTGCTTGTGTAGTATAACTTACTTTATTTTTTCTAATGTTTGCTATTACTTTTTCCTTTGTGTACAAATGCGCAATAAGTTATATTTTGTGTATTTTGAATATACACTGGAAAAAAATCATGAAGATTTACACCTCCTAATAGGAAATGTCACTCGTGTTTAATATCGAGCCTTGCCTAATTCATGGCAAACAGAAAATGCCCATTAATTGTAAGTTGTATTGGTAATAATATCCATCGGGAAAATTGTACTTGAAATATGAAATTAGATAACATTACCTTTCTATTCTAATAAGGTTCGTCTATGAGTACCACATGAAGTTATTTGCAGCACGACGTTGGGGTGTTTAAGTTATTGAGATCTTTGCAAGAAATATGAAAGCTGCATATATTCATCGCCAGCCATGTGAAATACACTTGACGTGATATTGTTGACGATGGATTCTCATAATAACTAGAATTGTTGTTTGGGCTATTTCCATCGTTTGTTGAACTTGTATAGTCCAACGTTTCGGCAGTCTGCCTACTGTCGTCGTCAGGGGCGCCCTGAGAAGGATTATTGCTTGCCAGAGCAGTCATGCTTTGATGATTTTTTATCTTGTCGGGCTTTGTTTTAGTTAACTTCGTCCTGTTCGTGTTTGAGGTTTCGATGGCCGTTATGTTATTATAATCGTTGCCTATTCGTCTGATTTTTTCCGATAGGCCTTTCACGTACGGAACTGGTGTAGCACATACATTCAGTTGTCGTTCTGTACTATGATTCCTAGTTGTGCGCATTGTTTTCGTCTTCGACAGCGTTTCTTCTGTGCATCCATTTAATTTCAGTGTATTCACGGAGAGAAATTCCTCTTTTCTATCTCCATCATCCGAACATACCTCTCGGGCTTTATTATACAGACATTCTGCGACACTCAATTTGACGTTGTGTGGGTGATTAAACTCGAAATCGAGGTATTGTCCTGTGTGTGTCGGTTTCTTATATACCGTCGTTCTTAGTGTGCCATCGGACTGTTTATGTACCGTGATGTCTAGGAAAGGAATCTTGTTATCTACCTCCAATTCCATAGTGAACTTAATGGATTCTTCTAAGCTGTTAAGATGTTGCAGGAAGCCGTTGATTTCTTCTTCCCCATGTGGCCAAATTACGAAGGTATCATCGACGTATCTGAGCCACATTTTCGGTTGAAGTTCATATGAATCCATCGCTCTTCGTTCAAATTCTTCCATATAGATGTTACTCAGGACCGGCGACAGAAGAGAACCCATTGTCATGCCAAATTCTTGTTGGTAGAACTTGTTATCCATCTGGACGTATGTGTATGGACAACAGTTCTATAATGGCTTCTACACTTAACGATGTTCTCTCGTCCAAAGAATCATCAAAGCATGACTGCTCTGGCAAGCAATAGCCCTGCTTAGGGCGCCCCTGAAGGCGTTAGTACACAGACTGCCGGAACGTCGGACTATACAAGTTCAACGAACAATGGAAATAGCCCAAACAACAACTCTAGTTATTATGTGAAATACAATAATCAATGCAATAATCGACACTAACAGGCGAAAATGAATGGCATTGTCCGATGTAGGTAGGAAGAGCATTTATGATGAACTGCGCTTAAGTCGACCATCTATAATCAACGAGGATGCGATGAAGAAAGTTTACATTAAAATTCACGAAAGCAGGAAATTTTTCACCACATCTGGCTTTCCTGTGCGGCAAATGTTTTAACACGGACGATTTAAACTAGCCAATGGAGGACCCAAAAAGAAAAGCAGCATCTTTGTGGTTATGAATTGATTGCATTGGTTTGCTTTGTTCTATCTTGGACTGCTATTCTGTATTATAATGCGATCAATAAACCTGATGGTTATCAAAGCAATAAGAAGAGGATCGCCACCAGAGTAAGAGGAAGAAGTATCTGCGGGCACGTGTCTGGGGCTATTTGGCCCTCAAATTATTCGGGGAGAAATTCTGGAGATGGAAGCGCTTATAGAAATCCGATCAAGAAGACCGACGACCCAACAACAATAATTGTTTTTTTATTATTATTATCTATCTTCAGGATATGCATAAACAAAGCATCTTTCAACTTTTGTGGTTAACATATGAATAGAACGCATTAACGTGGAATTTATTGCACGTCCCTTAAAGATTTCACTACTCATTCCATAATAAGTTCAAAGTCAAAATTAGTTACACAGACGGACTAACACGTTTATACATTATCACGTTAAATATTTATCTAAATGCAAATGCTGCCGAAGACCGCTCGCCGCCAATTTACGTAGCCAGCTGATTACATGATGCTAACCCGTGCTGAATTCAAAAGTAGAAGAATAAAAAGAAACGCTGTACCGAACTGCGAAGGGAATCGCATCCTCGTCTATTTTTTAAATAAGTTTCCAACAGTTGGAAAAGGGTTGTCAGCGAGGATAATTTAATTACAACTTAGGCGAAGAGTAGAATTCAGAAGAGACTGAAACGATAAGATATACTCCGATGAAAGTAAACACTTTTTGTTTTTTGGAACGTTCTTTCCGTGGAAAGTTTTAGTCGCGGAGACAATGGAATAGTTAAATATGTGAAATGTGCATTGTTATATGATTATAAATATCGCCGTCTATGGTAGAAAGTAAGTAATACGTGAATAATACCGACCAGACTATTAAATCAAACTGGTTAATTTTGAATTAAAGTAAAACTTATGACATTAGATATTGAAAATAATATGATTTGATAATCATGCAAGCTGTAGAAATTAATAAGAAAATCAAACACCAAGGCCCTTTCAAGGGACACCTCGGAATAACACTCCGATGGTGTTACATTAATCGTACCTGCATCTAGTGGTCTCTTTATAACACATGGGCTGAAAAGTCCCGGGCCTAACACATAGATGACGCTAGTTTTATTGCAGTCACCTTTCTCTCAGTTAGTACTAACCTTCAGAAGACAGCTGTTAAAATTTCATGATATTCTATTCATTAGTTTGTGAGTTATTGTGCCAAGAGTCACGCTACTTTTGTTATTTTCAAAACAATGGATCAAAAACAACTTCGTGTCTTAATTTTACACTGCCTCTTGATGGGAAAAAATACCGTTCAAGCGAAGCAATGGCTTGAAAAGTGTTATAGGGACTCCGCTCCATCAGAAACAACAATAAAACGTTGGTTTGCTGACTTCAAACGTGGTTGTAGAGACACCGATGATGCAGAACGCAGTGGACGTGCAAATGAGGCGGTAACACCAGAAAACATCAAAAAAATCCACAAAATCGTTTTGAATGATCGAAAAGTGAAGTTGCGTGAGTTAGCTAACATCGTAAAGATACCAAAAAAACGTATTGACTTTATATTGCATGAGCATTTGACTATGAGAAAGCTCTGTTCAAAGTGGGTGCCGCGTTTGCTCACTGTTGACCAAAAACAAGAACGTGTTGATGATTCTGAGCAGTGTTTGGCCATGTTTAAACGTAACAAACCGGAATTTTTGCGTCGATATGTGACAATGGATCCATCACTTCACTCCGGAATCAAAACGATCGTCATCTGAGTGGACAGCAACTGGTGAACCTCGTCCAAAGCGCCCGAAAGCACAACAATCGGCTGGAAAGATTATGGTCTCGGTATTTTGGGATGTGCGTGGTGTAATATTCATCGACTATCTCGAGAAAGGAAATACCATCAACAGTGAATATTACATATATAGAGTTATTGGAGCGTTTGAAGGCCGAAATTGCAAAGAAACGACCGCATATGGCAAAGAAAAAAATTTTGTTTCATCAAGACAACGCACCGTGTCACAAGTCAATCAAAACAATCGCAAAACTTTATGAATTGAACTTCGAATTGCTCCTACATCCACCGTATTCGCCAGATTTGGCTCCCAGCGACTACTGGCTGTTCGTAGACCTCAAAAAAATGCTCGCCGGTAAGAAATTTCGCACGAATGAAGAAGTTATCGCTGAAACTGAGGCCTATTTTGAGGCAAAAGATAAATCGTTCTACAAAAGTGGTATTGAAATGTTAGAGCGGCGCTGGAATGATTGCGTTGCTCTTGATGGAGATTACGTTGATGAACAAAGCTAATTTTGAACCAAAAAAACCGTGTTTTCTTTGTTAGGTCCGGGACTTTTCAGCCCATGTGTTATAATGGAGAGCGATAGTATATTTTATCACGAACTGTAAGATTTCACCTCTAAACGGGCAACACTTTTGACTCCTTTCTACGAAAGCTTCATTATCATCATTTCAGCCCATTTTCACATCCAATGTTGGATATAGGCCTCCTCCAAACGCCTTCAGTTCTCTCAATTCTTACCTGTTGCCTTCTCATGCTGTCAAAGGCGCTTTGCAGTATTGGGGGCATTATTAATGCACACTCTTCAATAATTCTTTGCCGTAGATCTTGCAAATTAGCAGCAGGAGTTTGATATATTATACTGTTTAGGTAACGAAATATGAAAAAGTCAATAATTGTGAAACAAGGTGATTTTAGAGGAAATCCAACTTTCATATGCAAGCTCCGATCGTCAAAAAACCCACGAAGAAAAGCAATTTTTTCTTGGATTGTGTGTGCCGTTGCACCATCTTGCTGGGAGAAATCATATTGTAATTCATCTTTGTGCAGATGTTGAATAAATCATTCAAAATTTTTCTATGCCTCTTAGCATTAACTGTAAAATTAAAAAAAAGAAATGTAACAATTAATAATTAAATATGAGGATTTTCACTACTTCGTATTCGGGAGTTTTTTTGGGAATTGATGTATCCGGAAAAATGAAACAATGCATCATCAGAGAAAAATGTCATATTTAGTAGTAATAGCCGGATTTGCTGTCCCTTTTTAATTTTTATATACCGAGACTTAATAGTAGGAATAGCTTAACTTTTTATCTTCCCGTGGCTAACACGCGCCACCATTCTCAGTCACCACTTATGTTAATACGTAACACTGTTAATGTATATGCATCTAGATTTGATTTGTTTAACATTTCTATCAATGCTTTGAGGCAACTTTTGTTAGAGCAGTTTTCTGTTGCTTAAGAAATTTTTACATTTTCATTTGCTTTTTTTTTGGTATTACACAATCACTCTTGTTTCATAGTAGTTATTATACGATTATCCTGTAATAAGCTGTGTGCTGTTGGGTAATAAATTATTATTATTATATGATCTGCGTCTTATACGGGCGTATGTGTAAGTTTCTCGTTACAATTTTCTGGCATGTTCTATAAAAAAGTCCAATCACTTGAAAAAAGACGTCTCAAAGGTATGACAAATATTCCAATTTTGGAGATGATTACTTGAAAGAATAATGGAAAACTTGCTGTATCCGCTACAGTAAAGTTTTTCAGTAGTATTTTATGTTCTTCTTTCCTTTTGACAACCAGTGAAGCTTGTTTTCTATGCTTTTAATTAGCGAATAAAAAAGATAAGGGTAAATACAAGCATACCGAAAAATCAAATTCTAAAAATTGGTAAACACAGTGATATTTTGCTAGGTTTCTACTAGGACAATACGAGGGCCACCTGAAATGTTTCCGGAATCGGCAATAGATGGCCCACAAAGGTTGAAGTGAATTCATTGGTCGGCAAAGGTAACCCTTTTTATTCAAAATTTCAAACGCCTAATGTCAATAGTTGTTTAAGAGTGTGTTTTGTGTAGCAAGTCAGGCAGTTTCGCAAAAATTGATAAAATCGAATTTCGTGCAGTGATTAAACAAAGGATGGCTGGGAAAACGGCCGCAGAAATTCGAAATATTTTGCTAAAGTTGCATGGAGGATGTACTTCATTATCTTCAATCATCAGCTTCTGGGTGAGCGAGTGATCCTCGTGTCCGAATTGAACGAGTTGCGCTACGAATTAGCTTCTTATCTTATATATTCACCGGACCTAGCCTCCAGCAACTTTTTCCTATTCCCAAACCTGAAAAAATCACTAGGAGGAAAGAGATTTGCCTCAAATGATGAGGTCATCGCCGCTACAGATTGCTATTTTGCACACCTTGAAACATCCTGCTTTGCCGACGGCTTGGAAAGATTGGAACACCGTTTGAAACTGTATTGAACTTTGAGTAGACTACATCAAAAAATAAAATAAAAAGCACATCAATACCGTGTTTTACTTGTCGGTTTTTCCGAAATGGAAACATTTCAGGGCGTTTTCATATGTCCAACACCGAAATATATGTACCTATCACACAAAGCTTGCAAACGCATTCACTTGTAATCGGATTTGGTTGAACTAGAAAATTTTAATAATCTGAATGAAAACAACAATCGCAATAGGCAGCATATTTTGTATTGTATAATGCTATAACAACGATCGGAATTCAGACAAAGCGTATTATTGCTATTGTATCTGTAACCTTCGATGACGTTCACCATAATATTGACAGTACTAGTTTTGAACGAACAAATTTCCTTAATAAACCAAATGGAGTCCGGATATAAATATCTCTACATACAGCGGCTACCATGTACAGTCAACACACTAAAGTATGACCAATCTAATTAATCAATAACAACACTACACGAGCTTTACTAATTCGATTAACTTTAAATCCATAACAGAAGCATATACTTTAATCAATGTAACAGTTGACCTTTTCCATTGACAACTTTGGCATTATTTTCTATTTCTGTTACGAAAGCATACTGCTAATGTTTAGGGTGAATGGGCCATCCAAAACGATTTTTTCCTCGAGGGAAATGAGATTCGGCTCTTCAGCGTGTTTTAAAATTATCTTGAAACATACAGGATGCTTCATAAATTCGCAGCTATCCAGTTATGTACGCTACTTGTTTTAATAAAACATATTCTACGTTCCTGCAGCTTTTGAAATCTTCAGTGAATTTTAAAATGAAAAGCGATAAAGTTGTGCCACTCTAAATCTAAACATTTAGGGAGACTTGCGGCTTTCTTCTTTAAAAAATTGATATTTAGAAAAATTATTATTTCTAGAGTATCCACTACATAGTTGTGAGTGATCGTAGAAGCAGTGTAAGATGTATTCCTGAGAACCATATGAAGAAAGGTTTCTGGGGTTGGAACCGGTTGGATGAACTTGCCGAAGTTTCGCTCTTAGTTGCACGGAGATTCTTCTGAGTTGCTGCATATCGCAACGCTGCTGTGAGAAGCTTCTCACAGAAGCGCCATACAATTGAAAGCGAAATGTCGGTATGCACATCCAACTATGAGGCAGAAACCTACATTCTTAAAAAAAAGACAAATACACCTGAAGGCGACAACTCTGAGAAACTTTCTTTTATCGTACCACAATACTGGGCAACTACTGCATCAACTGCAAATAACATAACATGCGCAGGAAGATTTCTCGGCTGGTTGTTCATAAAAGATGGCCTTAGCACAGGGCCCTACGGTACTTCACAACTTATAGTGTAATGACTACATTAAACCTGTTTTATACACACCAATAAGGTTCTGTCCCGTACATAAGTATCAATATAGCTTAATATATTTCCACATACATCCAATGCAGAATTCTTTTTAAACAAAATTTGCGTCAATATTGTTAAATTCTCACAGAATTTTTTAAATCTGAACGCAGCTCCATTGCAATTATGAATCGAACTTTTCACAAAGAGTAACTGAGGAAATTAAAGACCTTTGAAAAGAAAGCACTGACTGAGTATATACGTAGAGAAAAACTAACTTTCAACCAACCCCACCCTCATCACTACACGTGTCAGTCGAGTAAATTAGCTCTTTACAGCCTTATTGTAAAGATAAGCGATTCCTTAGAAAACAAAGGGATTGTGGTTTGTCCCTTTTTGTATACCGAAGATGCGTTAAATAATGCTTAGATCTCCGTCGGTAGCAGTACTGGATAAAGATATAAAGGCCCCTGTTGTGAAATAGATATTAGATCAATCGCAAACTTGTTACAGGAGGATACCATATGCTTCAGGTCCGAAAGGGAATGTCCAAGGAATCTCACCTGCTATTGGCTGTGGAAGCGTTCGGAGTTCCAATACAAGCATATGATGATCTGGTCATTTAGAATTGTTAAAGAGTTGTGCTAAGCTTAGGATGTTTTTCACCCTATTAATGTCAGATCGGTAAAAAAAGTAGCTAAAAAACTTATGATTTTTTTACTCTTCATCGATGAGGGACACTTACCTACGTAACTGCGTTCCCTTGTGAATAGTAATAATAAGGTTGCTCTCATCTGGATACCAGGACATACTAGTATTGAGAGTAACGCAATGGTCGATATTGCTGCAAGTGACACAGCTGGTCAAGTTTTGTACTAGAGTCTGTAGTTGACATATCTTATAATACTTTCAAGTTACATATTGCCTGATCGGTCTAACTGAAGTGTCTGGTAACCTGAAGTTGGTTCATGGCCCTATCCCATCCAAAAAGGAATTTATATTGCCGAGCCAAGACAGAGCTGGGGATTGAAAGATACAAAAATTCTATCAGAGCTCTAATTTCGAGCCTTACAGGCCATGTTTAAGAACACACCTGCACAGAATAGGTTTCGCTCTGTAGAATGAGTACTGTTTATGCCTGTCTCAGAAACAAAACATAGTTAAGCTAAATTTCTGGCACTGTCCTGCAAAATCCACAATGAAATTCTCTCTGCTTGCAAATCTTTCTGACTGCAGATAGACTGAGCAAAACACCATTGAGTTAGCCTCTTGAGTTTTCGCTCTAATGTAACTTGGCCAGATACAATAGATCCTATTGGCTAATTTAGATGAATGGATTAAACCACTCCCAACGCTTATCAATACCGTTAAAAAGGTATTGTCAATGCATTAAAAGGCATGGCAGGCAACCAGTTATACTACGTGAAGGATTTACGTATAGTTTAATGGTTAAATTAGATTGTCTTGGAGAGAAAAAGGAAACATTTTCGACAATTATTTTTGTTTTTTTTAGTACACATGAATCTTAAATTAAATACATTTTATTGGAAAATAGATAACTAACTTAAATAATGAGTAAATACAACAAAGATGAAAAGGTGGCAATGATAATATGGTACCAAAAGAATGATAGTTTAAGGACAGTTAGAGACATGTTTTTAATTAATTATCCTGACAGACCTTGTGCGAAAACAATTCTAAACATTTTTAACAAATTCAAAGAAAGTGATTGTCTTCTAAATTCCCACAAAAGAAAGAAATGAGGAAGAAAATCCTGTGCTATGTAGAGGAACGGTCTGTAAGATCGCTTTTAGATGTAGCCAGGCATTTTGGAATATCGTGCAGTTCGGTCACAAAACCCTGAAAGAATTTATGTATAAGCCATAAAAGATGTGAAGCCATCAAGAGCTTCTCGAAGAAGAAAAAGTGTAAGAAACTGATGTTTACGGAATAATGTTGAATGAAAATTAAGAAGTTTTAAATAAAATAATTTTTATCAGTGAAGCTACATTTGGCGTAAATGGTGAAATCAACTCTCAGAACTTCCGGTTACTATACTATATTTATCAATTGAAAAATAAAATATGCTCCAAACCTTACCGGAACACAATACTCTCAAAATGTCAATGTCTAGATCGAAATAATAAGCGACAGACTCATTGGCCCATTTTTTTACTGATGGTAACCTCACTGTAGCAAAGTATCTGAATCTGTTGTTGAGACCACATCATTCCATCAACTGAGATACTGAATATTGAGGAACCCCGAATCCAAATGGATGAAGCTACGCCACATTCTGCAAACGCCGTCACAAATGTTCTGTATCACTGATTTTAAAGACGGTGGGTTGGCAGGTTTGGTCTCATATCAGGTCCAAGATCAACCGATTTATCTACAAATGATTTATTTCTTTAGGGTTACCTGAAAAATAAAATGTATAACTTGCAAGTACGTAACTTGCACGAACTGAACGACCGTATACCTTCTTTGCTCGATGATAGTGCGGTTCGAATTTTATTCTACTAAAACGAAAAAGACTGCTAAATCTAATGTAATTCATTTCTGTATATTCGGAATGGTGCAAATGTAAATTAGCGAAACGAAAGTCTCTATCCATTATAAATTGCTAAAATAATAATTTTATCGGATTCATGGAACTCCAGTTAGAGCCATATATCATACACGCGAGTGCATCTGCAAATATATTACGCTCATTAAAAATAACTTAGGACGCTAAATACGCACGCTTCATTTAATTTTAACGCAAATGTAACTATACGTCCATGACTTTTCGCGTAAATAATTTACGTTTTTCGCCTTTTAGCATCAAAAGATAATACGAAAACGAGTATAAGCAATTAGAGCAGTCGTAAAATTTGATACTGATTCCCTTTTGCTTTGTTTGTACATTTTCAGTCTACTAGTCTGTGTAGTAGAATTAATAAAGTCGTATATTTACAGTGTACCGTAATACAGGAATACCATATTTTTTAGTGGCCAAATCGCCCAATTTCAGGTTACTCCTAAAAATTTACTCGATATCTAAATTTCTATAAATATTTCGAAATTAAATACATATTTATCGACATTTGATTGAAATCACATTGCAATGCAAACTTATTTTCGTACCAACGTTTTCATTGTTAAAAGTATGTTAATGAAGAATTGTTTGAAACAAAGTCTGAAGACAAACAGGAAACATTTAAGAGAAAAAAATATATTGGAAATTCTTTTTTAAAATTACATTAGTACGTGATTAAATATTATGGGGTAAATAATATACAGTGATCAATTTGTAAAGGAAAAGTAATTAACAACCACAACATTTTTTATTTTATAAGAAAATCTCTACTATAGTACGTTTGTTAACTCACCCTACAGATTTTCTATAGGACCTGATTTGAACTGTGGAAAGTCCAGCTGGAAACAGATGCGCCTCTCGTAGTAAGCCACAGCTTAATAGATTTTACCTTATCCTTGGGGACGTTATCCTGCAAGTGGCAGGTACATATGTGTTCATCAGCCCATCGCTCAAGAATAGTTTCTAATATGCTAATGTATTTATGATCCATAGCTCCATTTATGTGATATATGCGGCTAGCGCCTTTCTATGAGCAACCCCAGTTAACGTTGTATACTTGGGATTAAACTCAGACTTTAGGGGACGTCGAACATGCAGTCTTCCATCACAAGCAATTCGATCAATTTTCATTTCATCCGTAAACAGGATTTTATGTATTTTATTTCATATACATACAATACTATATAACTGTACATCAATTATTGATGAAGTATTGAAATTTATGACGTCATTTATGATTCTGGAACACTTGGAACAAGTCTGTATGTATCAGTTTTAAATGCAAGCTTAGATTGTTGCGTCTCTGATACCATCCTTTGTTTACCAAATTTAACCAGTGCTTATAGTTGCAATAGACTTGATACACTCTTTGTTGTAGTATACACATATAATCTGAGCAAAGTCAACAACGGGGAGGTTCCCCCACTATAGTTATTACCATGATGTAGTAGAGCAACAACAATTGTAGGGGAATATTGCAATGAGAAAGATTAACGGGAGACGTACATGCGTATTATAACCGTTGTCTTTGGTCGGATTATATCTGCATGTGGTTCGAGTACTTGTTCAACTTTAGTATATGTATTTTTCTTATAGGGAATCTTCTAGTTTTGTTCTAGTTGAAATTATAACGAAACACTGTAAAATTGAATCAATTGTATTTTGCTTTGTTTCTACTTAGTGTTTCACTTAGTGTCAACTGCAGAATTAACTATTACTGGTTCTGAGTTCCTCGAGAACGCATACTTCCAAGCTTGATAGCTTAGCATCAACCACAAATTATTTTTTCATAGCTTTGAGGGGAAAGAACAACTTACTACTAATCAAGTGCATTCCATTTTATTTTGCATAGTCGATGTAACACACTACAGTTAAATCACAATGCATAACTGACACTAAATACAGTAGTAAGTTCTACATGCACTGCAGATGCAAACAGAGTGATGTATTAACGAGTAACGAAAGGGTGGTGCCGGCAATGAACTAAATATTTTGCACGGTATATGGGATCACCCTCGGATGTTAGCTTTAGTTGCAAAATAAGTAAATAAACTATGTAGTTAGTGTATGAATGAACACGCCGTTAGTCGTAAGCTAATATTTGCAGTTCGGATTAATTATGTGGCATTTCTGCGTTGAGCAATATTCAGCCAGCAACACGTTCGATAACGAGAATAAAAAAAGAGCTATTTACCTTCATTCGTCAGACTTTAGGATGCATTCCACTTTTAACCGAAGGTAAATTAAATCAATAACTAAAGTGAGTATCTGTGGACACTTCTTAGCGACTACTGATTAATCAAGTGTTCACTTATTAGCTTTTTTCTATAACAGAAGAGAAAGAAGCAATTGAAAAGAAATCATTTTTCAATTGCAAACGTCGATCTACAAATCTTTTAGTTATCTCATGCAAAATACCAACGAATATTTGGGTGATGTTTACTGGGTTACATATTTTGTATTTATATGAGACGTTAGAAGAGTTAAATCAATCAGCCGACATACATACTATTTTTGTTCCTAAAATTAAGTACACTATCGTCCATATTAGTTCGGACACGCAAATTAATTAAAAAAAAATATTCAAGCTCATTTTTTCCAAAACTTAAAATTTTTATTTCGTTTTATTAATAGCGATTAGAATTAAAGCATAGAAGTAAAAAAAGTAACTCTGCGCGAAGAACAGCTTTCACAATCCGAGACATCCGCTCCGCTAGTTTTTCAAGGATTTTATCTGGCATGTTAGCTCATTCCTCTTCTAAAGTGCTCCGCAGTTAGCCTACCGACATATGAGCTTTAGAACGGCGCTTTGCAGTGGCCATGCCGTTATTTGTAAAGTGCCATTATCTTGTTCTTCATTTAAGAGATTTTGACATATCACTGCTAAGTATTTGGGGTCGTTGTGCTGCATGAATACAAAATTTTCGCCGATTAGACGTTGTCCCGCTGGTATTGCATTTTCTTGTAGTATTTCTAAATAACCCTCTTTTCGCAAAATACCTTAGATTCGCTTCAAGTCTCATGTACCGGCGTAGGAAAAACAACCCCAAACAAGCATAGAACTTCTTCCTTGCTTGACAGTTGTCACTATACAACCCTGCAACATTCTTTGGCCTTTCGCTCTTCTTACAAAAATGCGCCTTGATTGTCCGAATACCCCAAACCTTGACTCAACAGTCTACAGCACCCTTTTCCAATCATCCACTGTTCAATTTCTATGTGTTTCTGCCCACTACGGCCGTTTTTACTCGTTTCCCCGTCGTAAGGTGCTACCACCAAAGAGTATTGTAATTTTATTACCTTCATTATTGTCCCAAAAATAAAGCTATTTCTGGCGATGAGGATTATTCTGAAAATTACTATATTGGGCCATAAAATATAACAGGTTTTTAATCATTCTCTAATCGATATTCTTGGAAGTTTGCCTGTACATTTAATAAACAATAAACTTCATAAAAGACCTAATACAAATGTTATTTATATATAAAAGCAATTATGTTATTTTTTAGTAGAGTTTATAACATTATCGGGTGTCCGAAATAATATGGGGGACAGTGTACATAATATAGGAGGTTATTAAAATTGTTTGGATTTATGACACAAATTACTTTTAATTTCTTTCGGGGTAGTTAAAGGTAAGAGGACTGGAGGTCAGATTTAGATTGTTTGTTCGTTGTGAGTATCTTCTCGGCAATAGAAAGGGAGGTGTTAAAACAGTTTGAAGATGTGTGGCAATAATGTTGACGAGCAATTGATCAACTGCGTTTTTTTTTCTTCTGTATGCATAGGTAATACAGTTAATAGAGACCCTGGAAAAGAATCTATTACGCATACAACACAAATGTTTGCCATGTATATGTAATACTACAGACTGGACATATTAATACATATATATTGCTATAAATTGAATGCTTTGTGCCAGTCGATATTTAATGTATATATCTCGTCGCTATAAACAGATGTTTCAAGTGATACCGAATTACCTGAATTAAGTATTTAGTGGATGTCTCATTGTGCTATATCGATTACATATGGATAAAAAATTAGTAAAACAAAATCAGTCACGTCCAATGGATTTATTATTCTACCCTTTTTAAAAAATACGTGTATGAAGCTATACTTTTAGCAAGCTAAATTACGCTCATTCCCAGACAAATTTTCAGAAGAGAACTACGTAATGGTATAATTTCCTACCGCTCTAAATAACGCGGAATATGCCCGAAAAATGACGATATTAAAATCGCGAAACATAGTTCGTAAGCTATTTCAGCTATTACAGGGAGATACAACCTACCATTGCGTCAAGTTTACGAGCAACGGGATAACACCGAATGCAAACAATGTATCACTATGACAGAAGCGGCTGTAGCTGCATTGTTACCAAGGTACGTCGGTGTAATAGGAGAAAATGCTTTTGTAAATAATTAGACGAGAAATATTACTTTGTAAAGTGTCTAACTTGATGATTGCAGTGACGGTTGTAATCTAGCAGCGACATTTTCGAGATAGGAATGAAATTATCTACGACATCATCGTCAACGTTGCGTTTCGAAATTACTTTTTATTTAACCTTTAGGTACTACCCTTGTTTTCGTTTATGTATATACTATCGTGGGGCGTGTTGATACACCGTTATTGTACGTACATAAAAAACAGCTAAGGTTTTTTTAATTTAATAAGGTGGATATTCTTATTTGATAAATTTAGGGCCGGTTTATTCACATTCTGATAAAGTTGCAGGTAGCGCAATCTAACGGATATACACAAACATGTGTTTATTCACCTTCTGACAGATAAAAAATTGCTTATCAAACGGATAAATTTACCTGTTGTTAAATCCTCCCGATAAATGTATATCTATGGGATACTATAACCTTATTTTATTTCTTGCGTTTGTTTTCATATAGAAATATTCTGAATGAATACGGAACTTCTTGAAGATGTCTTTATCGCAGAGAAAGTTCAAGCAATTGAAAACATCGATAATCGCTGTTAATTTAGTTTTATTCTTGACTTACTGTTAATATTTTTGTTGGTTTTATTTTAAATTTACTAAATTCTATTTTATTAATTAATATGTAGTTAACCATTTTATTCTCAGCCTAAAATGAAATTCGCATTAGAAGTATATATAAAACAAATAAGCATTAAAATAAAATTATAATTTCTTGTACTCATTTTTCAAGATTTTTGTTTTTAGTTCATATTCTTTCTCCAAATATTCCAACTGTCACCCCTTAATTTTAACTTCTAAATCTTTGACTTGAGATTCTTCTTCAGCAATTATTAATTACTTTTTTAAAAGATGTGATTGACGCGTGAGCAAGCATCACAAATTTGACATTAATTTGTTCTTTAGATTTTTCTATCGGTAATTTTTTAGAAACTTAAACTTTTTGGTATCCAATTATTCTATTTCGTAAAATTAGTTGGTCGATCTCTTTCTTTTATTATGACATTTTCTAATACCATTTTCCATTTGACGAATAGTACAAGAATAAGTGGTTATGTTCAAATCGAAACTGTAATTATGTGTTTGTTTTTCTCATTACAGCATACACAAGTCTATCTGTCACTTTTATCTATTGCTATACTAACTGTCTAACAACATTAGACAGTCCTGGTTTGTTGTATAAATAAAGTTATTAAGGCAGCATATGAACGCTTTATATGTTCAGCGAAAGTCTCAGTCTATTATCATGAATGACTTCTAGATCTTTTATGGACTTTTTACACGGGACATACTTATCATCAACGATTATATTAACTCTATGGCGGTAGATAGGATAAGTAATAGTCCAAATAAGATAACTTCAGTCTTGGCGATATTTATACCCAGTGGATGTCCTATCGAAGCAGGAACCTTCTAAATCTTCCCTCAGAGGTGTGATATGATTGTGTGCCATTAGCATAGAAATGACACTTATTGAATTTCAAATTGCTAAGCAAGGTATAAGTATAAATGGAATACAGGAGTGAACTTAACGGCGAACGTTGTTATGGACCATACATAACTGGAGTGATGGTAGACATATGAGCATTTAAAATAACACATCTACTCTACTTTAAGTAGCTAAACATCAAGTAAACATCAAATACCTCGCATCACACCCCAGACAAATAGGAGGCGAAACTGATGACATTAGTTTGTGGTTAATTGTATCAAGCGTTTCTGAGCCCAACAGACACACTGTAGTTATTTGCCAGCTTTTTGGTAACTTGAACCAGAAGATGATAGGCAATTCAGTTTCAGTTTCAAGTATTTCTCGAAAGAAGTGGTCGACAACATTATTTTACCTCATCCGTTATAGTTCTTGAGACACCCTATAAAAATATTAGAATTTGGACAAGAAGGAACATTCAGTTCTAACAAGCTAACTTATTTAATTCCTTTTTCACTTATAACTTATTGTGATTATTTCCAACAAAATACGCTTTCAAACATTTCATCCGTAACGATTTCTGTAAATCATAAAACAGATAAATTACATTTCTTTCTCAGTCAGCCCAGTAACTGTTTTCCAAAATCGAATTCGCTGAAACGGTAGTATATTTATTATACGAGCTGTAGTAAAACTTTTGCTGTAAGTAATGCGGATCGATGCAGCACTGTTTACCACAATTTGCACTGCAAGATGAAACGTAAAATAAAATTAAACGAAGTCGCCATTCTTCCGCTATCGAGTTTAATTTGAAGTTTTCTGGCATTCTCGCTGCCATCCAGTTGGGCGTTACGAGAAGGGTCGCCGAAATAAAATGAAAATTTTCGAAAACCCTTCGCACGGAAACGAAAGATGTGCGAGGTTGTCGAAAACGGCACGTTTTTCTTTTATACCTGGGAATTCCGTAATTGCGCAGAACTGGTCTTTGTTAAAGTATTTGCTTATCGGTGATTTTTCCTCCAACGCTTCGTACAATTTATTTGCTAAATGCTTTGGACCGTCTTAATTGGCAAAAGAGAAAGGCTGCTCTCGATAACCTAATGGTAAATTTGTGGTATACGCGAATTACGAGGGCGCATCTTCATGTCCCACCCCTTACCTACTTCTAATTGGTTGTTTGATTAATGTTTTTGACATTTATTTAACTGACATTTGCAGATCATATCTACATAATATCAGGTTTGTATTTCAAAGTGTTGCTGTGCTGTTGCTAATTCTTGAATTGTTTGTCGTGATTATTCATAAAAATGTATCCTGTAGAACAAGGAGCCGTAGTGAAATACCTCTAGAAAAAGATCATGACGGCAACTCAAATTCATAAAGGCGTTATGGCAACCATTGGTGAGTCTGCAGTTTTTTTATGATATAATCAAGCGCAAGTGTCGGAATGTTAACTGCGGAAGTGCATCCTGAGAAAATCAACATGCCGGTGGTCCTCCCATAACGGTAACAACAGACAAAAACATTAAAAGGGTAGACGATATCATACTGCAACACCGACGAGTACGTATGAGGGATATTGTGGAGGATACTGGCTTATCATATCATGCGGTGCACAAAATACTAGAATTACCAGTAATTATTACTACGTCCATCAAAATACAACGAGGGCGCATGTGTAAAATAACAGGTAAATTGCCTAAAACCTGAAGTGAAGAAAAAGAAGAATGTCTTTCTGTTAAGGATACTTTTAGTAACGATGCTTTAATGACCTGGGAGAAGTTGTCGATTACGTTTCTGTTAACGTTGTTAAGACTGTGAAGCATGCTGAAACGGAAAGAATTAAACGAAGTAACTCTTGTTCTTATAACAGCGCATCATCAAGCTGACACAAGCAACCGGTACATTGCGAAACAATTAAAGTTAAATAATACCGCCCTAGACTACTCTGTCAAGAAATACAATGAAAGTGGCAGTTTTCTGAAGAAATCACAAAGTAGGAGACTCAGAGCGACAACTTCTGCTGAAGATTGTGCAATAGTGGCAACTAGCAAACGGAATCGACGGAAAACAGACCCACAACTCGCTGCTTAAATCAATGCAGGCCGTCGAAAGTCTATAATTGCAGCTACAAACGTCGCTTGTACAATTGCGACGAAAAGACTGTTATTGCGCATACATAACAAACGGAAATGCTTAAACCGCGTTCGTGAGCACCAGCATTGCCTAGCTAAGCAGTGGAGTAAAGTCTTGTGGTGATGAGTCTAAGTTCGGGATTTTCGGTTCAAGAAGACGTTCGTTCGAAATTATACAGGTGAGCGTGCGACACAACAATGTGTTACTCCTACGGTTAAACGTGGCGGTGGTCCTGTGATAATCGGTTTTATTTTGATGGTACGATCGTAGGTGATATTGCAAAGATGCAACAATGCTATTTCTTCAGGATTAAGACTTTTGGATCCGAATTTTGTATTCTAACAGTATAATGATGCAAAGCCTGCATATACATCGTGCAAAGACTATTTGAAACATATGAAGGTAGAGGGATCCATCAAAGTTGTGCAAGGCCCCGATCTAAACCCAATAGAATTATCGTGGGAGGAACTTGATCGGAAAGTTCGGGAAGTAGTACCAACATCGGAAGCTGATTTGTGAAAGAAGCTGTTTGAAGCATGGGATAATACCAGATACCTTGACCAAGCTAATTGTAAGAATGCCGCGATTGTGTGCTGCCGTTATCAAACACAGAGGAGGTTATACAGACAAATGACAAGTTTAGATATAATGTGTAATTGTACTACTAGGTATGTAATCAGCTATTAAATTAGTATATATACTTTTTGTTTGTCAATATATATATAGAACTTTACATTTGACTATTTCAATTATTTAATTTAATACACAATTTAATTTAATAAAAAAATAAATAAAAGAACCCACTCGGCAAGAAAAGGGCATGAGATTTTCCGCCACAGTATACACATGTGTAATAGTCAAAGGTTTTATGTATGTACACATTTTTTTAAAGGGCGTTACAAACACATTCCATAAAATAAGCAATATTAGGATCATATTTACCTCTAAGAAGGATACTAAAACATGGTAATGCGTTCAAAAACATTCGGCGAGGCATAAACTACGTACACCAAACTAATGCTATTCCGAAAACTTTGTTCGCCAGTTCCTGGCATAAAACATTCCAATCTTTATGTAACGATCTTGTCGTCGGGGAAATTTAGATAATACGCAACGTAAAACTTAGCATGACGACGGAATAATTAAATATGCTCAAACTTGGTTGCCTCGAGAATTTCCTAATCCGGATATGTAAATTCTGACTGTGTACTGATCTTCATACCGAAAAACATCAAGTTCCTCATCGTCGTTATCGCTAGCGACTTTGTATTGCGTTAATAATACTAAATTTTATCAAGTTAAACAGCCTTTCCTCCCGACGGTGATAAAGTACTGTTTCCTATGTCAAATATCCTACGCTAAAATGTAAACTTTAATAAACTCGGACAAAGTTGGAATCTATAGTCTTTGTTTGAAATGGAAAGGTAATCATAAAATTAATAGTAAGGTGCATAATAGTTGGAAACCATTTTCCATTAGAAGTTTTAAGATGCTATTTTGTACATTTTCCATTCAAAGTAAAGAAAACCTTAAGGTAGTTTTCATATCGTAAAGTAAGCTGTATAAAATTCAGCTGCCTGGGGTTTTAACCAGTTTTCACTGAGATTTCCAATTCTTCACGGTTCTCAAAACGTTTAGACGTAAGTCATTATTAAGATGTCGGAAGAGATGACAGCCACTAGTACGAGAGTTGTCTTTTAAGCTTTGCATTTAGAGCTGTAATATAGTATTGTTTTTCGAAGTATTTTCCAAGAAGATTACACTTTGCATGTGTTCGAACCAACTCTGGAAGCAGTACAGACAAAATTGCGCTTTTGAAGGCATTGGCTGCTCTGTCTGATAACTGGAAACTTAAACCACATAATTCGTTCTTGATTGTCGAAAAGGTAAGGATTCCGTTGGGACCTAAGTCCAGACTATATGGAGAATTGTGTATTTGACATTTTGTTGCGTTAAATATTCAATTATCATGCGTGCTGGGTGCGAATCTGCCTTGTCTCAGTAGAGGATGATTCGTAGTTGGGGGTTGGTTTTTCGAGACTCAGTGATGATGCGGCAAACATGTCACGGCCATCTTTTTGGAGACACTTCGAGACCGGATGACTTTTGACGGCTTTTCTTTACTTTGGAACACCCAAACAGACGACTGGCATTGAGAAATTGTTGATTAACGTGGTGGTTCATTTCCGAAAGCAGAAACCAATTTGGTGGGGAAATCTTTTTGGGATAATTGTGAGAATTATAAGAAAAAAAATTGCGCGAAGATGTTCTCTGTTCAATTCCATTTTTCTACTAGGTATCGCACTAAAACTTTAAATTTAGGTTAACTAAAGACGAAGGTTAATTTCTAGTCCTGGCGTTTGATTAGTAGCGCCCTTTATGCCCCAGGATGTAAAACTTAGAATATATTCCTCGTAGGGAGGAGGTAAGGACTTCACGGTGATGATCAAAAACCTACTACTGTCCGAATCGTTGAGTTGCTTCAATGGCGCGTACAAGCTGTATGTATATTGTCGTAAAGGGGAACAACTCCTGGTTTCAGAGTACCACATCTTCAGTTTGAATGACACAGCGCAATTTCGCAATAGATTTCTGGGTTCCATAACATTAATCAAAAACAAACACATGGTCCTGGCATACAGTTGCCATGATTTTTCTTTAAGGATGGATATCTTTAGATTATTTTGGCCTTTGATGAAGCACGAAGGATGGAAAATGTAGACTGACAAGAAAAGCTAAGAAGAAAGTTTGAAGCAGGCGTGGATGATCGTGGTGGACATGTCGAGCACTTCTGAAATTTCTATTTTAAGAATTCATAATGTATTCTATGTTAGTTCTTTTTTAATACTTGTGTTATTTACCTGTTTTTAGAATATGAATGAATGAATCATTAATCCATGCACCCATATTATTAGAGACGTAACACATGGGCTGAAAAGTCCCGGGCCTAACATAGAAAACACGTTTTTTTTTATTCAAAATTAGCTTTATTCATCAACGTAATCTCCATCAAGAGCAACGCAATCATTCCAGCGCCGCTCTAACATTTCAATACCACTTTTGTAGAACGATTTATCTTTTGCCTCAAAATAGGCCTCAGTTTCAGCGATAACCTCTTCATTCGTGCGAAATTTCTTACCGGCGAGCATTTTTTTGAGGTCTGCGAACAGCCAGTAGTCGCTGGGAGCCAAATCTGGCGAATACGGTAGATGTGGGAGCAACTCGAAGTTCAATTCATGTAGTTTTGTCATTGTTTTGATTGACTTGTGACACGGTGCGTTGTCTTGATGAAACAAATTTCTTTTCTTTGCCATATGCGGTCGTTTCTTTGCAATTTCGGCCTTCAAACGTTCCAATAACGCTATATAATATTCACTATTGATGGTATTTCCTTTCTCAAGATAGTCGATGAATATTACACCACGCACATCCCAAAATACCGAGGCCATAACCTTTCCAGCCAATTGTTGTGTTTTCGGGCGCTTTGGACGAGGTTCGCCAGTTGCTGTCCACTCAGATGACGATCGTTTTGATTCCGGAGTGAAGTGATCGATCCATGTTTCATCCATTGTCACATATCAACGCAAAAGTTCCGGTTTGTTACGTTTAAACATGGTCAAACACTGCTCAGAATCATCAACACGTTCTTGTTTTTGGTCAACAGTGAGCAAACGCGGCACCCACTTTGAAGAGAGCTTTCTCATAGTCAAATGCTCATGCAATATAAAGCCAATACGTTCTCTTGATATCTTTACGATGCCAGCTAACTCACGCAACTTCACTTTTCGATCATGCAAAACGATTTTGTGGATTTTTTTGACGTTTTCTGGTATTACCGCCTCATTTGGACGTCCACTGCGTTCCGCATCATCGGTGTGTCTACGACCACGTTTGAAGTAAGCAAACCAACGTTTTATTGTTGTTTCTGATGGAGCGGAGTTCCCATAACACTTTTCAAGCCATTGCTTCGCTTGAACGGTATTTTTTCCCATCAAGAAGCAGTGTAAAATTAAAACACGAAATTGTTTTTGATCCATTGTTTTGAAAATAACAAAAGCAGCGTGACTCTTAGCACAAACTAAACTAGCAAACTAATGAATAGAATATCATGAAATTTTAACAGCTGTCTTTTGAAGGTTAGTACTAACTGAGAGAAAGGTGACTGCAATAAAACTAGCGTCATCTATGTGTTAGGCCCGGGACTTTTCAACCCATGTGTTACTTCTCAGTTGTTGTACAGTTATTTGAAACGTTAATCGGCGAATGTATTGCCGTCCAAGGCCACCATTCCGAGCATTTACTTGGACAATGAGGACTTACGTTAACAAAGTACCTCGAAATGCAAATATTTTTCTGTACGATGCGTATTTTTCGAGATATTATATATTGGTCAATGTTCGAAAGAAAAAAATTCAGTTCGTGTTCGTTTTGATAGCAATAATCAAATTTTTGTTACAATATTTTCCCCTAAGTCCGATCCTGGTATGATACTCTTCTTTTATAGTAAACACTTGTGTATATCGTTCGCATTACTCGTCTTCTTTGTGTTTAATTAAATTACGCTGAAGAATGTTGTCCGTTCTTCCCCTAGAAAATGTCTGATGCTTCTAATCTCTTCGTAAGTATTAAATTCCTGAAGTACTTACAAAATTCTTTCAAGACGTCTGAAAACTGTGCGGTTATTTTTAATTAAATTTGTATACTTAAGACGGTGTACTGCGAAACTTAGATGCATACAACTTAAAGTCAATAAATGAATACGTATATCTAGTAGACCATAGTACTTCTTATAACGAACGTTCGGTTTTAACGAGTCATTTTCAATGTTATGGACAATTGTTCATTAAACTTGACACAATCTGAGTTCGCATACAACGTGCCTGGATATAACGAGCACTTCTTTTAGTACGAGTAAATTTTATATTTGCAGCTGCGATTATAACGACACGTCGATACATCACTCGCATGGTACATATGGTGCTCCGTTTGCGCGAAAAGGCAGCACTGTTGTAAACAAACTTATTATAACTCGGTTACTTTCTGGTGTGTATGATGCTGTGGATACTCAGAGTTTAATCATTTGTTTTTTATACAAATTGTATATTTAACACACACGCATATCCACACTGCATTTAGCGAAGATCACATCCAAGGCCTACATCTCCATCGCTGGAAACACATAGAAGATGTTTTCGTTGCCATACTGCAGTCATTTCTCGCCTAACATCCGGATCTAGTGGCACTTTACGAGCGTGATCGGCAATCGACACCCGGGACAATTGACTGATAGCGTCGATATTAGAAATCTGAGCATCACTAGAGTTTGTGAGCTCCGTATTTAGCGAATGTCGCATATTATTGTGAGGAAAGTACCTCAAAAGTTTTATAAAGTTGTAGTGAACTTGTCACCACATTTAAATAACCGAATATCGAGTGAAACACCGCTGATTCAGCAGAGCAAAGTCGGCGTGACCTTGGTCCTTCCGTCGTTAGAGCGAAAGTAAAGGACTTCATCCTTAATAACATCATTTATTATTTAAAATTTCAAAATACAGATTTTATTAGCTAGCTAGGGATTGCTATAGGTATTTTGTCGAACACATTCCCGATGTAAGTGGTATATTCTAAATTTGTCAATATATTGTTAATTTCTTTGTTTCAATCTAATCTATTTTGCATTCAATTCACTTAATTTCATTAACGTCGTCTACATTCCATTTCAAAAAGCAAAATCCCTGATCAAAGAACTCACGTAACATTCTCGAACGCTGAGAGAAAAATTCACTAGAATATAACATATTGTGTTTAAATGTGTCTATCATTTTTACAATACGTCGTTTAACAAAATTAAATGGAAAGCAGCAGGTTCTCTAGTTATACTTTTAAAAGAGCTGCAAGTATTTGTTCCCACGAAGATGAATAAAATATTTACGGTGCAGAAACGGACGCTTACACATAAATGTATGCACGTACATACGTAATTCCACTTCGATTTATGCATGCGCACGTCTTAACTCTCGAAACTGCTACGTCGAGAAAATGAGCATTCGTCTAAAAGGAATAACATACCCGCTGTGAAAAATAAACATTCCTACAAGAGATGTACCTGACGCACGGGGCTTGTTTGCGTCGACTGCTGCACATACAAATCGCGTCTACAATTGCAACAGCGCGCCCGGTACTATCCCACTTCATTTCAATCCTAGATTTCCCCCTTGCACTAAAATATGCAAACGACATTATATGTACGAATGCGTTCCGCGATCTACGCGATAACCGTTTCACAGTCTTGCTTGAGAAGCGTTAGCTCTTAAAAGCACTTCCACAAATAATTATTGACTTAATAGCTCTCCTTTTAGAATCGTTGCCAACGCTACCAATGGAAAGGTGCAATCTCTTGTGCAAATAGGTTGTGGAAGTTAAGAGAAAAAAATTGTATTAGGGTAAACCAGGGTTAGTTTTCACCATTTTTCCTAATTTCATCTTCTGAAAAAAGTTTACGTAAAAGCAACTTACTACTTAGTTTCCAAGTATGAAGTTCTTAGCGTCCAAGTCTTCTTGATCTACAATGTGACAACAACACGCAGATACCAGGGATTTCTAATGAGTCCGCGGGGCACCTGCAGGTGGTTGTGTTAGGATCGGACTATAAGATTGACAAATATAGTGCGAAAAGCTCCAAAGAGTTTATTTCGGAAACTTAAGACTAAATGACAGAAGTCCTAGCTCCGGTACTCCGCCAGAGGTATTACACCGGATGTCCTCAAGTTAACTGTTCGAGGTGAAGACAGAGAGAAATCTAACTACCTAAAAACTACTCTAACTTAACCTAATTAAGATAGTGCGGGAGTAGTCCGTTTCAATACATACGTAGTTATGCATGTACATTTGATCTCCTAACCTTGCGAAAACAGTTCTATCTTTCCTTAAGTATTATGCCTACACGAATGGTCTCGAATACCTCAATTAGAGAAAATGTTGAATAGTTTCTTCGCCCTTTCCAAGGTTAGTCTCCTGCATTGTCCTCTATTCGGTCTGAAAAGGCTCAGGACGGTCCTGACGGGTCATCGAGGGGGTCTTCTCTAACCTCCAGTGTAGGGTACTTGTCCCTCCGTCGCCGATTGCCTCATCGGTGGCTGCAGCTGGTTGTAAAGTATCCGCATCGTTTCTCCTTCCCCGAGGTTACCTCGTCCAAGCAGTCGCCCCTTCGATTCAAAAGAGCCCTGGGCGTTCCTGGCGGCTCGTCCGTGTACTAACAAAATTAACCTACAAAACGCGCGACGCACGTGCCCCCCTCATTAATTCGTTTGAATTGTTTAAACAAACCAGAAGTATACGTATATTATACTTTATTTTTAATTAGAAAGAGTGTTTTTGAATTGAATCGCCAAAAAGAGTGCTAACTCTTGGTTAGTTTTCGGGCAAAATTACACTAGCGATATTCGATATATTGCCGGCCGCCATATTGTTACGACAGCTGATTGATGTTTAGATTGAGTATTTTTCTGGGTGCATTTGTATTCAGTTTTCTCTCTAAATTCGACATTTTGACAACTAATTGGCTGACATATTCTCCGTGTAAAACATTTTCACAGCGTTTTTCGTGGTTACGGAGGAAGTAGCAACTACTTCTGGAACCCAACTATCTCCGCCGAGAAAACGAAAATATCTGAGCTTAGGACATCTATCCTTCTCTATCGTACCATAAAAGAATACAAGGAGAAAGGACAAGTTGCCCCACGAAAAAAAACTTCCAAGGTAAAAAAACAACCGATTACCATGAAGAAATGAATGCCGAGGTGTTTGAAAGATGGTTTCGTCAAATATTGACTGTACTGCCAGACAATGCTGTTATTGTAATGGATAGTGCTACATATCACAGTCGAAAAATTGAAAAAGTTCCCACAACAACATCTAGAAAACTCGATATGCAGATTTGGTTAAAATCAAAGAATATCGAGTACGATGAAGAGATCGTAAACTTCTTCATTTTATTCGCCTCAATAAAGATCAATATAATACGCATGTGACAGATGAGACGGCCAGGAGTTCGAACAAAACTGTGTTGAGGTTACCCACCTTATCACTGCGAACTCAACTAAATTGAGTTAGTATGGGCTCAAATAAAAAATGAGGTGGCAGCTAAGAATATCTCATTCAAATTAGCAGATGTAAGGGTACTTTTACTACAGGCAATCCAGAATGTCTCTACATACAATTGGAAGAAATGTGTAGAATATGTGATTAAAGAAGAAAGAAAAATGTGTAAGTTAGATGAATTAATTGATGATATATCGAGCCATTTATTATATCAGTGGACAAAAATATTAGTTCAAGAGAAATAGAAAGTGATAGTGAATAATTATTTTAGAAGGTAATGTAATGTATTCACATGTATTTAAGGCGAGTTTATTATTTAATATGTATATGCTATATCGAATATTAGTCTAAATTGTTGTTCGCTTGTAAATAAACATATCAAAATAAGAATTATAGTAGAATCTAGCAACATTTAGACATTTCCATTAAGAAAGGTGCGGTATAGAGTTGAAACCTTCATTTTATTTATATCTTATGATGTGTATTTGATCAATAAGTATTATTCTGCAGTGTTTTCTATATTTAAATGATTAATTATCTTTGTAATGAGTAACGTATATAAAATTAATTACGTAACTACAATTTAAATAAAATCATAGCTAGTTTTAAAACTGCCACCAAGATGTAACTTTGAAAAATTCCATCACGTGAACGCGTCTTTTCATTTTACTCCTCTGAATTAAAAAATTAAGTATAGATACTGAACTTATCAGATAACACCGTTGGTCGTCATCCTGTTGTCCACCCTGGTGTGAGGGGCAGTCCCGCTTTAAAAGAAACTGGGCGCTCCACGAACCCCAGATCGGAGAGCCAGACCGTACCACAGAGTCGTCAGCTCTACCCCGCAAGACGCCTTCGCGAAGCCACTCGAAGAAATAATAAGTAAGGTCGTGATAAGATAAATGACAGTTGGAGGGTCCCGAGTCAGAAATAATCTCCATATTTAAGCTAAAAATAATATCCAGCTAAAGTAAAAGAGTGCAAAATCAAAATAAAGTAAGTTGCTTACCATCCAAGCCGCCCATAGCATCACACAAATTACTTAGTGGCCGCATGTTATGTTTATAGCACACGGATATTGAAATCGCCTTCAAAGATAATGCATTTCCTATCGATGTACTGCAAACAAGGGGCTGCCGAATTCTCTGATTCATCCAGAAATATAAATGCGATGATTCAGGAGGCACTACAACTACAAACAAAATGTTAGCAATCGGACAGCCAAAATTGCTGGCTGAATGTCATACCTCAAACTCAACAACGAATAACGAGAATTTGATGATATATAGATACTCACTCCACCGCCAAGCATAGCACCATATATTCTAACGCAACTACATATAACCGGAATAAATAAAATACGATCATCAACTGGCTTATTTAGCCAGGTTTCTCAAATACACAGTATATCAATATTTTCATTCTCGAGTAATGCGATCAGTTGATTAATTGAAAAAAAATGGGAGTTATAAAATTTATAAACATGACTACGATCTACATGTTTTAAACTCCAAATCATGCAGATATGTTTACAGGTTTATGTGACATAGTACGAGGGATGTCTTATAAGTTTGGCGTACTGGAGCATAGAGGGCGCTACTAATTAAATATCAGCACCAAAACTAAACCTTCATCTTTAATAAATCCAAAGTTTTAGCGCTATATGTATAGTGTTGTAGCTACAAAAAAACTGTCAAAGTTAACAAGTTAGTTGAAAAATGGAATTGAACGCGCAATAGTTTTTTTATCATTTTTGAGGACAATTAACTCAACAAGAAAGCCTAGCCGAGCTGATTTCTGTCTGTGGCAATGAAGTACCACATCAGTCGACAATTTCTCGTTGGTATGGCGATTTCAAACGGATGGACTGGTCTTTGCGACGATACAAAAGTAGGTGTACCAAAAACAGCATGTGAGATATCGCTAGATTGAGGCATCACTGGGGATTTCAAAGACCTCAATTCAAAAAATTTTGCATGAACAAAAAGGTTAGTTGGATGTCGCGTCTATTGACCGAAGGACATAAAGCAGGTAGGGTGGATTTGTGTCAAAAAGCGCCGGAAACCCCAAAAGTGTGTACAACATGGTTCAACGTGATTTACGTATACCAGCCAGAAAATAAACGCCAGGCGTCTGTTTGGGTGTTCCAAGGTGGAGAAAAGCCGACAAAAGTCATCCATTTTCGAAGTGTCTCCAAAATGGTGGTGGCGAAGTTTGTCTCGAAAGCAGATCATGTAGCAGCAACCTGTCTACAAGACCAGGGAACTGTTACTGCCGATTGATGTACAACCATTTCATCCTCCACGAAGAGAACGTAAGTTTGCATACAGGACGCAATCGAATTTTTAACGCAACGAAACGTCGAATTATTAGATCATTCTCTGTAGAGTCCAGACATGAGTCCCAACGATTTCTTTACCTTTCCGAAAATCAAAATCGGACTGTGTGGTCAAAGGTTCCAGTCGTCAGAAGGAGCACTCAACGCCTTCAAAACCTCAATTTTGACTGTGCCAATAAACGAGTGGAATAACTACTTCAAGTCCTTAAAAGCTATCTACCGTTTTATTCCAGCTCTACAAGCAAAACTTATCAACTCTCGTACAATTAGAGCTGACATTATAGTTCGAATATCGTATTTAAAATAGTGTAAACCTTGATATAACCTATGTATGTTAAATTGGCCGCTTAAATATTATTCCGCTTTAATTTCGAGCATACCATAATTTGCATCTGACGTGCAATCTCTTTTTCTTATATTGTCTCACATGGTACGTATTTGACATCAAGTCACCTTCTAGATCTCGCACTTGTTTAATTAATTCTGCTGCATATACCAACACCACACTTTGGAGTTACTCCATCGTTGCCGCCATTACACGTTCCTGATTAATCAATTAGCAGAGCAGATTGTAACTGTTGCCAGAACGCATGTACGCCGTGGCATGTTAATACAGAGAAACTCGGGGTCCTCGGTGAGAACTTCCAGTGTTAAATTACTCAAACACATTTCGAACATTATTAAAACTAGTCAACATGCGACGTTATCGATAAATTAACTGTCAATCTTTCGAAACGTTTGAGTTAATGACGTACTTATTTGAGACGGAAATTAAATTCCCACCAAGTTTCACTAACAGAGATCATGTGCAGGGTATAAACAACTGTGTGAGAAACGTACATACATATATGCTGTAACGGTACATTGAGCCTAATGAATAAAAATAAGCAAATTGCTTCTTTACTAAGCGAATACTAAAATTCTGTGTTGAATAAATATAGAAGCAAGTGTTGCCCTTTCCCGTTATTAATAAGCAAATACTTGGTTTTACTTGGTAGTACCTCGGTGGGGATAAACGTTTTTGTATATGTTTGTATTCAGTCTGTTGTAGGCTAACTGCACTTGCAATTTATATTGCAAATAAAATCGACCACAGAGGTAACATCGAATCTAATTATAAAATGGCAAAGTTATATCTAATGTGCTATAGTTTCCAAATATTAAAAAAAGAAGGAAGATGCATTCGTAAAATTATAAAAATACTACGAAAATATGTACATATATGCACAATTGTTATAACTAGAGACGGATTATATGCAAAGAAAAACTGGTATATATGCATCGATTTTTGAGAAAATATGCATAAACCTGTGGCATATATGCAAAAGAAATTGCGACAATATGCAAAATTTTTACATAAAATAAATAAGAGCAGAAATTTAAACATTAACTTTATTGCACAAAACTTTTTTACAACATATTTCTGATCCAATGTGTAATTAAATGTTTTTCAAAATTGTATTTCGAAACATATGTATTCTATCAGAATACATATGTTTCGAAATAGAAAAGCGTCATTCAACATCCGCAGATGTAATTTTTTGCATTTTTTAACTGTACAATACATTCTAAACTAAAATTAAAGTCGAAATCGTTTACTGTTTCACCTTCCAAAATTTTCTTAACCCTCTTCAATTTCAAATACCCCGCATTTTTAGTCATTACTTTTTAAATTTATTGTATATAGAATTATCTATTGTATCCTTAACCTTCTACATAGCATATCAAATTCGTCTACTATTTCGACTGATTCCGAAAGCGACATCCCTTGCCTTTCTAGTTTACGAATGGAACTTGAAACAAAGTTATAATTTGCCTTAATATACAAAAGGTATTGTAGCAACTCTGTCGATGTTACTATCTATCTTCTTACAGTTTTCTAGAGCAATGCAGTCAGCAGTGATTTCAAGAATTACATTTTTTATTCCTTCAAAATTATCGGCGTAAAAAATTGCAGGATCTAACTATGTACCCCA
Source organism: Trypoxylus dichotomus (assembly GCA_023509865.1). Taxonomy (NCBI): domain Eukaryota; kingdom Metazoa; phylum Arthropoda; class Insecta; order Coleoptera; family Scarabaeidae; genus Trypoxylus; species Trypoxylus dichotomus. The sequence goes on from CM042075.1 coordinate 63,849,531, forward strand.
TCTCGTAATAATCGATTCAGGAGGCAACTTAATACCACGAAGTCGCTTCTTATAAAATTGTATTCGTAAAGGTGCTTTTAAACATATTTTTTTGACATTGCTAATTTAATTATTAATAAAAGAAAATTGATTCCTAATGTCTTCGGCTACAAGATTGAACCCATGAGCTGAACAAGTGGTATTAATAATGTTACTATAAAAAAATTTTAAATTTTGCGCGGCCTTTATCATGTGTGGTGCAGCGTCGGACAACATTAGTAAAATTTTTCACAAGATATACTTCCAGGTAAAAAGAAATTTGATAAACCTTCTTGAACGAATTGGGCAATTGTCAGATTATTTGTCTTTTGAAGTTCTTTACAATAAACTAAATATGATTTACCTACAATATCTTCATGAAGAATTTCTATTACCAAATGTGCAATATAACGGCCGCACTTATCCGTACTTTCATCTACGATGATATAAATAAAATTATTTCCTATCAATTGTTGAAGTTCTGCCATTGTTTGCTGGTAACAAGATGTGACATAATTTTTTCGGGTAGGTACTTTCTTCAGGTATATTATGTTTGCAATATTTTTGCAGAAATCATTTCAAATTAACATTGTTTAATCTTGCTAATGGTATGTTAGACGAAATTAATGCGTTACACAGATCCGTATTATATTCTTCTTGTTCTGAGTTTCATGAAGTTGATGCTGCACATTGATATATAAATTCCAATATGTGATAGGGCTTTAGCGTGTTGATCAATCAGATATTTTCTCTCACAAGACACCTACAACAACAGTTGTTGGAAAAAAGTATAAGAGAAACCAATGTAAATGATTTATCGTTCTGAGAATTGTCCGTTGTCGATCTACATTAGGAATTACTAGGAATTTTTATGAATAGAAAAGATAAGAAAAAGTCTAAATATGCAATACATGCAACCACTAATTAGCGCCAATTAACTGCAATTAGTGTAATACGTCTACATATAGACTATAATTAAAAATATGCAAACAATAAAATATATGCACTTTGCATATAATCCGGTCTCTAGTTATAACACAGCAAACAATTATTCAGAAAGTGATTCAATATAAACACGAAAGTAAAGAACAAATTGACATAAATTGAATCCGCAATAAGAAAATAATACACAAAACTTTGGAAAAATTGCTCCTCTGCATATCAGAAATGGTGGTTTTGTAGAAAATTTATGTTTTCACTGCCATTTTTACATGTTATTGACAGTGACGGCTCGTACTTAAAAAATGTGGGGGTTGCAAACTGGTGGCTATGTGTCTGAAGCATTACCTTGTAAAATAGATTTAGCCAGAAAATAAAACTCTTATTAGTAAGAAGTGTTTATTACCTGAATCTTGATTGAAAGTAGGAATTTTTACAGTTCTACTTTCTTCCAAGAATTCTCGCATTGTTTCTATAATTTCTTCCGTGTTCAAACAGAGTTCCTACAATTCGGGAATTAAAATTCCATCTTGCTGAGGCCCAAACGACGCAAGCACCTTTTAGCTATTTCGTTCAATTTTTAGTAGCAGCCAACCAACGTAACTAGCGCATGAATATGCCCGAAGTAACGAAAATTGAGTTCCGAGCGGCCATCAAAATTTTAGCAAAAGAAGGATATATGGCTAATCACATCAAACAACGTTTAGGCGGGGTTTACGGTGATTCATCTCCTTCGTATTCTACTGTAAAAAAGTGAGCAAAATGTTTCCGTTTGGGGCAAGAATCTCAGGAAGACCAATTGAAGTGACAACGCCTCAACCCATTTCAATTATTGAGGATTTAGTGCTAGAAGATCGCCGTTTGCAAGTAAAGGAATTAGCAGTGATAACAAATATATCCGAAACGAGTATTCGTCGAATTCTCCATGACCATTTGGGTATGAATAAAATTAGTACGAAATGGGTACTGCGACTTCTTTTTGATCTTCAACGTGAACGTCGAGTTGAATGCGCGCCGTCGTTTTTAAACATGTGTGGAGACGTCCCAAATCTGATTTTGGAGTTCACTGTCACAGGCGACGAAACATTGGTTCTGTTTTACGATCCTCTATCGAAAAGGGATTCCGTGGAATGACGGCGACCTGATGAACCTCGTCTCCTGCTAAAGGTTTGGTCAAAGTGTATCACCATGCACAATCATACTTGAAATGAAATCGTCGCTAGTACTAAGATCATGTAGAGAAGTGACCACTATTTCGTTTAGTTCGTCCTCTGTAATTTCAGATTGATATTGGCAGAGCAGAGTCAAGTATCTCATACAAAATATTATAGATAGTATTAAAAGCTTTCAGAAATACAGCCTTATATTGTTGTTGGACGGAAAATTAAAAATTGAAGATGGTGAGAGTATTCGGGGACAAGGTGAAGTTTATCAAGTTAAAGAGATACACCGTATTCTGTATTAGAGTAGATTAAATCCAGCAAACGATTGTACAATTGGTTATAGTATTGTATTGCAATAGATTAATATCAAACTGCACATCAACCAAGATAAAGTAAACCTCTGACATGAGACAATATTATATGTCGAGTGGTAGTGTTACCTAAGAGAAGGATTGGCTTATCAAGAGGTATGACCTCGAAAATAATTTCAAATCACTTTGACAATATCAATGGGAATATAGGCAGCTATATTATAATCATAGTCATACATCTATACTAAGTATTTAAATTCCCTTGTTCCTATTACGTAAAATAATGGGACCTGGAAATTTCTTAATAGTTCGACTATATCACTAGAGGTGTCGCATCCAGAGCCACCTTATTAGAAATAAAGGCCACCCAACTCCATGGATTCTAATGTAGGCCATAAAATGTCATTAACAACGCGCACTAACACATGTCATTAAGCGGAACTGTTCTTTCCCAATCATCTTCCAAGAAACACAATCCAATGCTACCATCAGCTCACAAATCGCACCAAACTGCTACGCGTTGGGGATACAATGGTTGCTGTAGTATTTTTTCTTTGTTTTTTGAATTCCAAATGCGGCACTTCATATGAAAATAATCTTCGTCACTTGTAACAATTTTGCTGCAGAAATTATCCTCAACTACTTGTATTTTCAACAGCCAATCTGTCGGCTTACATTTCTGCGTCAGCTGCATTTTATACGGATGGTGTCGAAGACGAAATGCACCGAATGCTCCTTGGCTCTATCATTAACGACACCATCTTTAACTGTGTATAAAGCCGCAACACGAGGACGTTCTAGCTACTTTTGGTGTATAACGAATTCGACTTGTTCAAATTTCTTCGTTACTTTCGCGATTGCGTTGCGACTTGGTGCTTGGCTATGGCCAAATTGAATGAGAACTTTCATTCTCACAACCTAATTTTCGACTGTTATCTATCAAATAGAGACGTTGAAACTTTTACCGCTTAGAAATGTCTAAACATTTAAAATATTGCTTTTGTGAAACTCGTTGCATGTTATACTATAATAATACTGTAGCGATATGTACATACAAGTGAACACTGCAGCGCAATATCTAATATTACAAACTTTTTCGAAGCGATTTCATTTTAAACAAGTTCCACTATAGTTATGTGAAAGTAGTGATATACTTTACTAACTCACTTCGGAATAAAACAAAATACTTCTAGGTAAGATGCCTCCTTACAATTATACTGAAAGAAACTTTGATATATGATAAAACATAAAGACAACATTCGAACTTCGGGTATTTCATCTTACTTAACCTAGTTCTTCTATCTTCCAGTAATATATGTTTCTACGTTTGCGAAACGGAGGACGATCAAACGACGACCAAGCGTAATTAAACTCACTACGATCTCAAACCTTCAACTCGTCCCATCGGTACTTCTCTATTTAGTTTGAAAATTTTTCTCCTCTGTCATTACCAAATCGTTAGTTTTATAAAGTTGAATCGGCTGTTTTCCATGCTTCATTATATGTATTTCCCGTTTTAGAGCTTCAGATACGTAACGTAGCCTCGCTCCATTCCTTTGATCTAACCTCATACACTCTTTGTGTCATTAATTTCCATGCAACCTTGCCTAGCCTTTGTACGTACTACTCTTTAATTGTCCTTCCTGCACTATCACTTGCACTCGTACCGCCATTATCTTTTTAAATACGCGTAACATTTCTAATTCCCTTTTATCTGCAGCTCCTGTTCGGTTCTTTGCGGTATGTACTTAACGTGGAATAATAATGCGGCACAACAGAATTGAACTATAGAATTTTTTTTTGGATATTCAGCTGACAATGAACGGATATGATTATTTTATACGGGTTAGGCCAAGCGTAATTATGATTATTATATACACTACCGCTCATAATAGTATAGACACTTCCTACTTCATGAAAAATCTGATACTTGCTTTAAAACTTTAAACAAAACAATTATAAGAAAGATATTTATACATGGACGACTTATTGCACATGTGTACACAAAAGAAAAAGTAGTAATGAACATTACATAAAACATAAAGTAAATTATACTTTTTCTCATCGAAAAATCCATTTCATAACACATGGGCTGAAAAGTCCCGGGTCTAACACATAGATGACGCTAGTTTTATTGCAGTCACCTTTCTCTCAGTTAGTACTAACCTTCAAAAGACAGCTGTTAAAATTTCATGATATTCTATTCATTAGTTTGTGAGTTATTGTGCTAAGAGTCACGCCACTTTTATTAGTTTCAAAACAATGGATCAAAAGGATTTCGTGTTTTAATTTTACACTGCTTCTTGATGGGAAAAATACCGTTCAAGCGAAGCAATGGCTTGAAAAGTGTAATGGGGACTTCGCTCCATCAGAAACAACAATAAATCGTTGGTTTGCTGACTTCAAACGTGGTCGTAGAGACACCGATGATGCAGAACGCAGTGGACGTCCAAATGAGGCGGTAACACCAGAAAACATCAAAAAAATCCACAAAATCGTTTTGAATGATCGAAAAGTGAAGTTGCGTGAGTTAGCTGACATCGTAAAGATATCAAAAGAACGCATTGGCTTTATACTGCATGAGCATTTGACTATGAGAAAGCTCTGTTCAAAGTGGGTGCCGCCTTTGCTCACTGTTGACCAAAAACAAGAAGGTGTTGGTGATTCTGAGCAGTGTTTGGCCATGTTTAAACGTAACAAATCGGAATTTTTGCGTCGATATGTGACAATGGATGAAACATGGATCCATCACTTCACTCCGGAATCAAAACAATCGTCATCTGAGTGGACAGCAACTGGTGAACGTCGTCCAAAGCGCCCGAAAGCACAACAATCGACTGGAAAGATTATGGCCTCGGTATTTTGGGATGTGCGTGGTGTAATATTCATCGACCACCTCGAGAAAGGAAATACCATCAACAGTTATTATTATATAGCATTATTGGAGCTTTTTATGGCCGAAATTGAAAAGACACGACCGCATATGGCAAAGAAAAAAATTTTGTTTCATCAAGACAACCAATGTTACAAGTCAATCAAAACAATGGCAAAACTACATGAATTGAACTTCGAATTGCTCCCACATCCACCGTATTCGCCAGATTTGGTTCCCAGTGACTACTGGCTGTTGGCAGACCTCAAAAAATGCTCGCCGGTAAGAAATTTCGCACGAATGAAGAGGTTATCGCTGAAACTGAGGCCTATTTTGAGGCAAAAGATAAATCGTTCTACAAAAGTGGTATTGAAATGTTAGAGCGGCGCTGGAATAATTGCGTTGCTCTGATAAGTGGATGAATAAAGCTAATTTTGAACCAAAATGCCGTGTTTTCTTTGTTAGGCCCGGGACTTTTCAGCCCATGTGTTAAGAGTTCGCACAATTCGTTGCATTCTTTCTACCAATTTCCTCAGTGTATCTTCATGCATTGGACATTTTCTTCTAATTCATCTGTCCAGTTCGTCCTACAGAAGCTTTATCGGATTAAGATTCGGACTCTGGAGAGGCCATGTCATTACCGTTAATATTCCTTCATTCCCTGCATCAGCGAGGTAGTTTTTGGATAACGACGTGTGCTTCGGGTCGTTATCGTACATCAACTCAAAATTTTTGCCTATTAAGCGCAATTTGGTTGAAAGAGCATTTATTTCTAATATCTCGCGATAATTTTCCCTCCTAAAATACCTCCAGGAAAAGAGCATAGCGCCAACTAAATTTCATAAAGACATTATAGCAACTATTGGTGAGTCCACAGTTTCTCATGATATAGTCAACCGCGAATTTGTAGGCGTCTTTTGGAAGGGTATCAAGCAAACAAAGAGAACTTTAGTCAGTATGTGACCGTGGTCGAGCCATGGGTGCACCACTATGATCTCGAGACCAAAGTGAAAAGTAGAGAGTGGAAACATCACGATTCTCTTCATTATTCCATCAATTTTTACAAGGTTCTCTTTGCACTTAATGACAAACAACCCCATACAAGAATATAACCACCACCTTTCTTTATTGTTGGAGTACTCCACTCAGGACGCTCTTTCTCGTCTTTTGAGCGCCTGACAAACGACTTTCTTGCAGCAATACGGCTGTGGATGTTTGCTTCTTTTAAACGATGTTTCACTGTTCTAACGAAAATCTTCTTGCTTACACTAACATCCATATTAATACTAATACTAATATGAATATCAATACTAAACCACCATTGGCATTAGTATGTAGTAGTATAATTACGTTGGAAATTGCAAGAAAATTGTAATTTTATCACCTTCCTGCTTCTAGCCAGATTCATTTCGGCCTTAATTTCAGGAGCCATTAATCGTCTATTTCTCTTACTAAGCAATTTTATCCGTTCACCGTCTCCTCTGGATGGACAATTTTTGCTAGCAAGTATACCAGATTGTTCGAAGCGCCGAACAGTTTAACTTACTGTGGATTTTTTTACATTAAGTCGTACTTCTGTACAGAATATTCTTCTTGATGTAGTGTTAATACTGCTCATAGTGCACTATGCAGTTTTCCCCGAGGCATTTTTATGCAGACATTAAATTATTAACTCGCACAAAGAAATAACAATATTGAGCTGCACGTAACGGCATCTAATGATAAAGTAAACACATTGTTAATGTAATTTATGCATACTTTATGGGGTAAATACCAACTCTGTAGGAACTCAGTCAATTCTTAGAATTCAGGTTTCATTTAAAGTGTCTTAAAATGTCTATCCATATATTAGTTAAAATATCTATATCTGCTTTTGTTAGTACTTTTCCTAATCATTTCACGATTTTAAAAAGTACTATTCCAGTTTTGCTGTTTATCAACTTAGTTCTTTAATTAGTAAATTGTGTACATACTTTTAGAATTATTATATTAATAAAAGTACTTCTGTTTAAAATCTTTGTATCCATTCTGTTGTGAGCGGTGGTGTATATGATTATATTAATTTGTTTCAAAGAAAATTCAATATAAAACGCTTCTATTTCTTTAGGCATTTGTTATTGCTGCTTGCGCTATAATAGCTAGAAAGAATTCACACCTCCTAATCTAAATAATAATTATACTGTATAATTAGAAAAAAAATGATATTTCATTTCCTGTTTTTCAGCCTATAGTGAAGTGATCCTCTTAAAATACTACTACAATATTCCACAAGGATATTGATAGACTTTTTCCCTGTACACCATTATTTACAGTTTTCCTGTGAACTGCTGATGATAATAATTTATTATCCAAAAACATCTAGGTATTATATATGCAATGATAACTATCCGGTTTGGTTCTCTTGTGGTAGTAAACACTTATTATAGAAAAAACATAACGCATTTAAGCAGCATATGAAAAACAGTACCTAATTGTATTATAACACTTACAAAAACTTTCGATTCCTATCTATGTTTAAATAGCTATAGTCTTACTTCTCGTTCACAGAAGACAATATGAATGGAGATTCCAAAATTTTTTAAAATTTTATAAAGTCTAAACGCAAAACTAAGGGTCCACCTAAAACGATGTTTGATAATCATGATTCCTTCGATAACTTGGAAGTTATCTGTAAGCTAACTCCAATCTATCTACTGTGATTACTGCTACACTAAGCCCAATTTATTTTTTCGACCAATATTGTTCCACGTTACGGGAACATTGCCTTTGTTGTGCCTTTGTATAAGTTGGACGATCGGACACATGTTTGTAACTGTTGCACAACATACGCTTTATTCACTATGGGCAAAGGCTGGAGTCAATTGTTACGGATAAAATAATATATATGTACCTTTGGTTTTTATTCTTTTTCTGAACAACATGGTCTTGTTCGCGGTAGAAGCATTGAAACCAACCATTTAGTTTAAAATCAGATTGTTTCTCAATCGCTGTAGAATGGTTTCAAGTTCAGGAACAAGCGTGTACAAAAAATTTTATCTGACAGTAAACGTTTTCAGTGATTGAGAAAGGTTTCAAAACCACCCTTGAAAAAGATACATAAACAGGCAAAACTGAAATTTGCGCAAATTCATATGAGATGGGATCATGAGAAATTTAACTTGGACGAGCCTGATGGTTGCAGATATTATTGGCACGATTTGCACAAGAACACTGAAGTTGCGATGAGCCGAAATTTTGGTGGCGGTGATGTAATAGTTTGAGGGGCTTTTACCCGTAATAATAAAACCCCTATATATTTTATTTCTAATATTTCTAATAGAGTTTGGTGTACAGTTGCAGATGGAAGACAGGATATTTGAGCAAGACAATAAATACAGCAATCCATAATTCCAGTGGTTTCATTAAAAAGAAATTAATTTATTACAATTGCTTGCTGCCAATAATAAATAATAGCATGAAAGAATTATAATCTGCGTTGATGTGTTGGAATGATATTCCTATATCAAAATTAACCAAATTAATATACAGTATGAAAACCCGGAGGTTTGAAGTTATTTTAAATAGAGGATCTAACAGTTACTACTAAGTTTAGAAAGAATTATACATTTTTTTATATTATTATTTATTTTATTTATTAGTTTTGTGTTTTATAAATATTTCTCTGTTTCGCGTTTCCATTATTGTAAATATTCTCGGTATAAAATATAATATTTTTTTAATGTTATGTTTTCTTGCACTTACGTTTCTTTGTAGTTCAACATTAACTTCCATGCGTAATTTGCCGAAGATATTAAGAAAATCGTTCATATTTCATATTCAAGCTCACATAGAATTATATAAATTTCGCTAAGTGAATATGTATTCCTTTCTAATTTCAATTTCTATTTATTCATTTCATAAAATCATTACATTTACATTTATAAATGTTTCGGGAGCTTTTTGTATTAAATCAAATCAGAAAGTCTGGATGTATAAAAGGAATCTATTATATAGCTACCGCTTCGGATTTAATTTAGCATTTTCGTCAACGTTAGTCCAAGTACAAATCATATAGAAGCAATTTACCGGATAGCTTGCGGAGCAAACAGAAAAACAAGCGTCTTGTGAGAAATCGTTCTGGGAATGTAAACACATCCAAATATTTCTGCATAAAATAACACAAGCACTAAATCTCGCCATTGCGAAAGCGAAGAAAAAAAATTGCGCTGATGGACTCCCTGTTGACACATCCCGCTTCTATTTGTCGACAGTAACAACGACTTTAACGTAACATCTAAAAACGAAGGAACGTTGATGTAACAGCAAACAACGTAGAATTATGCTCAGGTTCGTCCGATAGTTCTTGAAACTGTAACTACGTCCGACCTGTTCTAATATGTACTTGTGGTGCTGAAAGGAATTACGAATTGTAATAGTTTATATATGCTATAAAGTAATTATTAAATACATATGTACATGGTGCATATGAGGTTCTCGTGGGTATAGTATGCATTGTTTCTTTTTTCTCGGATTCTCCGCGTTTCTTGACTGTTCTGGAGAAGACCTTGTTGATGTTTCGGTGGCATCGAAGCTACCTTCTTCTCAAACGTGCTACGATCGGCACAATCCCTCAGAATACAAATATTCAAAGCAATGTTGTCAGCACAAAAAATCATGTGCACTGTGTTCTGGGACAGACGGGGCATTCTGCTTGTTGAGTTCTTTTCCAGAGGTGAAACAATCAGTGCACAACGATATTGTGAAACATTGGTTGCATTCATTGAAATGCTGTGCTGCAGCGCTATTAAAAACAGAACAGATTACCTGGATGGTTGTCGGGTAACATAAGGCGCGAATAGATTCAATTTGAACGCGCTAAGTTCTTTAATACTTTTTTTCTATTTTCTTAGATTAAAGTTAGTGTATGTCATAATTGGCATTTTAATAAGAATGTATCTTATCATTTGATTAACTTCTTTTTAAGTTAATTGCGGTAGCAATAATTCGGGCACTTTACCAATGATTATCGAAAGAATAGGCTTCAATAACCAAGAGCATGTAAATCGAATTGCCGTTTGGAAAGTAATTACTAAAGGGTTTATGCAATGCCATAACTCATAATAATGAAATAGTGACCCAGACGTTGGCTGCCCAGCCGAAGTGGAATGATATTGTAAAGTAGCTAGTGAACAAAACGTACAGTCAGAAATCTTACCGTTAATATTTTATTGTTTGTATAAAACCTGTATGCTTCTGTACTCTTCAGCAGCTTCTAATAGGTTGGTTGCGCATAAAACTTCAGTCATGGGTGCACCACTATGATCCCGAAATCAGTGCAAAGTAGATAGTGGAAACATCACGCAAATTTAGGGTCGTGCCGTCTGCTGAAAACGTTTTGCTATCTATGTTCTGGGATTCTCAAGGAATCATCCCGACTATTTCCAAAAAGAGACAGAGCATAACAGGTGCCTACTCCGCACAATTTATTTCTAGATTGCGAGACACTATTAAAGAGAAACGCCGAGGAAAGTTAAAGTATGGTGTGCTGTTCCATCAGGATAATGCTACCAGCCACACACCTGGCATTGCTATGGCTGTTCTACACCAAGCAGGCTTTGAATTAGTAGAGCACCCGCCATATTCGTCGGATTTGGCCCCTAGTGAATAGCGGCTGTTACCCAAATTAAAATAAGTCTTACGTGGAGCAACATTTTCTGGTGAATATTAAGTGATACAATCTGTAGAGAGCCTCGAGTTTTTTTTACAATTTTTGGAGGAGACTGCATTACATATAATCGGTATCGAAATATGAATATAAAAGCGCTCCTCTGCTCTTATAATATCTGTATTTTGTACAGTTCTCTCTTCTTTGTTTTTGATTATTTGGATTTCCTCTATGATCTATTTTATTAGTGTATGCTTCTCCAAATTATCATAGTTTTTGGAGCACAGTCTTTTCATCTAAACATGGTTTATAACTTAAAACATGCACCTACTTCAATGGTTTCTTGTCACTTTCATCAACTATTTCCACGTTGCTCACTCAACAAAAGTTAATGTCTTAAAGACTCACGTGGCAATCTCTAGGTTCTAATTTTGCACCGCATTTTATTCTGTTGAGATTAGGGATTTGTTTTCTCGTTATTGTAGCGCTGCAATAAAGCGTATAATTTTTCCACAGCTTCAAGAAAGCGCCGCAAAGCGTGACGTCATTTTGGGACGTCTAGGTAATTTTACTTTACAGCGCCACAGCGCGGCGCTTCCCTAAATGCAATAAGTGAGAAATCTTCGGCGCCCAATTCAAAACAAAAGCCATGAAAAGCTCAATGGCTTGTGTGTTGCTTCATGACAACGTACGTCCTTATTCCGCTGGTGTCCCTCAAAACCATATAGAACTATTCGCTTGGGAGCAATTTGATCACCCGCCCTACAACCCGATCTCGTATCGTCTCCGACTCCCACTTATTCTTGAACTTGAAGCGTCATTTTAGAGGAAGGCGCTTTAACAGCGATGATGACGTAAGAAACGGTTCTGTTGTAGCTGTTTTCATTGGCCGCATCTTTTTATGAAGAGGGTATAGAAATGGTTTTCTGCTATGACAAATGTCTAAGCACTTGTGGTAGCTATATAGAAAATTAACTTAGGAAATGCTTTTTCATGTAGAAATATATTTATCTTTATAGCTTTTTGTCTAACTTAGAACTTACTTTCCGGACAAACCTTGTACAACTTTACATGAAGGAAACATGTATGAAAAAGTATATATTTCCTTCAACGGAGAGATCGCTTCTACCCGTGTAAGCTTTTTATTGCCAACCAGCCGTAAATTAAACATTGTTCTTTTCCGCGAACGTTATTTATTTGTATTAATTATCCGCAGTACCAACAGAAATACCGCATCAACATTTTCAGCGAATTCAACACGATTTGACCGAAGAACGGTCGACGCTTAGTTCATCAAACGCACGTTAAATTTAATCGAAATGCTTGCTCTGCCTTAAAAGTCTCGCGCAATTTAAAAACGATAAAACTGCAATAAACAGAACCGGAAACAATGACCACCGATTTATTTCTAATTGACGTAAATATACTTCTTTTAATGCAAGGCGATTCCGTTAAAATAAAAGGTCGGTAACGATATTACTCCAGATTAATTAGGACGGTATCCCTACTTTCGCAATTATAAATGGTAACATCCATTTTTATTCTTTGAGTTCTTTAGCTGTCTAGCTTTAATTGCTGTATACTTAGCTTAGCTGGAACATAAAAATAAAAAAATGGTGGATGCACCGGTAATAACCATGGAATGTGTATTTATGTGTTTATTTTGTGAATAAGATGGTTTATCTATTTTCCACATATTATTCCATTCTTTTAAAAATATTTCGCATGTATGAGATTTCTTGACGTTGAATTAATCCTTGCTTCTTTTCTTTAAAGTTAAAGCCCATATGGGTTGCTAAAAAGGACTTGCTAAGGGGAACAATTTTCTCCGTTTGCATCTAACGCATGCATTTAACGATTTTAAGGTAACATGCATTTGCCACCTGAAACTTTGCTCATAATAATCGCTTGTGATTTGAAATTTCATCTATTTGATAAGTTACCGTTTCATGACTTCTAGAATAAATGCAATCCCAATTGGAAGCATCTCGGCGAAAGAAACAGAACCATATGCTAACTGTGCGCAACTACATCAAAAACATGACCAAAGCCGCGGTAAAAGAGAAAAAACTGTGATTATGGATCGATGAAATAAGACATAAAAAAACAATCTGCTTTGAATATTGTAGTGCTTATCGCAGACACTCTTATAGCAATATTTCTCATTGAATTAGCCAGCAAACGATTCAAAGAGTGGCGAAGTAATTGTGAAGGCAGAGCTGGATACGCTAAAAACTTTCAACTGACCAACTGTTGATGTATGTAGACGATGGTGCAACTACAATTTGTACAATAGATCGTTCTCTTAAAGAAGACAGTAAGAGACTTTCATTTGTGGCATGTGAAGTTCATGCCTTATACCTTGTAGCATAAAGTATTCCACGATGTAATCTAGAGATGGGTGTATTAATTCCAAATACCAACAAAGTGTTTTTGAAATATTCCAATCGAATTCGAGAATTCCACAGACTGTGTCCTGGTATTTCTGAGCTACCAAATTCAATTCTCACTCGCTGAGAAGATACTTGGAAGTAGGTTGCGAGGATTTCCAGCAAATAATATCTGAGGTTCTCTGATTCAACGTGAACGAAACTGCAGCAATTAAAAAAGTTAGAAGAAATTTTAAAATGCTTCCGTTGAAACCGATTCTTTTCGTATATACCCTAGCAGCTATTATTATTTTTATTATTACTATTTTTATTAATTCCTGATCAAATTAACTTAATTAAATTGAAATGTAATATAGTTTTAAAAGTAGATCAAACAGATACATCCAGTGTTCCATGCATGACCTTACCGAACATCACTTCTGCGATTTTACCTAGAATTGTTGATAGAATGAAGAGGAATTGTAGCGCTGACGCTGATGAGATATGGGCCAAACATATTGAAATAAATTATGATCTAGTTTTCCTTTACTTTTCAAAGTAAACAGAAATCATTGAGTGATTGTACAGTTTGCAACGACGTGAAGTGTGCCATTGTAACGGCAGTTCGAAATGTATCATCTACAGATTCCTTGTTAAATTTTCAACCCATCTGTATGTTGCCTCTAATCGATAAAATTATTGAGAGGTGTGTTTGCGATAATTTTCTAAATTACCTAGAAGAGTTTAAGTTGGATGACAATCAGTATAGTTTTCGTTCTGGTAGGAGCACTTTCAGGATACTCGAGACCTTTCCCAATACTATCAACAAGGACTTTGAATTATGCTCTAATTTTGATGAACGTAAATATTTGGCTTGTCTTTTTATGGATTCCGCTAGGGCGTTCCGATTGAACACCCGGAAATATTACGCATGTTAGATAATGTTGGTGTAAGATGTTCGCTATTGACATGATTTGAGAGCTACTTAAAAAGCATAGTTGTTATAAGGTTAAAATCAACATAACACATGAGCTGAAAAGTCCCGGGCCTAACAAAGAAAACACGGTTTTTTTGGTTCAAAATTAGCCGGATTCATCAACGTAATCTCCATCAAGAACAACGCAATCATTCCAGCGCCGCTCCAACATTTCAATACCACTTTTGTAGAACGATTTATCTTTTGCCTCAAAATAGACCTCAGTTTCAGCGATAACCTCTTCATTCGTGCGAAATTTCTTACCGGCGAGTATTTTCTTGAGGTCTGCGAACAGCCAATAGTCGCTGGGAGCCAAATCTGGCGAATACGGTGGATGTGAGAACAATTCGAAGTTCAATTTATGTAGTTTTGCCATTGTTTTGATTGTCTTGATGAAACAAAATGTTTTCTTTACCATATGCGGTCGTTTCTTTGCAATTTCGGCCTTCAAACGCTCCAATAACGCTATATAATATTCACTGTTGATGGTATTTCCTTACTCAAGATAGTCGATGAATATTACACCACGCACATCCCAAAATACCGAGGCCATAACCTTTCCAGTCGATTGTTGTGCTTTCGGGCGCTTTGGACGAGGTTCACCAGTAGCTGTCCACTCAGATGACGATCGTTTTGATTCCGGAGTGAAGTGATGGATCCATGATTCATCCATTGTCACATAGCGACGCAAAAATTCCGATTTGTTACGTTTAAACAGGGCCAAACACTGCTCAGAATCATCAACACGTTCTAGTTTTTGGTCAACAGTGAGCAAACGCGGCACCCACTTTGAACAGAGCTGTCTCATAGTCAAATGCTCATGCAATATAAAGCCAATGCGTTCTTTTGATATCTTTACGATGTCAGCTAACTCACGCAACTTCATTTTTTGATCATTCAAAACAATTTTGTGGATTTTTTTGATGTTTTCTGGTGTTACCGCCTCATTTGGACGTCCACTGCGTTCTGCATCATCGGTGTCTCTACGACCACGTTTGAAGTCAGCAAACCAACGTTTTATTGTTGTTTCTGATGGAGCGGAGTCCCCACAACACTTTTCAAGCTATTGCTTCGCTTGAACGGTATTTTTTCCCATCAAGAAGCAGTGTAAAATTAAAACACGAAATTGTTTTGGATCCATTGTTTTGAAAATAACAAAAGTAGCGTGACTCTTGGCACAATAACTCACAAACTAATGAATAGAATATCATGAAATTTTAACAGCTGTCTTTTGAAGGTTAGTACTAACTGAGAGATAGGTGACTGCAATAAAACTAGCGTCATCTTTGTGTTAGGCCCGGGACTTTTCAGCCCATATGTTATATAAAGTTACATATGGTATCCCACAAGGGAGTATCTTGGGACCACTGTTATATTTGATATACATACATATGTAAGTAGGTGGATCTTTTAAGACATGTCAGCACTATATGTACGCTGACTACACAATAATAATGTCAACGCATGAGGCCCCTGATAGTGCCATGCACAATGTTCAGGCAGATTTTGACAGCTTTGGGTGCACAACAAATGTCTTTTTAGAAATTCTGGTGAAACAAAACAACTGATTATTTCCTCACTTCACTTGCCTCGCGCAGCATACTAGAAAATTGCAGTGCATACTAATGAGTTCCTCCAAGGGGAACGAAGGAAGCTATATGATTATATCTGCCAGATTAGACTCGCTACTAAACAGAGAGATCTTGGTGTTATAGTAAATCGGTGCTTCCTCTGGAGCGAGCATATTCGTAATGTTATTCATAAGTTCGGACACTTAGCTAATCGGTTCTATTATATACAGTTTCATTTATCTAAATCTAGGTTGGCACTAATATATAAACCACTTGTCCAATCAATACTACCATATGCAATAATTGTTTAGGGATCGGCTTCAGCCTACTACACAGAATAAGTTTATTAAATTTTTGCCGCCCATCTTAAGCATATATCTAGATAAGTACAGATAGAATGTCTGTTAGGATGTTATATAGATGGCGACTTGCTATTGAATTTTATTTTGATGAAAAACATTGTGTTCAACTGGCTCGCAACTGAAATACCAGGGCAGTCACGTTGCTGAAGTTTAGACAAGCCTCATTCACTAATAAATACAGACAAGGAACTATGAAACTTATGGTACCAAGACTATTCAACGAATTGTCGTGTAATATGGACAATTTGGAAACACTTACCATTTTACAACAGAAAGTTCGACAATTTTCAGACCTTAATGATTTGTGATTGGTATTATGGTACTGTAATAGTTTGTGTGTTTCTGATGTTAGGCAGCGTGGTGGATGTTTGTTATTAGCATGTGCTCCCTCTTTGTATTTTGATGGCAGTAGTAACGCACGCTGATAATTGCTGGTACTCGCAGTACCTTTGCTCTAAAATTCACTTACGTGTGGTAATAAAATGTTGTCACTGACAAGCTGATCTACAGCTTAGTGGCAATTAATTAATATGCATATTTATGAAAAAAAGTAATTATCATTGTTGATCTTCTTCTTCTTTACTTCAGGTTTTAGGCACTTTACCTATTACGACACCAATCTTTTATTTGATCAGCCTACACTTATCCTTCCTGAACATCTATAAATTTTCGCTCTGATGGGCAATCTCGTCCCTTGCATCCGTTCCACGTGTTCCACTTATTTTTGGTTCCCTTTATTCTCAAAGATCAAAGATCTTTAGTTCTGGTTCTTATATCTCTGTTTCTTATTCTATCAGATCTTGCGCAACTTTTCACTTTTCTCAAAAATTTCATATCCGGTGTCTGTATCCTGCTTTCTTGTTTTTTCGTTGTTGTGTATGTTTCACTAGCATGTTAGAGGGTTAGTACTGCTATTGTCTTGTATAATTTTATTTGTGTGTCCTTTCTTGTTTTGGTTTTTAACGTTCTGCTGATTGTTCCACAGATATGTGTGAATTTATGCAATTGAGATACATCGCAGCCTAAATACTTAGTGTTTTACCTGTTCCAGTGCAGTATTATCTATGACTATTTTTGTCTTAGTTGGATATTTACCCAGGAAAGCTATGGTTTCGGTTTTATTTTTTATTATTTTATTGTTGATATTGCCATTATTATTGTGAACGACATTGTTGAGTGGAGTCCTGCGCTGGCGCCGGTTGGGGTTGGTAGTTTCCTGCCGATACTAACGGGCGGCAGCGGCGTTCCCAGCGTAAGGATTGCATTATTATTAATATTATTATTATTTTCACAAAAATCAAATCTCTAGACAGCCATGACAATAAAAACCACTAAGTCGATAAATTAGAAAAGCAAATGTAGATAACTCATAATGTTATTGACTGGATGCGAAATCATTAACTTTTATGTGTGCTCCGCCTCGTTTCTATTATCCACTATTTATAAAACTTTCAATAAGTAGGGATTTAAAACGCTTTAAAAATCCTTAAATACCATAACGACCAATTAAAAATTGTTCGAAATATGTACGTACGAGAGAGCGGCTTGAAACTCCTGCAAGACGGATACGGAACGTCAAGCAAAGTTTCGCAGACGAACGCCTAAATATTAATATTAGAAAGTCAGCCGAAGCTGTGGAACCGTATAATACAGTTTAGCAGTTTATAATACAGTTAGCGGGGACTTAAACGAGGTTTTCTCCGGAGAGCCGGCGAAGGATGGGAGATGTGGGGACGTAGCTGGTACGTTGAACGTGTGGCGCGTTTATTAATGTGCTTTTCAGAGCACTCCGCGATTATTTCAAAGAATTACGCGAACACTACGGCCCTGAAAGGCTGCAGTTCACCATTCAAAAGCCCGAGACCCTAAATCGCGGTTTTTAAAGCGTTTTTAATGCTCCAGCGAATGCATGCACTATAGCTAGAAATTAATTAGCGACTTCATTAAGCATTTCGTGGATAATTTTGAATAGATATTGTTTGTGGAGAGCAGAACGGACAAAACGCAGAAACGTATTGCTTTGGTGAACGTGTTAGATGCACCAATACTAGCGTGAAATTCATGGAATTGGACAAAAGTCAATTATAAAATTAATTGCAATTAGCAATTAAATAATATACAGTAAATATCAAGTGCTGCAAATGCGCACAGTAATTTTCTAAACCTATTGTAACGATTAAAGCAATTTAATTAGTAATGTTAAAATTATAATTTCCTTGTAATTAACCAAAGTAATTAAATTTCTGAAAAAATGTCAGTCCCGGTAGGATTTGAACCCACGACCTCTGCGTTACCGACCCATTGTGCTACCATTACACCATATCACCGAATGTCAGTTTAAATTGTTTTAATACCCAGATGTCACAATGTCTGTAGATATATCGTAATATTTCAGCAGACACAATAGTATTAAAGGCAACTTCTTACCAATTAAACTAATATAATAAAAAATAAACAATAATACAATAAGACATGTACGTAAATGTTTTCTTGCTACTTAAATCATAAATTCTTAAATCAATCACAAAGAAAAAATCGCTGAGGAAGTTATTAAAGTTTCTTGGCATATGTGACAGAGGTGGTTTAAATAATACATTAGTTCTTGCTCTCGGAACTATAAGAGTTACGTCACAACATGTGTTACAAAGAGGTACGTGAAAATCTATGTATTTCAATAAATTCAATAAGAAATTTGCTCTGTATTGATTTCTTCTATCAGATAAAACTTCGAAGTTATGTAAAGACAATCAATACCTCTGTCAGGGTAAACTCCAGAAGTCTTGAAACTCAAATATTTTACAAACCTTTTTTGAATTCGTTCGATTGTTAGATGTTGGTAGGTATAATATGCAAACCATATTATACTAGGGAAGTTGATCCCCCTATTGTAAATAAATCTATATTATTATTTGAAACTCACTTAGTTGAAATCAGAAATAATGTCGCAAACATTCTGGATACTAGTAACAGTGGGCCATCATATATACCCGAATATACCCGAAAAGCAAAGGAAGTTTGTGATATTAGTCAGATCAAAGATAAGTCTAGCTTTGCTGAACACTTAGCTGCAACTTCTCCATATTATACTGATAAGTTTGATCAGCATAGCCTCCATCCTCCTAAAAAACCTTTCTCATGAATGTGTCTTTCAGGAAACAATTAAGTTTTACCCATACATACTTTGATTAACAGAAATTCCTTACTGAACTAAGCGTAATTTATGAAATGGAAGATTTCAAATCAATCCCCGGTTTGCTCTTACTTTATGACAACATTTCACAAGACAAGTGAACTAAGTGTCACTTTTACTGAAACTTTAAAACTTTCAAAAATTCTAATTTACAATTCGGATGACAACAGCTGAAGCAGAACGGTGCCTTCCTACTTTGGAAGGAATAACAACTTTCTGAAGAAACAGCATGATCCAAGAAGGATTTTCTGCATTGGCTATGCTTTCTCAAGAAAAGGATTTTATCGTAGTAAGTATTCCAAATTTTAATAAGAGTTACAGATAAATTTGCTACTACTAAAGATCGTCGCATGAATTTTCTATTTCAATAAAATTATTTCTTTATAACTACCCTAGCAAAATACATTTTTAATAAAGGATACATAGTCACCCACTGTAAAAGGTACTGGTGTTACTTAAACTTGTAAGTGTTCAAAAATAAAACTCCCACTTTTTATTTAACTTAATATAATGTAGTGAATGGTGCAGCGTTAATAAAATGAATACGAGATTATTTTGTTGCTCCTACTCTCTACACTCGTTTTTGGTACAATCATAGAATGGAATACTCTAATGCAATGATAATGATGATAATGTGACGAGGGTCGAGTGCAACTGCACCAGACAACACCGCAGTCAACTGGACCAACGTACCAACCGCGCCAAACATAAAAACATAAATTAATACACAAATGCTCCAACAGGTACACTCGGTGAAATTTCTATGGTTCCATATAATTTTGTAGCGACCCAAGACTGGATATTTCAGCAAGACAATGCTGACATCCATAATTCCAGATAACCACGGGAATAATTTCATCTCTAGTATTCCCAATTATGAATTTAAATTTCCAGCCGCGTAGTTGTCAATTGGTGGCGCGGGCCAGGTCGGTAAAGTAGGAGGATGTTGAAGTTAAGAAATTAGGTACTAGGCATTAATATGAAATAATAGAGATGTAGGAGAACCGAGTTGTGTTTCTGTTATAAATCTACTACACATCAAAAGCAAATCAATTTATTACAGTAGCCTGCTCGTTCTCACCGATCTGAACCTGAACCTAAGATCTTTGGGGAATATTGGCAAGAGAAGTGTATGCCAAGAATAAACAATACAATAGCGTCAAAGGACCAAACTCTGCGATAAGGAGGTGTTAGAATGATATTCCCATTTCCTATTGATAGAAGTTTAGTATAATTTCTTTTTTAATTTGATTTATTAATTTTGTGTTAATGGAGCTATAGAAATATTGCTGTTTGTGTTACCATTGTTGTAAATATTCTTTGTATAAAATGTAATGTTATTTTCTCTTGGATTTGTGTTTCTTTGTGGTTCAGTGTTAATTTCGATGTATATTTTGCCGAAGATATTAAGAAAACCAAATATTCTGTTCAAAAATTCATATGGAACTATAGGAATTTCGCTGAGTTTATTAGTTAATGTTTGCAAGGACTGTGTGGCTGTATAATTCACAGGTATAGCAGTAAATTCCACTCACACAAATTTATTAATTATTCAGAACGCAGCGTTTCGAGAGCACATGGACTCTTATTATTAACCGTGTTACCGACTGAATGTAAAAAACTGTATCACATATGCCAATTGTTTTCCACGAAGGCTCTAAAATTTCTAAAACATATGACTATTTATAATCTATTGGGTGGTCTCATCTCTGGTATGTGCCTATTCTCAGGAAAGAATGAAACAAAAACGAACCGTATCATTAACAGTGCCTTATGGTAATAAATCAATCAGACTCGAGTGTGCAATTGGGGGTGGTTCTCTGTTCAATAAGTTTCCGTTCTTTTTCATAAATATCGTTTCGTACGCGTCTAATTCTGTACACGAGTTTACGTTTTTAAGAAGTTTAAGATGGAGTGTACCAGTGATCACAAAATATGCAACCCCCCATATTTTTATGCGACTCGCTACTGCATGACAGTGACGCCGTTTCTTTAGAATCGTCGCTTAAAGTCCTAGACTAAACTATCGACGAACCATTTAAATAGTTTCCATACACTTAAACACTTACACAATTCTTTATCGAAGGTATATTGTACCCGTAACAGTTACGTAAAATCTATAGTGCCGAGTATATAAGAACGTCTTACCATTACATCTTTTTGCCTTACATGTGCTGTGTTATTGTATTATATTGTTATATTAACTCTCACTTTTAATGCTTCAAAGTTATTCCAGTGTGTTTAATTGGAGATTTAAACTCCGAATATACGATCAGGCTAAACGTGATATATCCATCAAATCAGTATTTTGAGAGTACAACCAAACAGACGTACGCCTAAAGCTACTAGGTATTCTACTTTGTATCCCGGAGATGTACATGCATACACACGAATCCACCGTTAAACGTGCGGTGCAGAATTTCAATGGGGTTCGCTGCGAAACTTGGTTACCTATACGTTCACGTGCAGCATTTAGGCAAAATAAACTTATTTCGAGATCGTTTTTATCCATTCTATCATTACATTGGTCTCCGTTGTTCTCTTGAACAGCATTAGAAACTATTCCGCCCATGTGCACCGAACTTTTCTAAATTCCGCTTCCGCCAGCTCCAGCAGACATGGAATTTTTACTTTAAAGTTTTTGTTTCTCCTCGTATGAAACAGTGTGCCGTAATTAGACGATCTTACGGCTGCTGCTAATTGAATTACCTTCCCCACATATTTGTTAAAATACTTAATATGTTTGAAGTGGAGTGGTGACCCCGGTTCGTGAAATTTTCCAATGCCTGGCGGTAGCGTTCGTTGGGGAGATGGAGCTTTTACACGAGAAATTGTGCCATCTATAAAATGAAAAGTTAGAAAGGAATTTATTGCGTTTTTGTTCAGAAAAACAACATAACGTTCATGCAGAAAATAAAATTGGAGCAATCAAAATCTATCTAGAACTCAGAATGCGTTAGTGAAGTGAATATTATGACCACCTTATAAATTTAAGCTTTTGTCTGTTTCCAACGCGAATAATTTACAAATACAAGTATAAAATTCATGAATATGGTTTATAATACATATCCAAATACAAATATCTTTGTCAGAAATTGAGAAAGTGCCACTTAATGACCTCTTGCCTACTACTATCCCCCTCATGAACAGTAATTCGTAGAATATTATTTGGATCGGTTACTATTGTAAAAAAAAATTTTATCTGTCTATGTAACAACGTTTTTTCCGTGTTTACGTGTTAGTGTTGCACTTTAAGTTATTGCTTATATGGGCTTGATATTTTTTCGAAAAAGGGCATACCAAATGAGAAAAAACTGTGTATTGAGGCATTGTTAGGCACAGGAGTGTATTGTGAACGCACAAATGCAAAGAAAAGAAAGTATCCCGACAAACAGCGCTGCGAATCTCCGTTTCAATCAAAGAAAAGATACCCACTACAAGTACCGTAGGAGCGTTTTAGGGTAAGAAAAGAGTCACTACTGGTTGAGATGATCGACGTATTCTGCACCTAGCAACTGAAAATCGAGGTTTATCCGCGAAAAAAATAGGAAATGTAATGTTTCAACAAGGAGTACAAATATCCACGGGTACAGTACGTAGACGATTATATGAAGCCCCATTAAAGCGCAGACATCCCCTGAAAAAGCCAAGATTAACACCGATGATGAAGCGAACACATTATGAATGGGCAATACGTTATCAACATTGCACAATTGAAGATTGGCGAAAGGTAAGACAAAATAACTTAAATGAATATGTAAATCAAGCAAAATTTCTTTGTTTGTCTTTCCGTTAAAGATTGTATTCGGCGATGAGTGAAACATAGAAGCCATGACCGAAAGGGCTCAATTTGTTAGACGACGTCCATCCGAACAGTTTGGTGAAGCTAGTGTACTAACAGTGAACCATAACTGACGGAGGGTATGTCAGTTATGGTATGGTCCTGTATATCAGTCAAGGGTACTGGACCACTCTATTTTGGCCAAGACAGCATGAGTCAACACTAATATAAGCATGTATTGAAGGATATCTTGATGCAATATCTCGATGATTTAGATTCCAAAGAAGGCCCTTACACATTCTTGAACGATAAGGTACCATACTACATGGCCAAATCCATCCATAGTTTTTTGGAAACGCACGCTCTCCCAGTATTACCTTGGCCGGGAAATTCTCCCGACCTCAATGCAATTGACAACGTGTGGAGTGTTAAAGTCACTCGTGTATTCGAGAAGAAATACTAGAAAACAGCAATTAGTAAGAAATATTGAGGATGTATGGCGTTTAATGACGATACAATTAAACATACCGTTAAAACTTGCACAGACAGTATGCCAAAAAGAATAAGAGCAATTATAAAAGCCAAAGGAGGCATTACAAAATATTAGTTATATGGTTGTAAGAGTATTTATAAACAGTTCTGAATAAATTTATACTTGTACAATAAGTTTTTCAATATATATTTTAACAAAATCGCTATTTTAGCAAGTGTACCTAATAAATTGGACAGGTACTGCATTTGTGTGTTAGCCATACCAGCCATACTACTTACCATTAGGATCGCGTAAGCGGTAAGAGAACATTTTGATAAATAAGATAATAGTGCATTATTCCAGGATCTACTTCTCTAAAACAAAATAGAAATTGAACGACGACACGTACGTTATAAGAGAAGAACTAAAACTAGGCAATCTGAATTTTGTTACGTATGTTGTAAAAATACCTAGTAATTTTATGTTATGGAGATATATTTCTACATAAAATACAATTATAGTACTAAAACCTGGGCAGCCTTCACGCTCATCAAGACTTTTGTACATTTCAAACAAAAGCCACAGGTGGTTTTGATTGCATTACAAACACCATGAGGTAACAACCACATGAAAAACTATCACAATCGCTACCTCTGCTTACGACTATTGTAACATCGCTTTTACGACAATTTCATTCTCAGTTCGTGGGAAAGATACAGACTAATTGAACGTTTAGAAATTTTTGCAAAAAATTACACATACACTCCGCCAAGAAAGTATCGCAGAGTCTACGAAAACAATAGCTTTTGAATAAGTTCTTTTTTGTTATTACAAAAACATTTTAAACACATGGTTTATTTATCCTTTATTGAAAGTTTTCTATAGGGACTAATTTTAAACTGTGCTGTTAGAGCACTAGACTTATTACAACCAAAATGTGTAAGTTAACTCCAGTATAAATGGCTGGAGTCGTTGCTTTAATCAAACACTGGAGATCTCAAACTTACGTGGCAAATTTGATGAATATTAATCAGTCAGGTGTCTCTAGGCCAGTAGCTAGATATAGAAAAACAGGAGGGTACATACGCAGACCGCTGCCAGGTCGCCCAAGCTGTACTACTCCGCAATTTCCGGTATTTAAAAGTACAAACATTACGTCGGCGGCATGTAACTGCAAGCCAATTACAGATCGACTTGGGTAGAGTCAGAAATACTCGAATAAATACCTAAACCGTTCGTAATAGGTCAGAATGGAATAAGAGATAGAGTAGCCGTTACAGTTCCTCATCTTATTAGGAATCACCGAGTGGCCCACTTAAGGTTTGCTAGGGAACATGTCAACTGGCAAATGAATGACTGGGCCAACATTCTATTCGCAGATGAGCCAAGATTTAGTCTTTACACTTCTGATAGATGTATACCAGTACACAGATGAGACAGATGAGTGTGAGCGCTACTGCCAGTACAACATTAGATCTACACCTAATTTTGGTGCTGGCTCTACCATGGTTTGGGGAGGCTGTATAAAGTTAGTATCAGTAAACAGAGGTAGAATGTAACACCATACGCACCAATAATGGGCAACGAATTCTTGTTAATGCACGATAATGTACGACTATATTTAGCGATAATCATCCAGGAATATGGATGATGGATATTGATGAAGTTGGCATTTTAGTTTTAGAAATCCCATCAAGAAACTGTAGAACCGTCTTCTGGGGAGCAGGAGAATTTCGACCAAGCTTAGCACATGGGCTGAAAAGTCCAGGGTCTAACACATAGATGACGCTAGTTTTATTGCAGTTACCTTTCCCTCAGTTAGTACTAACCTTCAAAAGACAGCTGTTAAAATTTCATGATATTCTATTCATTAGTTTGTTAGTTTAGTTTGTGCTAAGAGTCACGCTACTTTTGTTATTTTCAAAACAATGGATCAAAAACAATTTCGTGTTTTAATTTTACACTGCTTCTTGATGGCAAAAAAATACCGTTCAAGCGAAGCAATGGCCTGAAAAGTGTTATGGGGACTCCGCTCCATCAGAAACAACAATAAAACGTTGGTTTGCTGACTTCAAATGTGGTCGTAGAGACACCGATGATGCAGAACGCAGTGGACGTCCAAATGAGGCGGTAACACCAGAAAACATCAAAAAAATCCACAAAATCGTTTTGAATGATCGAAAAGTGAAGTTGCGTGAGTTAGCTGACATCGTAAAGATATCAAGAGAACGTATTGGCTTTATATTGCATGAGCATTTGACTATGAGAAAGCTCTGTTCAAAGTGGGTGCCGCGTTTGCTCACTGTTGACCAAAAACAAGAACGTGTTGATGATTCTGAGCAGTGTTTGGCCATGTTTAAACGTAACAAACCGGAATTTTTGCGTCGATATGTGACAATGGATGAAACATGGATCCATCACTTCACTCCGGAATCAAAACGATCGTCATCTGAGTGGACAGCAACTGGTGAACCTCGTCCAAAGCGCCCGAAAGCACAACAATCGGCTGGAAAGGTTATGGCCTCGGTATTTTGGGATGTGCGTGGTGTAATATTCATCGACTATCTTGAGAAAGGAAATACCATCAACAGTGAATATTATATAGCGATATTGGAGCGTTTGAAGGCCAAAATTACAAAGAAACGACCGCATATGGCAAAGAAAAAAAATGTTGTTTCATCAAGACAACGCACCATGTCACAAGTCAATCAAAACAATGGCAAAACTACATGCATTGAATTTCGAATTGCTCCCACATCCACCGTATTCGCCAGATTTGGCTCACAGCGACTACTGGCTGTTCGCAGACCTCAAAAAAATGCTCGCCGGTAAGAAATTTCGCACAAATGAAGAGGTTATCGCTGAAACTGAGGCCTATTTTGAGGCAAAAGATCATAAGAACCACGGGTGGCAATATCGAGCACTGAACTACTATTCTGTAATTTTCTGTGCAAAAATAATATCTCTTTTACTATATCTGCTTAATAAAAATTTCAAATATGAGTTTCTCTTTTCTTTTGGTCCCTATATTACTTAAATAATCATAACAATTGTTTCTTGGAGTATATTAGGATACATTTAAAAGGTTCTTTAGTCATAAAATCATTCTTGTGCAAAAAATATGAATTAGGCGATACTTTTTTGCAGAGTGTATTTTGTAAAAAACATTTGGTGAAAATTATTTCGCAAAAAAATCATGTACAAGAAATTATTAACAGTTTTGAAAAACAAAAGTAAATACCACAAAGTTTATTCTTTGGTCAGCAGTAAAATAATTAGAAATAATTAAAATAATCAGGCAATTACAAAAAATCACAAGTATCCACAAAAAACAGCGAAATATACACATTTTTTAAAAATAAACACTGAATTACAAATACCTTGTAAAAGAGAAAACAAGAATTTTACAAAAAAAGACAAAAGAAAAGTTATAAAAATATTTTTTACTAGTATTTGTCGTAAATACAGGAAAATCTATTTTGGTCCATACTTTTAGAATTAAATTTTGTATCCTATTGTACTTCAAGTAAAAACTCGATATACAAAATTGCTATAAGGCATACATATACTTCAATCTCCTTGATAAATAATCTGCAATTTTTTTATTCACTATAGCTTCATATATCTTTGGTAAGATGGTATACAAATTAGACGATAATTTCTAGAATCATTATGGTCCTTTGAATTTTCTACGGGTACAGGGTAGCTCATCTTTCAAATATATAGCCAACTACGTTGAACGCTGTCGCGTTGGTGTTTCAAAGTTTTCTGTATATGTCCAGCGTTAGCATATTCCCCTGGCAGTGATAAAGTCGCCGGTGTGCATTTTGAGTGACAATGACAGGTTATTTTTCAAAATACCATAACAGCCTTCGTCCTATTTGGAATAGTGAGTTGTTTCATATTCTAATGTGTCAAATTTAAAGTCTAAAATAAATACAAAAAATTAATAAAATGTTAAAAAATAAAAATAAAAATCTTGTTAATTTTTTGAATGAGAAAGTTCCCTTTTGTCTCCAGTCTTCCCACGCAAGTATAATCAATTTAGTGCGGTTCATTCAAATTTTTTTGTCCTCATTCACGACACTAGAAGCGAAAAACCAGCGATTTTCGCACGCCTTCTCTACAGCATTGCAGAGAACATATATCAAGCGATAACCACCCGCACTCCTATTTACCATGCTTTAGTTTTTTAGTTGTACGTATTGTAAGGAAGCTATATCGATCTTCGAAGCGCGACTGAAATATTAATATGGCGCCGAAATCATATTTCACAATGTCATTCCTGTACGAAGATACGAGATGATCCATCAGTAGCAGAGAACTTCGGTAGAGATAATATATTTACAAGATGTGTGCTTGAATTTATTATTATCTCAAATACATCGATCGAACAGCGCGCGATACTTTCCAACGGCGGTTTTAAATTTACCGGCCGAAATCATTCAAACCTTAAATATTCACTGTAATTTCATTCGATAGAGGTTCGTACGTTGTCGTTACGAATTCACGACCGTCTAAAAATGTAACGAAATGTAATATGCTTGAATTATATGTACTCTGTTTGGTAAGGAAGGGAGACCAGAAAGCTTTGCCGAAGAATTAAATTAGTCTAATTTTTAATATTGTTGGTCGTATGTGGAAGAAAACTAACTATTTGCTTTAACTGTTTTCTTTATTTATCTTAACTTATCACAAACATTACTAACTATATACGATGTTACTTTTCACAAAACGTGTACACCATCCCCCTTCTATACTGCCACACCCAATATATTCCCGCGTTTTTACACCTTTTAAATTTTAGCGGTTTTTCTAACTTAACACTAATTACTATAGCCAATGAGAAAAATTGCAATACTTGGACATGGTGGGCGCATGCTAAACGAATGTTTCATTACTGAAATGAGTTTTGGGACTATATGTCATGTGACAAGTTTATTGTTAGGGATTTAACATTGTTAATGTATTCTTATGTAAGAATTTTTATTTTCCGAGGAAACATATTTTATTTTATGCAGTTCTTTACTAATTTATATACTTTATGTCTTTATGTTTTTGCATCTGTATATATTAGCATTAATGTTGTTTTATTTTCTTTATTTCTTCTCTCATTGCAAAGTATATATAATTTTATTTTACAATATGTATGTACTTTACGCATTATATATATATATATATATATATATATATATATATATGTATATGCTTTCAACCATTCGCCATGTTAATACTACATATTAGACTCATTAGGTACAACTTCGTCGTACGAATATCGGCAGTTTTCAATATTCAACGTTTCCAAGTACAGGCAGTTGGCTCCCGTGTGACGGTCGAGGTAATAGCGATCGTTCACTCTTGGCTGCTTCCATACCTTGTCGGCTTTCGTATAGTGGGAACCTTTATCCTAGCTTCGTCGGAACTTCTATAGCAATATGCTTATCAAGACCGATTTCTCGACTTTCTATTATCGATCGTTCCGGGTAAGCTGTCCGTCCTCGTTCACACATACATTTGATTTTCTGTTGAGATTGCGGCGGCAATCATTTTTGTAGCTTCGTCGGAGCTCAAGACAGTAAACAAGAAGTTTACATATAATGACATGGCCATCGCAAAGCCCCAGATCTAAACCCCATCGAACTGTTATGGGGTGAATTGGACACGAGGATCCGAAAAGTATGCTCTTCCTCCGTAGGTCATCTGTGGAGCATTTTACAATTGGAATGGACTAATATGCCGAATAGGGTCGTTGAAAAACTAGTGGAGCGGATTGTGAAAGCTGTCCTTCGCGCAAAAGGGAGTTTCTTTGATGAACGGAATGTTTAAGAAGTTTGTGTGTACCTAGTGACAATAGTTTCAGATAGGAGCATAATAATAACTATTTGACACGGAAATTGGGATTAGTTTGCTTTTCACTTAAGAATTTAAAAGAACCTTGTTCCTTAGACAATCTATTAATTGCTTTTCCACATTGCCATAATTAGCTCCAGCATAAGAGGGTGGTGCTTAAATTCAACACCCTGTATATACCACATTCACGTATCCTGAGAGACCTTTCGATAGGGTACAATATTTCCGTTCAAGAATTAAATCAAGAAAACTGAAAATCTGTCAATTTTTGAAGAGGTGTTTCACCCCGTGTGAATTTCAGTGCAAACAAAAAAAGACATTTTCAAGTTTCAGCATACTCTATTTACCTACCAAGTTTCATTAAGATCTGAAATTAACACCCGGGAACCTTTCCTTGTAAGAGATCCTAGCGGTGGTAAAGAACAGATAATTCAGAGGGAGGTTAAGATTTAGTATGGATATAATTCGACGAATAAGAGGAAACAGTAGTTGGAGACAAATTTTAACTAAATTATACTCTACGTATAGAACATTAGAGTTCCGAAAAAAAAGATTTACATAGTACAAAAGGAAAAATGGCTTTGATACGATAAAAAGGGACATAACACAACTTTACACAATATTTCCCCCAGGTTCCTCTATTATTAGCTAATAATTTAGAACTTTAGATCAAAACAGCCTTATTATTTTTCAAAAAAGGTCAAATATTTCAACTACCATAATTTACGGATTTAATGTATATTTTGAACAAGCGAAGGCGAGGTAGTTGCCTGGCGGAAATAATGAACCTACTGGAAACTAACTGTTTACACGTTCCTTATTACAGGAATGTTTTTATCGAAAATCTTTGCTTATTTTCCGTACCACTTACAAGGATTGACACGATAATTGCAAAAAAAGAAAGAAGGTCTAGAGGTAATGTTAGCTTGTGATACTTTCTGCGATTACCTCGCTCGTTATATTATTGTTTAAATTAGCGACGATTTACGTCGGAGTCATTCTCTGAAGTAACTAATTCCGGAACTTGGCCATTTCATGAGCTAATGTACCTGGGTGATTTCATAAATTACAATAGCAGATGTAGCCATAAACTCTGCAAGTGAGAGTATTTATGACGCAAGTTCAAAAGTAATTAGGCAAAGCGTTGTTGCTCATTAAGTATCATCTACATAAATCGAGTTAGTATTATCGTACGTAATTATTCTGTAGGCTTGATTGCGTCGTCTTAATTATATCGATGTTGAATATCGATCGAGATATTTGGGGCTTTACAACCCTGGCAAAAAAAGCCGGGCATTTAAAATTCAAAACTGAATTGAAATGTATTTGTAATAGAAGAATTCGCCATATAAATTTATGCAGTCGGTACTGGAAACGATCAGGCAGTAGCGTGTGCTTCGAAAACGTGGTGCCGATTTAGCAGAATGCTATAGTAGACAGGCTGTTAGTTAGCTATCGCCGCTCATCGGGTCAAAGATATCATGAAAAGTGGCATATGACTGTAATCCCTTTGTCCCAAATATCTGTTTCATGGATTATTACAGACCATTATTATTTAACATATATACCTATGATTTGCACGGACTTTTCATCAGATGAGTTGTTGATGATAGTTTTTTTTTTGTATAAGGCGCGACTTTCTAAAGTAAGAGATCTATCCAATTAACCAGCAATAAATTAGTGTGGTAAATTAATTTCGAAATGTAGTGTGAATAATTGTGTTTTGTTGTCTTGTTTACAGGAGATCAATTCTTCTAATTTATTTTCTGAAGAATGCAATCTTGGAACAAATTACTTCAGAAATTGGAACTATTAGGAAAAAACAGGGCAGCATATATACTCTGAGTGGTTAACAACAAAGCGAAGACTTCCTCAAGGCTCTATATTAGGCCCGCTGTTATTTCTACTGTTTACAATCGATCTCTCAGAGATACCACAATATCAAACAACTTCATATGCTGATGCAATCTAGAAAGCGAAGTAGCTTCAAGACTAGGTAGATTTGCGGACTAGTTCAATACACACGATATGGCGTTGAACATGGATAAGACAAAATTGATAAATTTTAGTTATTTCAAGAAAAATCATCATAAATTTGCGTTGAAGGACAAGATACTTACCATCCACAAGAACATCGGATTTCTTGGACGGATCATTGAACTGCATAAGCATACTGAATCTCTGTCTCTGACGCGCTTTATGTAATAGCTCGATCTGCAAGCATCCGAGCTGGACTTGATGCCTATTATGCCTATGTTCATAGCAAAATTTGCTATAGTATTATATTTTGGGGTGTATCAGTGGACGCTGACAGAATTTTTAAACTGCAGAGGTCCTGTGCTCGAAGCGTTTTTGGACTACCTCCCACAATATCGTGTAGAGACCTATTTAAAGAATATAAAATACTGACCTTTCCTGCGATTAACATATTTGAGTGCGCGATGTTTGTGCCAATTTTATTTTTTAAATCAAGAGTTTGTACATACGCATAACACCCGCGGCATCATGGAAGCACATCTGTGGCCTCCACCAACAAGTAAGACATTCGTTTTTGAAAGTGTTGCGGCTGAAGCTGTTAAAGTATACAATCACATATTAATGTTGTAAATAATTGTTAGTTCAATTTTTTTTAAAATATGTCCTTGTTATTTATATTTATGGCATTTACATATATTTATATTGACTTGTTTATTGGCAGTTGTGAATAAGTCGTATATTATTGTTATTATTATAAATCGCTGTTGTATCATCTTCAAAAGTGATAAACTATGCATTAAGATCGCAATACAACTTAAATTAAAAATAAGTAGGGTCCAAAGACAGATTCTTGAGATAAACCGTATCTAGTGCTGAACGTATTTGAAGAAATATCATTGAAATTTAGAATGGTTTGGAGAGCAGTGATATAGCAGAGAAGGAATTTTGTGTTAGAGGTGTCTTCTCCTTATATTGTTTTTTCAAGACAAAAGTGGTTGAAAGCTCACATCCAGCGCTATGTTGACAACAAGTAAATAACCAATTGTCATTAAAGTAATTGTATTATTTCTTTTATTAAAGTAAGCTATTTCAAATTTTCAAGCTTTTTAACATAACACATGGGCTGAAAAGTCCCGAGCCTAACAAAGAAAACCCTTTCTTTTTGGTTCAAAATTAGCTTTATTCATCAACGTAATCTCCATCAAGAGCAACGAAATCATTCCAGCGCCGCTCTAACATTTCAATACCACTTTTCTAGAACGATTTATCTTCTGCCTCAAAATAGGTCTCAGTTTCAGCGATAACCTCTTCATTCGTGCGAAATCTCTTACCGGCGAGCATTTTTTTGAGGCCTGCGAACAGCCAGTAGTCGGTGGGAGCCAAATCTGGCGAATACGGTGGATGTGGGAAGTTCAATTTATGTAGATTTGCCATTGTTTTGATTGACTTGTGACACGGTGCGTTGTCTTGATGAAACAAGTTTCTTTTCTTTGCCATATTCAGTCGTTTCTTTTGCAATTTCGGCCTTCAAACGCTCCAATAACGCTATATAATATTCACTGTTGATAGTATTTTCTTTCTCAAGATAGTCGATGAATATTACACCACGCACATCCCAAAATACCAAGGCCATAACCTTTCCAGCCGATTGTTGTGTTTTCGGGCGCTTTGGACGAGGTTCACCAGTTGCTGTCCACTCAGATGACGATCGTTTTGATTCCGGAGTGAAGTGATGGATCCATGTTTCATCCATTGTCACATATCGACGCAAAAATTCCGGTTTGTTACGTTTAAACATGGCCAAACACTGCTCAGAATCATCAACACGTTCTTGTTTTTGGTCAACAGTGAGCAAACGCGGCACCCACTTTGAACAGAGCTTTCTCATAGTCAAATGCTCATGCAATATAAAGCCAATACGTTCTTTACGATGTCAGCTAACCCACGCAACTTCACTTTTCGATCATTCAAAACGATTTTGTGGATTTTTTTTATGTTCTCTGATGTTACCGCCTTATTTGGACGTCCACTGCGTACTGCATAATCGGTGTCTCTACGACCACGTTTGGAGTCAGCAAACCAACGTTTTATTGTTGTTTCTGATGGAGCGGAGTCCCCACAACACTTTTCAAGCCATTGCTTCGCTTGAACGGTATTTTTTCTCATCAAGAAGCAGTGTAAAATTAAAACACGAAATTGTTTTTGATCCACTGTTTAGAAAATAACAAAAGTAGCGTGACTCTCACAATAACTCACAAACTAATGAACAGAATATCATGAAATTTTAACAGCTGTCTTTTGAAGGTTAGTACTAACTAAGAGAAAGGTGACTGCAATAAAACATGTGTTATCTCTGGATACTTCTTTAACCATTTGAACAATACACTAATTTGGACCAACTCTGCCATAGGTTTTGGCACAAACAAAGATCAGATTTCTTCTATTCTCTTCAAACTCGACGCAGCGAAGAAAGGCCCTCCGAATTATGACTTAAAACTCTTTGCGGCAAATCTGAGGGACGGATTTGGAATCGCAAAAAAAAGCTAGACATCTCTGTACATTATTTATTTAGAACTAACGGTGATAGTACTCCAATATCAATAATTACCATTTGATAAGCATTTAAAAAAAATATTTAGAACAGAATTTCCTAAATTCCTAACTATATATAAATTTTAAAACCAAAAATATTAAAAATCTTGGCAAGTCAGTCGATTCAAAACACGTTATAACTGTATACATACATATATATATATATATAGTATACTGAACCTGGACGTAATTTATAGAAGGTTTTCGCGTTATCTCATGCTATAGTCGTACTTTATACGGCAAGGAACATTTTTTTCTATTTGTCTTGCGCGACAAATTGGGTAATTAGGAAAATTTTCACGTACAGAAAATTTACGGCTCAGATTACATATTTCACTTTTAACCTTTCTTGCACCGTTGTGGAAGTGATGTATTAATTTTATAAAATATTCTCGCACATTTTAAGAGAAACGAAAGAAATTAGAAGTAAATGGAAAATACTGTCGCAATGTTGAACCTGAAGCGTAAATTGTTCTTATATTTTATCACATTTCTCCATCAAGGATCAATCTTTTAAATTGTATTGTAATTATTGCTGTTTAAAGATGAAAGATGGAACTACACAAAATCTCCCAGGATTTAGGCTCGGTGTAGTTTAAATTAATAAATTCATTTTTTTTATTATATCTTTTGGTTGTTATTAACGACTTAACATTGTATATTTCCAACAAGTTTATTTTTCTTGAGAAATTTATTTTATTTTATGTATTTATGACTGTCAAAATTAATTTTCGAAAGTTATGGTTGTGTTATTGGTATGATAGCATGGCTTAAGTTCAGATATGTTTTTCATTCCATTGCTCTTTTCGTCCTAGAAACCTTATGATATCACTAATGTACCCGTGTAGAAAGTTCGAATGACTGCAATTGTTGCACATATTGTAGTTCTTCTAGTGCCAAAAGAAAGAAACACTTGTCCGCAAATTCAGACAGCGAAAAGAAGCGGGTACAAGTTCCCACCCTTCTCTCAAGCAACACTTAATATTGCTAGTCCCGAGAGGGCGTCTTCGCACCAAAGGGCAGTGCATAGCGAAACTGCACATGTGAATGATTTCTGAAGGCTTACTATGACGTATTTAAAACATATCTAAAACTGCTCGAAACCACGCTGATGACGCCGGGTAGGCAGAAACATGTCCGTGTGTTAGTGTTTTATGTCTCTTCGCATGTCTTTCTCGTGAATTGATTTTACTAATACCATGAGAAAGCTGTATTTAGAGCGTTTCCTTATCTTGATGTTATTTTCTAGGCATTCTTTTATATGTGTTTTAAATACGTCATGGTAAGCCTTGAGAAATCATTCATATGTGCAGTTTCCCTATGCACTGCTCTTTGGTACGAAAACGCCTCCTCGGCACCAGCAATTTTAACTTTTGCTCGAGAGAAGGGTGGAAAACTGTACCCGCTTCTTTTCGCTGTCTGACATTGCGGATAATTGTTTATTTCTTTTGGCACTAGTTAGCGCCAAGAATATTCACTCGTATTGTAGCGTTAAGTATGGCGATAGAAGCAGCGAGGGAATTACATGTGTTTAGCATAAAGCTGCTCGAAACCACGCTGATGGTACCGGGTAGGCAGAAACATATCCGCGTGTTTTATATCTCTTTACATATCTTTCTCGTGAATTGATTTCTCTAATACCATAAGAAAGCTGTATTTACAGCGTTTTCTTAATAAGGGAAGTACTTTCGCAAGTGGACCATGTCATGATGAGATAT
The DNA here is from genome assembly GCA_023509865.1 of Trypoxylus dichotomus. Classification (NCBI taxonomy): domain Eukaryota; kingdom Metazoa; phylum Arthropoda; class Insecta; order Coleoptera; family Scarabaeidae; genus Trypoxylus; species Trypoxylus dichotomus. The sequence continues at coordinate 63,885,336 of CM042075.1, forward strand.
AAAAATGAGATAAGAGTAAGAGAAAAAATAAATAAAAAGAAGAACAGAGAAAAAAATGGAAAAATAAAAAAGAGGGTTGAAAAAGAAAAGGTGAAATAAAAAAGAAGAGAACAAAAGAGAGAGAGGAGATAGAAAAAAGAAGAAAGAAAAAGAGAAAGGTGGGATCTTGACGTTTTGCCTCCGGCGTAGAGGAGGAATCCGTCTCGTAGGAGGCTTCTTCAAGAGAAAACAGGGAAACCAAAGTAGGTAACTCGACGTGTAAACCATGCTAGAGGAAAATCACTTTGGAAGAAGGTCACGCTAACTCGACGTGTTAACTACGCTAGAGGCGAAAACCTTCAGAAGGATTTCTTTTTTCTTTCTCTTTTCTTTTTTCTTTTTCCTGTCTCCCTTTTCTCTTCCCTTCTCTTACTCTTTATTTCACCTTTTCTTTTTTCACCCCCCTTTTTTAATTTTTTTCTTTTTTTCCTTCTTTTTCTTTTCCTTCTTACTTCTTCTTCCTCTTACTCTTATCTCATTTTTATATCTTATCATGACACGATCCAATTTCGGAAGTAGTTCGCTTATTAAATTATTAATTTGTGTGGTGTGGAGTTTACTGCAAACATGTGAATTGTACAACCACACAGTCCTTGTAATCGTTGCAATAGTATCCGTACTTAGACTAACAGTAGAAACCGCAAATATACTTTTAATACATTTTCGCGCATGCGCACTGTATTCCATTGCAAAATACTGAGGAAGTGAGGGTATTGTGTAAGCAAAACATTTTATGTGCAGGCTGCAACGGTTTTGTTCTTCAAATCAGGAGAACGTAACCGTTGTATTGACAATTTCAATAGTTGGTATGTTATGAACACACAGGGTGTCAAAAAATTGTTACAAACTTTGAGGGCTGACAGTGCATTAAACTACTTATTTATTTTTTATATAATTTTCTAATCAAATTCTTTGCAATTCTTTCAACAAAAAGAAACACATATTTTATTGCTGTTAGTATCAAACAGGTATGTACATTTAATATACCTACATACAACATATATATACACTTCTATTTCCACTTCGAAACGACGCGATTATGAAACTTCGCTTCCCTACGTAACCATGCCTTCGCAAGCATCATTAGAGAACATAAATTCCGAAATATATCGGAACCATAATGTAATAATTCCGCCAAGACCGAAATTATTAAGTAATCTAGTGCATTTCGGTAATTTACAGGGAGAGAATGTTTCCTTTCGCCGAAGAGTAGTAAGCGCGTGCCTCATCCTCCTGCAAAAGTTACCGACTTGGCGCACTACTTGCCGAACTATAACAAGTTAATTTACGTTTAGTAAAACAGAAAAGACGCTCGCACATAGAAGTTTTGAATCCGGCACGACGTCGTCGCTGACGGGGTACGTGTAGCGTTTCTGTGTGCGCGCGCGCTCGTTAATATTTGCAGTAACTGGGGCGTGTATTCTTAACGGCGAATTGTTGTTAAATAATTACTAGATTTATTAGCTTATGGAGGATACATAGCTCGCGTTCCGCGAGGAATTTTCCGCGTTCCGTAGCGACATCTACGGCGAAAATAATTTATGATCACGCCGTTGCTTTTTATTTCATCGAAAATTTATTGTTGCATTTTTTTGCTCTTCCAATAATTTTGAATTATGTGAAAGTCTCCATAATGTTTCTCTTAATATCCAACATTACATTCTTAAATCAATAACTTTGTTATTTATTGATATTGTTCATCCTTCAGCAGAACTCGGATTTTATCGAAGAAGACAAATTCACTATTTTTTCAAGTTATCTGCAGTGTAAAAAATTTGTAATACATAACGTTTCGATCATTTTCTACTGATCGTCTGCAAAAGTGAAGTGACTGGTTTATGGATGTTCTGTATATTCATGTGGGTGTGATGAATACTTTCAAAATATTTGGTAACTGTTGACGTTGTTCGGATTTTTCTGTATTTCAATAGACTCTTGAACAACCTTCCCCAGTAATGCGTAATGCTGTTAATTTCTTGCATTTATATTCCGTGTTTGTTGAGTGTTCTGCTGCTGCTGATCTGTCTGCGTGTGCATATCTTTGTCTCGTGTATATTCTTTCAACCTAATGATGCTTCTTCTCCATTTGTCCGATGTGTCTCATAAACTTCTGAATTTTGAAGTGACGACCATGATCTTTCGATTAAGCTAATTCGGGTGAAGATTATTTTGATGTTGTATTGCGTAATTTTCTCCAATGAATCCTTTGATGTATGGCAACCAGGTAGTTCCAATATTGGTTCATAGTTTCTCCTGTTGTGTAGATCTTTTGTTGATGTTGTGTGTAATGACTATGAGTTTGTAGTCGTTTTGTTATAGTGTGTTCTTGAAATATTGGAGTTCGGTTTCAAGGAGTTCTTCATCTTGTATGTATATATATATATGTATGTACATATGTAGTATAATTAGTTCATTATTGCTATTTTCTTCATTTCATTGGGAAATCAATTGCAATACCGAGTTTGGACAAATAGTGAAATACGTTTGACAAACGAGGAAAATCAAAAGAAGGGCACAGTATACTCTACTGGTTTCTTTTTACTTATTTTAAGACAAATGTATTATTGGAATATATTTACAAACTGCTTCGGTAGGATTGCTAAGATAAACATCCGACCAAAAGGTCCCGAAACATTGAATGAATAGCAACACCAAACTTATGAGAAATAGCTGCTCCTAAATGTTACGTTAAACAAAGGAGCAGAAACGTCAGACATACTATAATATCGCATTTTACTTCATGAAACAGGTAAAGTATAACCTCTATAACCAAGCTGCTGCTTCTAAAAGATTTAAACGCGATGGAAATTCTATGAAAATTAGAATTTAGTGAATATCAATAAAATCTAGAGTCTTAAACATAGTACTACAAAATTCCAGCATTAACAAATTGTTCATCGATTTAACAAATCTCTGAAATCCGTTTTTGTAACATTCCTGACCGTAAAATATTCGGAAAAACTAATAGCCTCGAGCAATATTAGTGCTGATTATAAACATCTAGCCAGAATATTTATATATCTAGATGTCGAAAATGTATTTACGGTGTAAACGGTGTATAAAACTCTTGAAATCACCGAATGAAGAAACAAACGCAATTTCAACAATTATACAATTGAACAAATATATCTCTCCAGTGGAAATAGCGTACACGCCTGAAATGCTTCACGGGGGAAAATTTAATTTCAGGGCAAAAGCAAACGAGTAATTACAGGTAACAAGCTGGTTATTTACAGCAGTGCTACAAAGACTAATTAAAACAACAGATGAATTTTTTTTAAATAAATTAAAGGATACAACTGCGCAAAAAAGAAGGGAGCAATGTGATATTTAACAGTCATTTCTATAGTTTGTAATATAATTTCTTGAAGAACTGGATTTTAAAATGTTATTTAGAGAAATTGTTATATTTTAAAATTTGTAGTAATCTAAAAAACAATGTGGTTCAGTGATTGTTTAAATCTTATTTACCGGGGCTGGTGGCTCAGTAGTTCATTTCAGTTTTTACTAAAATCCTAAAGTGCTTTCAATATTACAACGTGATAGTATGTCAAAGGGCAAAATTCACTATTGGTAAATATACAACCAATAATACGCTTGCTTTTAAAATTGTCATAGTCGCTGAAGCTGTAAATAGAAAATCATAAATTCAAAGCGTTGTATTTTACGCGATCGTTATAAACAGCAGAAAGAGGTTTAAAATCCGACTACTTCCATAGGAAGTATAAATATCTTTGGAATAATAGAAAAGTAATTAGTAACTATGAGGGCGACTTGAACGCGTTGGCCATATCCTCCGTGAAATTTTGTCTATAAAAACGCTTTCGGCGCGATGAGTACCGCGTTTTCTCACACGAAATCGACTGACCGTTTCGGAGGAGTGCCTGGACAGGACTCAACGCAGTCCAAAGGATTTCTCCACGCGTTTCGTAACCACGGATGAGACTTGGATCCACCACTACATATCGGAGACCAAGGAATAGTTGAAGCAGTGGACTTTTCCGGGCGAATCGGATCCGAAGAAAGCAAAGACCGTTGCATCGGCCGGAAAGCTCTTGGCGACCATTTTTTGGCATTTCCAACGTGTGACCCTCATCCACTATCTGCAGAAGGGAAGAACGATCACGGGGCAATACTACAGCGATTTATTAACCTGATCCGATGCGGTATTGAAGGAAAAACGACAACGCACCAGCTCATTCATCCTGCATCGTCGTGTCCAAATTGAATAAGTTGCACTACGAATTAGTCTCTCATCGTCCATATTCACCGGATTTAGTCCCTAGGACTTTTTCCTATTCCCAAACCCGAAAAGATCACTGGGAAGAAAGAGATTGACCTCAAATGAGGAAGTCATCGCCGCTACATATGACTATTTTGTAGATCTCGAAACATCCTACTTTTCCGACGGCTTGGAGAGACTGGAGCACCGTCTGAAAAAGTGTAGTGGTCCTCGAGGAGACCACATCCCAAATTAAAAAAAAAAACTATACTAATACCATGTTTTTCTTGTCGATTCCGGAAACATTTCAGGTCGCCCTCGTATTAAAAAACTTCTTTGTTTATGTACAATTTTAGCACACGCCTCTGACAAAATTAATTCAAGCGTTCAGCGATTTGGACTCGTGGTATAGTGGTACCACAATGCGCCGGTAACGCAGAGGTCGTGGATTCAAATCCTTCCCAGATTGATATTTTTTCAGTAATTTAATTACGTTGATTAATTGCAAGCAAATTGTAATTTTATCCTTGCTCCTACGTTGCTTCTGACATCGTTCACGAAATTATTTCAGATGATGCCCATCCTTAAGTCGGGCGTTGATGGTCTTATCAAAAATTATTCTAAGAGAAAGTTAAGTGATTCATAACCAGATCCAAAAATTAACATACGTATTAAAAAACAAGCCGAATTTTGTATTTATCTGAGTACATAAGGTCTTTTGTTTGCCTCTTTGTGTTATTCCTACTTGATATGTGGCTCGTACAACTTTGACAGAGAAAAGAAAAAGTTTTATCAACAATGGAGCTACAAACGAGAAGTAGTTAGATAAATGTTATATGTGTGCCGATGCGGGCACAAATTGAACGAAACAAAGATGGAAAGGAGTTGCTGAAATCAGAGCAATAAATTCATTATGTATCTACATGAAACGTAGAAACGAAAAGAAAATTGATCAAAACTGATGAAAATATAGTGGACTGTGTGTTGCCGCGGCCGTAGCAACAAAAATAATGAGTAAAATACGCTAGTAGAATATTAAATTATTGATTCTTCAAAAAGAAAAGAAAATAATACCACCAAAAACCGAACGTACGAAAGTATAAATAAAGAGTGCTTCCTATGTGAGAATTGCATTGAAGAATGGGAGGAGTTTAAAGTTAGTTCAATACCACACAAAGCAAACAAGTACACTGATTTGCGAAATACCTAGTGGAATGATGAGACTGTATTTCTTTGAAACTGGCGACGCTTGTTGAAGTTCGATATTGAGACGTGATTATAAACTTGTTAGATGGACTGGAAAGTACGAATGTCGAAAACATGTCCTTTCAGCAAACAAAAAAGAAACATTAATTGACCAGATAAATCATGCGATTCAATGTCTTTAATTTTTTTCCGCTGAGGTTATCTCAAGCAAAATCTTTTATTTTTAGACAATATTATTAATGTATGTAGATTATTGAGGTGGTACTTGAGAAATTGAATCGCAGTTATATCAAAATCTTATTGAAAATTTTGGGCGCACAGTAGCAAGAAGTATATTAGTATTTCAAATAACAATATTGTTGCATTTTAACTAATTTGAGTGCTGCATTAATCATTTAAAAGTTATCTAAAATTAGAACACGTTTTGTTTTTGTTTGTTTTATTTTATTTCGGTGGAACCTTTAAAAAATTTTGAAACAGTTGGATAATTTACTAAAATGTTAATGTCGGGTTTGCTGTAACACAATTCACATAAAACAATTATTTACGTCGATAACAAATTAGAAAATTACAACAAGATATCTTGCGTGTTGTTTTAGACTTCAGCCACTAGCAATACTTATATATACAGACCCGACAAAAGCCTTTGATCGAATCGATCACACCTTGCTTATTAATAAATTGGATAGTGTTGGGGTTTCCTCGTTGCTTTTGGCTGTGTTGCAATCGTATCTTTTTGATAGAAAACAGTTTGTGTCATGTATGGGCTTTGAACTTCAGTACTTCACTCCAACCTCTGGAGTTCCTCAAGGGAGTAACTTGGGACCATTTTTGTTCCTGATATTTATAAATAACTTGCATGATCAATTGTGATGTCCAAAGTTATTATATACAGATGATTAAACATTATATCACAATTAATAATACTCAGGACTGCGGTTATTTGCAAAACCAACTTTATATACCTGTGGTGTATCAACAAAAACCTAACAGTTAATGTGAGCAACAATAAAATTGTCACCTATCCCCGTAAGACAGATCCAATTATCTACACTTATCAATTTGCTGGATCTCCTCTACCTAGAGATATTTAGGTGTCATCTTCGACTCGAAACTCACCTTTACTGAACATATATATTATATATATATACAGTATTCGTGCGTCGGCGCTGAGCATGTTGGGTTTCATCATACGTGTTACACAACCTTTTTCTTCTATAACTGCTATTCTTCAGCTGTATTTTGTTTTTGTTCGGTCTATTTCTTAAGATAATATTGTTTTAATTTAAGGTATTAATATTCGTATGAAACTACAGAGAGAATTTGCGACATAAAATGTTATACATAGAAATAAATTGATTTATGGTGCTATAAATTTTATCCTAGAACTTAGAGACAACGTTATTTATATTAGAAGAGGTACTGGGGAAAGATTAGTCAGTGGAAGTAATGGAAGCGTAAAGGCATATAAAATAAGCTTTGTGAAAATTGGAACGAAAGTTGTCGTTCGCAGGAAAATTCTTGAAAGAATTTGCTGCAGATACATTGAGGTATATATTAAAAACTGGGTCATAACTGTCCTCAGAGTGCGAAGGATCAAAACTATGACTGGCTGTGGTTGAACAAAGAATGTTAGACAAGACCAGGTATAGTAACTTTCCGATGCAATTTCTAATACTGTTGTATTGTTGAAGAACAAATAAATCTACAAAATGTAGGTGTGGAGAACACTTACTTCAGCTAGCACCAGATGAAGTACCGAAACTCGAACAATCGAAATCACCACATATTAAGATTTGTTTAGTTAGCTGTAAACACAGTGCCGCAGAGAAAAGTTTGTAGTCATCGTTGCATCTGTATTCTTTTAAGAAAAGTAAAAACAATAACTCATAAACGACTTACTTTTCGGGCAAGGTCGATGAGATACCCCAGCTTTGAAATCAGTTCAAAATTTCATATCAATTATAAGCATTATAGGGTCTCATTTTTGATCAAAATTGATCTGAAAATAGTTTAAATCGAAAGGACCTAACCCAACTGCCTGCCAAATTTCTAAATTCAACTCTCATTATTTTTCTATATACTGCTAACCAAAACTCATGGATGCTAAATTGGAAAATTTTTCGAGGTAAAGTTCACATATACAAGCTCTACAATCATCACACATGGGAATATTACGAAGCTTACGTTTAGCTTAAGTTTTTTTTTAGTCTTTTTTGCTATCATTCTTCCGTGAACAAAGCCCATATCTTTTCCTTTTGCTTAAGTTTTCTTGAATGAATTGATAAATTATTTCCTAGAATCTTCGCTATGCAAAAATGCAAATCTCAAGAAAGTTTTGAATTTATCAAACGTTTGTTTAGATGATCTGTTACTAATTGTTTAGAAAGTTGGTTGATAACCACTGCTCGCAAAATTTCTTTATTGTCTCTACAACTTTGGTATAGAACAAAGGAATTGATAGGGGCCTTTGTATTCTGGATCTTTGTATTAACGGTTCTGACACCCACTTTCTTCAATCTCTATCATAATAATTTTTCATGATTGCTACTTGATCATCAGCTCCAGCGTCTTAGGAAGCCTCAAATTCTCATTCCGTATCATGTTCGCTTTCAGTATCACATTCTCTAACCTCATCTATACCACTAACCTCAGTTTCTACGTCCTCGTACCATTTCCTTAGTGTCGTCTCGAAGTTAGAATCACCAAATCGCACACGTTTCGAAGAACTAGCCATACTCCCACAGTTACACTTACGGTCACGTGGTGCGTAAATGACCCCTCCCTAATTCTAATCTATAGTTGAACGAAAGCCACCCGTTAATTTGTTGTAAAAATGTATGCAGCAATATAAGTACTGCTAAGTTAAAGGTAGATGGAGCGACCGTAGCTTAACAGCAAAATTTTTAAGATACCACTAAGTCTAAAATTACTTGGGGTCCAGAAAGCACCAGGTCAACAGTAGAAAGTTGAAACAATAATTTCATCACTTTTAGAAGCGTTGCCGATCATCGCATAAATGAAAGAACTTATATTTTTTACCACACGTACAAATAATGTCATTACTTCCTATGCAGGCGTGATAAATTGAAAATGCCACCAACTAATTATAGGAAATATCACTTTGCACTTGTAAGCACAATTTTTCCCTTTACAAACATTGTTCCGCGCAAAAAATCACTTGCTCGAGCAAATAATTAGCGCAGTGTTCCATAATCACCCTTTCATAAACTATAATAACAAGAGCCGGCTAACAGTCAGTAAAAAGTCTGTATCAGCATGTGTCGTGTGTGACGACGACGTGTGAAAGGAAAAGAATCAATAACGCATTAAGAGCCGACTTCTCTGCGGTTGCGACGAAGCTTCAGCGTATTGTTGGAATTTTACAAAAGGGCACCCGATTCGAGCAGTACCTACATACAATACATCTGAGGTTACGCTACAGTGCAGGGGGCGTGTGGACAGACGCAATTATAACTTCGACAATAACACAACTAATAATTATCTAACTATTGCGAAGTTGCCAGGAGTTTTGCCGTGCAAAACATTCCTTGTTTACTTCTACGCTAACGAAACAGTTTCTTTCCCGGTGAACGCTTTAATAACTTCACAGCCCACGTTTCTGTGTGAATTACGTGTAAGGTAAATGAACACATTTTATCGTACGGATGAAGTAGTTTTTGAAACTACAATAAATAATAATTACAGGTTTAAAAATGAGAAGGAAAATGTTATAATAATGTAAATACATAATAGTGCAAGCTTATAGTTGAAGAACAGCGAAATTCGAGTATTTGAAAGATTGTAGAATGTTCGAGAATTATTTATTTTCTCAATTAACAATGGTATTATTTCATAATTTCTATTAATATTGGCGCGAGTCATAAATTTTAGTAAAATTCAAAAAAGTCATCGAGGAGTTGTCTTCTCTTGAAGTGAAACAAATGTCTGTCTCTGTTCATTTGTGCTGATTGAGGACTCCCCAAATTTAATAAACTTCCGAACGTAATAAACTTCTTATGGAAAAGTTGACACCCATTTTAATTCCCTGCTCTTAAAAATAAACTGGATAGAGATGCAAGTATCATACATGATGGGGATGAAATTTAAAGAAGGGAAGAAGGACGAAGATCCGCCGCATCAGAAGACATTGTTTAACGAGTTAACAAAATGACACCAAAGACAAAGATGCTGTTGAATGCAGCTTTTCTCATGGTATTGGTGAAATCATTCACGAGAAAGACAACGTGAAGAGACATAAAACGCTAACACACAGACATGCTTCTGCCTACCCGGCGTCATTAGCGTGGTTTCAAGCGCTTTTATGCTCGACACATTGTAATTCCTACTACTAATTCTCTGCTACTATCGCTATATCTAATCCTACAATTCAAGTGATTATTCTTCGCGCAAACTAGTGCCAAAGGAATGAAATACTTGTCTGCAAAGTCAGGCACAGCGAGGAGAAACGGCTAAAGTTTACCACCCTTCTCTCGAGCAATACGTGGATCACTAGTCCCGAGAGGGCGTTGGTACCAAGGGCAGTGCATAGGGAAAACTGCACATGTAGATGATTTCTCAGGCTTACCATGACGTATTTAAAATACATCTAAAGAAATGCCTAGAAAATAACACAGAGGATAAAGACGCTATTAAATACAGCTTTTCTCATGGTCTCAATACCATGAGTGTAGCTCATTCTAACATACGCTACAGAGAGCTGGCAAATGACAAACAGCAATAAAAAGAATGTAGATACTATCGAAATGGGCTTCCTGAGAAGAGCCTGTGGAGTATCAAAATTGGGACACGCAAGAAACGAAGAGGTACGACTAAGAACAGAAAGAGTTACTACTAGTGCGGATCGAATCGAAACAAGATAGCTTCTATGGTATGGACATGTACAACGAATGAGTAAAGAAAGATGACCAACGAGGACACTAAATTATACATAAAATAGAAAGAGAAGTGGAAGACCAACGACATCATCGAGGGATGAGATTGAGAGACAGGGCAATAAAATATGAAGTTTGGATAAATACAGGCGAGTGGAGAGCGAAATGCGAGATGCGGCAAAAGCTGTAGCACCCTCGCTATAATAATAATTATTTACTGAGGTTTCAAGATGAACTGTGTGCACAATAGTAACGGAATCGTTACGCTACAAAAACTGTACGTTTTGATTTCACCTAGCCTTTTGATATATTTATTTGAAAGAACTTTCTTGTTAACTTGCCACTTATGACATTTTAATTTATCGTGGACGCCCCTTTTACAATTTTAATTTGAGCTTTTTCTAAAAGTTTGTTCTGCTGTCGTAATGCATTTGGTCTTGTTATTAGCATCTGTTTTAATTCTGTAGTCCTCTTCTGGAGTGCTAAGTGTGCGATTTTATCGGTTATTTATTTTAATTTTTTATAGTCGCCCTCACTTGCTATTCCAATCTTAGCCTAATGCTGTGCAGATGTGCATGTTGCTGATTAAATTGTTATAGATATTGGGAGATTATTTCGTTTTCTTTCCTTTTCCCTATATTTTCTTAAATAAATAATTATAAATAAAGTAACAGTTAGCAAAACTACCCACTTTTATTCTCATTTATTGCGGTCCTTCTTACATTTCATTTCGTAGTAAGTTTAAGAATTCATCAATAGATTCTATTGATGCAATAAATTTCGCGTAAAGTTCATAGCTGGATCTCTAAACGCTTTTATTGCTCCTTCGTTTAACCCAAAAACAAAGCGAGAAGTCAACCACCATCATCAAACGTTTCGCGTAATGAATATTAATTAGTTCTAAAAGTCAAGGGGAATATTTTAAACGCTAATGATAGAATTGGCAGAACGATTTATCTTTCAATAACGGCGTTTCCTTTTTTATCCCGCCGATGATTGAAATTCGAATTACAAAGTACACGAGAGTCGGCCAAAAAGAAGCGGAAAATGAAAGAAAACCAAACGGATATTTCCCGATAACTTTCTTAAACTTCATCGGGTTAGCAAAGATATAGGTATGTACGTAGCTACCACGGCGGCGATGCTCCCCGGAATCGATATTCTGGATTTCTTTAAAAAATTCTACCCTTCCCCAAAGAACAAATACGTTCTGTAGCATACTGCGAGGCAAAATTGGAAATTGACGATATATCGATTCATCGTAGGTGGCCTATATCTTTGGGGACGTTTATATTACATTCCTCTTTGCCTGCTGCTTAATGTATGCGCTTCTTTTTACTTTTCTACAGATTAACATATTTATATTGGACTAAGATAAACTTCTTTGGAATCACTTTGATGACGATAGATAAGTCGGATTGGAAATTCTCATTTCCACAACCTTTAAAGTTTTAAAATTCTTCGCATAACTGAAATTGATTTGTAACGAGAAACATATCAAACGTTAGAGAGGCTTTATACAGGTTCGGCCTGTAAATTGCAGGATTCAAATTATTGGGGTTTCAAAATATTTACTTAAGCGTGTCTAATAGCTGTACTGAACAGAAAGAAATGTTAATATAACACTCAAAAGTCATCCATAGGGGCCCACTACAACGAGGAAAGATTTACCAGCATTTTCACAAAGAATTGGAAAAGTATTTCCAATAAACTAATTACTTCGTAAAATGTGTGTTGATTTTAAATACTTATATTTGCAAATATACACAGTATTTGTGTTTGAGCGATGTACTGGCTATCCCATATATACTTCACAGTGTACATTATTCTAATAAAGGTAATATTACATTCTTTTTCTTAATACATACACACCGCATAATTCGTTCTTCGTAGCACGAGAATCTTATGACTAAAGAAGCTTTTACGTATATCCTAAGAAACAATTGTTATGATTGTTTAAATAATATAGGCACCAAATGAAAACAGAAGCTCATATTTGAAATACTCATTAAACAATTGTGGTAAAACAAATTATATTTTTAGAAAACAGAAAATAGAAGATAGCAGCTTAATACTCTATATTGCCACCCCTGGTTCTTATGAACACTCGAATTCGATTTGGCATGGATTCAAATAACCTCAGTATATAAGCTTGGTCTAAATTCTCCCACTCCTCACGGAGGGTATATTTTAATTCCTATACCTCTGCTGGGACAAAATGTTGGTTCCGCACCATCATGTCTGGATTCACCACAGGCCAATCTACTAGGTATGCCTAAGTTTTTTCCGATTTAATTAAGAGAATTGGCCGGCGAAAAGTACGTAGCATATGAATTTGAAATATACGCCATTTTGTTCGTCTGAAATTTAAACTATAACCACACACAACAAGACACACAAGTTGAGTCCGCCAAAACAGACGCTAGTTTTTTGCTTTATCGTTCAGTGATCATGTCGAGGTTTGTGCATAAAAAAGAATTTTCTTATTTAATCAAAGAAAAAGGCTATTGAAAGTCGTCGTTTGTTGGTAGAAAAATATGGTGACCACGCTCTATCGATTAGAACATGGGAGACCTGGTTTCGACAATTTAAAAGTGGTGATTTCAATGTCGAAGAGAATCAGCGCTTTGGTAGACAACAAAAATGTGAAGACGAGCAACTGCAGGAGTTATTTGATGACGACATCGAATGTAACGGGTGATGAAAAATTTGGAAATCTGACCTTCATCACCAAGGCCAAATCGCTTCGACAAGAAGACCAAGCCGTGTGTCTGGTGGGGCCAGAGCGGTATTGTATATTATGAACTCTTGAAGCCCGGCAAAACCATTAATACACGATCCTATCGCCAACATATGATTAATTTAAACCACGTATTAATCGAAAGACAACAGGAATGAGCAAGAAAAAATGGCAAAGTGAATTTGTGACACGACAATGCACCGTCTCATACACCAAAACCAGTGAGACACTTTGATGTCGCTTGGATGGGACATCGTTCCGCACTTGCCGTAGTCGGCACCATCTGACTAACACCTCTTCGCATCAATGAGGCATGAGCATTGCTTCAGGAGTTTCGAAAAAGTTCGAAAATAGCTCGACGAATCGTTTGCCGTAAAAGGCAAGCAATTTTTCTGGTATGGTATCCATAAATTACCTAAAATTCGAAATATTTTGATAAAAGAATTATTTCCCTTGAAAATTACGTGTTTCTTTTTAGTAAAAAAACCCAAAAAAAACCTATGCATACACCTAGTTACACTGGAATGCCAGCCGCATAGTATTCCTATACGATTATCGCTACATTGAGGTCGCGCATTAACAAGAACTTGTTGTCTAGTCCTGGTACCTATATCACTATATGATCTTGTAAAATGTCTGTTATATACATGTGCGTCTGTTTACTGACACTAACTCTTTCTAATAAGAACTTGACATACTTTTCATATCATCTCGGCGATAAGGACTCTATATTATGCCCTTGTTCAGTTCAAATTGGATTGATACTCTCACTACGCGTATCGGGTGATTTCGATAGAAGGTTTTCAAACCCTGACCGTGGTTTGAGTTATGACAATGTTGCAGCAACACAAGTTTAGTACATTCTTAGATTGTTGCAATAAAAATGGTGCAAGATTTTTATTTTACCTACTATTTAATTAAATAGCAATGCAGACTTATGCGGATTTTCTTGAACAACCATACAATTAGTTGATTTTCTCGCAGCGTATAGGGACAGTACAAATAAATATCTCAATCACCTGTACTCTATATAGTTACACACTTTAATAATAATAATAATAATAATAATAATAATAATAATAATAATAATAATAATAATAATAATAATAATAATAATAATAATAATAATAATAATAATAATAATAATAATTATAATAATAATAATAATAATAATAATAATAATAATAATAATAATAATACTAATAGTAATAATAATAATAATAATAATATTTAATGCCCAACAGATACAAATATCCAATTACAAGGCAATGTTAAATAATGTACACATGCAAATATAAATAACATAAAATTAAAGTATGTCAAATTAGAAAACTTAGTAACTAGTTGCTTTAATTTAAATTAAAAAAAAGTAGTTTACCAGTGGTTAGGAAAAAAAGAGAACGGAAAAAGTATTCAACTAAGTGTAACGCACGCGTCTACATACCGTCAAAAGGGACGGTAAAGTGCAGGTATGTATATCCAACTCGGCAAACTCCATAGAGTTGAAATTGCTACACAATCTGTGTATTGGGGACCTGATGGCGATGTTTGTTCTAGGTACGAAACAGTAAAATGTATTTGTTTGCCTAGATCCTGAACGTGGTACAATGAAGTTGATTTTACTCAACAACTCAGGGACATCAAGACCATTATGAAGTAAAGTAAATAGGAAATTACACTCAGCCTGTTTTCGACGTAGTTCTAATGAATCAATATTAAATGCGTCTAGCAGAGCACTGTGGCTAAATCCTTGTAACGGGTAAGTATTAAATTTTTTAAATTACAAGAACTTCAAACACCTTCTCTGAATCTGCTCTAGAAGATGTATCTGATAGATGTACATAGGTGACCAGACCAAGGACGCATACTCCAGTCGAGACCGAACAAAAGCGAAATAAAGAGGAAGAATAGTTGTTATAGAAGCAAATGGTCGTGTAACACGTATAATGAATCCTAACATACTCAACGCTGATGTACAAATACTGGATATGTGCTCCATAAAGGTCAGTCTTGAGTCAAAGACGACGCCCAAGTCTCTCATAGAGGTCTCTCTAGGTAAAGAAGATCCAGCCAAGTGGTAGGTATATATAATTGGAGTCGTCTTACGAGTGTAGGTGACAATTTTGCATTTGTTTACATTAACTGTTAGTTTGCTGTTGACACACCACGTGTGGAATATATCGAGTTGGCTTTGCAAATGATTGCAATCCTGAGAATTATTAATTGTTGAGTATAACTTCAAGTCATCTGCGTATAACAACTTTGGACAGTTCAGTTGATAGCACAAATCATTTATATATATGAGGAACAGAAGTGGACCCAAGTTACTCCCCTGAGGAACTCCAGAGCTCGGCGCGAAGTAATCAGACTCAAATCCATGTATGTCACAAACTGCTTTCTATCAAGAAGATACGATTGGAATAAAGACAAAAGAGAAGACGAAAATCCAATATTGTCCAATTTATTAATAAGCACGGTGTGGTCGATTCGATCAAAAGCTTTTGTTAGGTCAGTATACACAACATCCACCTGTCCACCGGCATCAATACTATCAGATAGGTATTGTGTAATTGTAACAAGATTAGTTACCGTAGATCGTTGAGCAACGAAATCGTGTTGATCATTTGAAATCCAGGGTCTAACTTGAGCGTAAATATACTTGTACAAACATTTCTCAAAAACTTTAGCAAATAACACACTTCTCACCATTTTTAAAAACAGGCACCAATTTGGCAATCTTCCACACAGACGGGAAGGTGGATGTTTTGAGAGCAAGACTGAACAAGTAGCAAAGAGGAGAAGCAAATATATTTGCACAATCCCTAACAAAAAAGGCCGGAATGTCATCACTACCCGCCGTGCAATTATTCTTTAAGGATTTCATAGCACACACCACATCCATCTCAGTTACAGGACCTAGGTCAACCATAGTAGCGCACGAAGCAATTGGAGCAATTGGAGCAACAGGCGTCGGAGCAAATGAAGGAAGGTACACCGATTGGAAAAACTCCCGCAAAGCGCTCACTATGGAAGGTGGGTCGTTATACGTATTGCCGTAGTCGTCCTTCATAGTTCTAGGAATACCTCCCCCCTCCCCTTCCCCCCCCCCCCATCCTTTAATAAAACGTATTCCTAGAATATTTATTTTGATTATTAATAAAGATTTTGAGGATTGCAAGGACCATGTGATTATATAACATTGCCCAACACAATTTTTGCTGACTTCTATATGAGACTTTTTCTTAATTTGGATGTGCTGAATCCGAAAATCGTATTAGTTTTTGCGTATAATTATCATTTATATAACATAACATTTATCTCTATGCCTCTTTGAAGAATCACCAATGCGTCTAAGTTGTTACTTAAGAACTGATAAGATATAAAGTGTAAAATTTTAATAATTCATTTAGAATTAAGAATTTGCTGCATTTTGTTAACGATTTTCAAGGATTTTGAAATCGGAAAACCAGAAGTGGCATAGAAAAATAACGTGACGTGATAGGGGAAAATGGGTTTCATATTTGGCATTAGCATATTTATATTAGTTAACAACAAGTGTCAGATCTTATTCAGTAAAAAAATATTTGTCGGATAGTGTAATTCAGAGGTACCGCAGTAATCTCGATCCCACACAAATTAATAATTATTCGGAACAGTCGATATTGTTACTATTATAGAGAGTAGTTTAGTAAATTATTAATTTGTGTGGGATGGAGTTTACTGCGATACCTGTGGTCTTGCGATTGTGCCCGTTTTTATGAAATATATTGGGTAACGCAGAAACGTTTGTTCCTTTGCATATAACCAGTGTAACGTCGCTAATTGTTTGTATATTGTCCGGTAAGTGATTAATTATTGTTGAACAAATATAAATTACTGTTATTAATATTATTTCGTCGATTTATGCATTGGATCTCTTAAATGCCATTACAAGGAACTATCGAAAGCGTAGAAAGATTTATTTTTTGCCAAGAGAATTGATTAGTACCATTAGCATTGTCCGCAGGATAATAATCGTTACATCAAGGTAAATTTACACAAAATTCGACCGTTGCCGTAGTCTAACGGACGCTGTTCACCTCTCGTTCCGCCATCTATCCGTCCCGCTCGTCAATTTATGATCAAACACAATCGGGCCATTTCCCAGAGAAATTCTTAATATATTTAGGTAAGGGCCGCGGCCGGTAGAAGGGAATAATCAGGGTATTGAATCTGTCGGGTCGAGAATTTGCACCGTGTAACCTACACTAAAGTAGATCAGGGAGGCTTTTCCTGCCTTTCCCACTAAGCTCCCCACTACGGTTCGATTACTACGGCCGGGCCAGCGAGCGTGCGAGCCAGATAATGTGCCGCGCCAGCCACCAAGTTTTATAAAGTATCTTGTAGTTTGCAAAGTTTTTACTTTGAAATAATGCACTTTCTGTGTCTTGCTCAGACATCACCAAGTGTAAATTACGAAATCGAAGAAGGATTGTCGTATACGAGGCGGTTCATGGAATATTTACCTAAACGCGGGATTCGGTTCTCTGCGGAAGAACAGGGATGAGAATACCTAGTCCGTTTCAAATTGAACTTCACATTGACCTAAATTGGATAGAAGTTTCGCCACCATTAACATAACCATTTGATTTTAAACGAATATGACCTTAACTCGTAGTCTTATGTTGATGATCTTCTTTGACTTGCGTAATATTTGACAAAATCCATGTTTATAAAAGAATTCTTAAAGAGAAGTTTTCGAATTAACAGTAACTCCGGCGGTAGGGGAAATCAGCATCTGACAATACTCAGGACGTGCTATTTCTAAAAAATAAAGAAATAGAATTTCTAAAGAAATTATGTAAAAGTTTTAGTTTCCGGACATGTAATCATAATATTTACGAAACGGTACACAGTTTTCGAAAAGGTAATTGTATTTGGGGATTTTAATAATTCTCAGCTTCATGACGCCTTCGCCAAAGATTTAAAAGTTCAAATTATTAGCAAGTTTGTGTATCTCTCGAATCTTATTCAAACCAACAATGTTCTTGATTATTACGGACGATTATTACACCTAATTCTTAGAAGTGTAAATAACAGATAGAACTAAAACCTTGGAAGCATTCAAATCGAGATTTAGTAAGTCACACTATGAATATAATTTGCATGTTCGTCTGGTGAGTAAACACGAACAGTCAAACGAATCTCCGTTAGAATGTTATTAGGATATAATAAATGTATGTGTGGAAATAAATCCAGGTGTGATGGAAAATGATGTTATGAGACAAATTACGGCAAATTTATTACTGTACTACCGACATACGATAAATATACGCCATACAAAAATTTAACTGAGTTAGATGCACTACTGGATTTAATTTTCGAAACAAAAGGAACAGGTAGCTCATTTCTTTGGGATTCGTTACAAAAGAAATTCGAAAAATCAAATCAATTCTGTTTTAACAGACATGACTGAGATAGCTAGATTATTTCTCGTGTAAATCTGCGAATAATTTAATAAACAAACTTGTATATGAAACACCAGCAAGCTTCTAGACTTTTGTGTAGACGTCCTATTTGTTTTATATGTGACGTTCAGATTACATAGCGGTAACATGCAGAACCAAAATACTTTGTTCTCTTTTAAATGGAAACGAACTGAGCAATTGCAAGTTCTGCCGCCAATAATATGTATTAAACACGCATCTAAAATGCCTAGAAAACAATACCGAACATAGTAATGCTGCTAAATACAGCTACTCATGGTACTCGCGAAATCATTCACGAAAAGATTTTGCTGGGAGACCAGTTTGAACCGGCATGTGATTCTTGTGGCACTAGAGAGCGCCAACAATACTCACTTGAGCTGTAAATTTAAATATGGTGATAGAAGCAGAGAAGGAATTGTAATGTGTTGAACAAAAAATCGCTCGAGACCACGGTCATGATGCCCAGTAGCCATGTGTTAGCACTTTTTGTCTCCTCACATTGTCTTTCCCGTGAATGATTCCACCAATACCATGAGTAGCTGTATTTAGCAGCATTATTATGTTAGGTACTATTTCCTAAGCATTCTGGTTATGGTGCTTTTCGGGATAAACAACATTCACGGTCACATTATTTCACATATGGCGACTACGAAAACATCCGTCTCGACACACAAGCATATATATATTGTGGTGGAAAATCTCTTAACTGGGTTCTTTGATTTAAAATTTTGACTTATTTGTTTTGAATTGAGTGATAATGTTTTCTAAATTAAAATACCAAATGTAAAGTTGAAAAGACAAATATATCGACAAATAAAAGAAATATATACCGCTTTTTTACAAAAAAAATATTTTTTTACAGAAAACCTAAGGCAATCCCTGACTAGCTAAACTTTAAATATTCTAATTAATTTACGAAACGAAATATGAAATCGAAAGATACAAATAATTTTGAAGAACTGAAGAAGATTCGACGTCTTTGATCTTTGAAATCGTACTCGCTGGTTCGCCTTTAGGATGGACTGGTTTTCGGCTTCAAAAATGCGTGTCCGGAACTTCCAGATTTTATATGTAGTATCAGCGGATACACTTTAATATTGGCTATAAACGACGATATTTATAAATTTACGGAGTTATATCAGAAAATAGCTAATTATCCTTTCTTAGGAGAAACGATGCCAACATGTCCGACTTTTGACACGATCTTCATCTATTGGTTTTGTTTTATATCCATAGCATCGCATTTGTTCTCTTATATGGTCCGTGTGAGATTATAAAGTTAAATGCTGCCAGTCGTGCCATCCTTCCATTCGTACGAGAAATTTCGAGGATTAAGTACAATTTCGGAATAATGCATATTCATCCAATGTAATTGAAATATGTGAGTACAGTATATTAAACGTCTTTTAAGAACAAAATTTTGAAATATTTATTTATGTAAAGAAATATGTTTACGAGAAGTGATATATATAATAGTCGATAGTAAAGTTTATGTTTCCTGTGTAAGTATTGATGAAGGTACTCTTTTTTTTAACAAGATAAATTGTGAATATCTGTAAATCTTTTGAAAGAAACCTGTACAGATTGAATATGTGTTTAAAATTTCATAAAGAGGGAGTACTAACAGTACTTTGCCTCCAACTTCTAACATCAATCAAAATAAAAATAACGGTGTGCACCAAACAGTGACGAGAAAATATCTGGAATCGGTGAACTAGTAAAATTTTAGAAAAACATCATTTGGAAATAATAGACAATAATTCATATCATTACAATATATATATATGTACTTACACATACATACATAAATTTATAGAAAAAAAATACAGTATTACAGAGTAGCATCCACATAGAACCTTAACAATTTAGCATTCTTATATTTGCAGAGGAGACCTTTTTCGGCTAATTCTACGGTTACACTAAGATCGAGGGGACCAAATGGTTTAGTGTCTCATAAATGGCCTTTGACACCCGATCTATACTTGTTTTACACCTCCTCCATCGTGAATCTCTTATGGTGTAGTATCTGCAGACTCCTAGTGAATTTCTATCAGAATTAGTTACTAAATACAAGCTAAAAGTAGACACATCCAGATGTGTTGTAGTTCGCGTATGGGGACAGAGCCCTTCAGGATTTTTCCAGTGACAACATCCAAACCCCATGGAGTAAATCTGCAAAATATCTCGTTTTGAGTTTCGAGCAAGCATTAACATGAAACATCCATCCCGAACACAGCGCGAGAAATATTTTTCTGTAAGGAAGAGCTAGGTTGCTGGCCACATTTTGGCAGGGAAACCAGTTCTACTTTATAAACTCTGCTAGAGGTCGATATTACCATATAATAGTTTGATATGGTAGGCTGGCCCGAAAACCTGTTTGGAGAGCTTACAAGTTTTACAAGTTACTGTCCGTTGTAAACAAACCCATCACTGATTTACTGCGATAATTTAATCAACAAACTTTAATGGTAAACACAAACCTTTCAAGTTTCTGTGCTAGATTAAGAATATTCTGAAGTTTAAATGTCATTGCCATAGCACCTGCTGTGCTCGCGCTGCTGTCAGATCTTGAAAGAAACAGTATTTCAAATCTTAATTCGTACACTAGAAATAACCTTGGTTCATTCATCTATATCTTCTAGAAATTATCTAAATCTATCGGATTTTACCAAGAAAATATACTCATACACTTGTTACAACGCTCTTTTCTAAATCCCTGCTACAACTAAAACGAAAATCTACAATTTAAGAGGATCCAAAGTCGGGCGTTTAAAAAAAGAACTCTTCGAGTCCGTCGTCAATTTCAATTCCTCTCGCTTCCGCCTTTAATCAATATTGATAGATATATAGAGATAAGATGACGGAAACTAATCTACAAAAGTTACTTTCTCAACTCTCCAAAATCATCCAACGTCTAACGTAATTGCTGCAATTAATCCTTCTACGGCGCTTTCGTCCGAGTGCATCGTCCTCGGAGAGGACGCGTAAGAGGATCCCTTTCTCACAACGTATTATTTATTTTTTGAGAAAAGTATCGCAACGACGAACTTGTAGAATGAACTTTAATAAGTAACCCACCCTCTCTCTCTTTCTCTCTCGCTAATTGATTTCATGTTCTTCTCGGGCAAATTTAAATAAAGTCTTATTTACAAATTATCAGATAATACCGACGTTTCTAAATTTAACTTTCTTAATTGCGTCGGGGAAATTCGCGTTAGAAAAGGACTAATTTAATTGTATATTTCCGCTATAATTTCGGTTTAATCGGTAATACGTTCGCATTTGAATTTTACAGGCCCGTTGATAGGTATTGGGGTGGTTCATTAGGGATTCTTATTATTTTAATCGGATTAAAAGGTTGAGAAAGATATTTGTTGACAGATTTATAATAAGAAGTATGTTCTTCGGTGTATTCACCCAACGCTTTACTTCCCTTTGTTTCAAGTATTTCAAATACAACAAAGTTTCATGTGTAAACTTGTTATAAGATTACTGAAAGAGTACACAACTCATAGAATTTGAGTCTTACGGTATCCTTATAGGCTAAATTAAGCAACTTTTCCCCTCCAATTTTTATTAAGATTTTACAGCGACGTTGTTAAGAATTTAACATTGCTAATATGTTTTTGTAGAAGAATTTTGAGTTTTTAAGGAGATGAATTTTGTTTTATCCATTTTTGACTACCTTATGTATTTTATATGCTTTTACCGTCTTTGCAACTGTTATTTTCATTTTTTATCATTTATTCATTTTTCTCTCTGTAAAACATGTAGAATTTTATTTTAATATGTATGTATACAACGCACTGTATATGTATGCATTCGGCCATTCACAATACTCTTGCTAAAATTCAATTTTTGTATAGCAGCTTCCTTTACTGTAACTGTAAGGTCATCCGACGAATATTGGGAGTTTTTGATATTTTCAAATACGGACAGATTTCTTCGGTTCTCGTATAGTGAGAAGCTTTATTGTAACGAAGTCGGAGCGTATATAGCAACATGCTTAATAAGTACGATTTCTTCGACTTTCTATTATCGTTCGCCTAGGCTACGGTGTCTGCTGTCGTCTATACATATATTTAGTCTTCTTTTGAGTTTTGGCGGGAATAATTTTTGTAAAGTCGTCGGAGTGCATGTATAGATTTTCTTAATAAATACGATTTCTTGGCTTTCTATTATCGTTCGTCGAGGCAATTGTGTCCGTTGTCGTCTATACATATATTTAGTCTTCTATTGAGATTCTGGCGAGATTTATTTTGGTAAGGTCGTCGGCGCGCATGTATCTTCTACAAGTACGATAACTCCGCTTCTAGTTGACGGTCGTCGTGGCTGCAGCGCCCTTTGACATCTGTACGTTTGTTCGGTCCTCTGTCGTAACGGTACTTAGACATTTTTTCATTTAGTTGTCCGTCGATACGGAGGAATTTTACGGACACATTTCTATATGTTATGTCGGCTTCATCTCTGCAGTTTTCCTTGTCGGTGCGCACTTTGCACATTTGTTGGCTACTGGCTTTTTCTGTTCCTCGTGGCGCAGTAGCAAAGAGCTAGATTGCACATAACGTATTATTTCGTACGAGAACGCCTGGGTAGCTGTGATATTACATACTTTTGTTTTGAGATCGGCTAATATCGCTACTGTCGCCCTCAACGAGGCGCTCGGGCTCTAAAAGATAGGGTGGGTTCCCGTATAAAAGTGTAAATAACGAAACTGTTTGGCTCGAATACGAACACAATCCAATGAAACAGAGTCAAGTCTCTTAGGCAAATTGAAAGCAAAGAAAATGTATTAGGCTCCCGAAAGGACATATAAATAAACACAGCGCCGAGGCTTATAAAATTAACAAGTAAATAGGGTTGGCTCCCCAATACAAAGGTAGTGGTGCATATATAGAGCAAATATAGAGGCATTAGTACATGCCTTTAGCAAAGCTTCTGCAGAAGCATATAAGACTTTAAACATAGCTTGGCAACGTACACGCTGCGGCGGTACCTTATATTGCTAAACCAAAGGAAAGCATACATATACACATGGTAATGTACATTACATGTATAAAAGAGCTCGAATAACTGCAATTATTACAAATATTATATATCTTACGTACATCGTAACCGTACATAGGCTAGAATGGAAACCGTGTACATATTTTATTTTTTAAATATATTTTTTGCGTATGCGCATTAAGTTTCAATGTATAACCGTCAACCTAGTAAATAAGCGAACATACTCTGCAAGTAAGTATTGGTCAAGACATTCAGGAATTTACGAGCTACACGAGGCTACAGCGGCACTGTTCTTCAAACCAGGCCGTAACAGACATAGGACATGGAAAACTATTAAACACTGCTTCTTTGGTTTTTGTAGCTGTAAAAATATATTGACAAAAATTCAGCTATGGCAGCCATTTTACTTGTTTATAATCAAATATATTTGAACATTAGTCATACGATGGTAACATGTGTTATTCTATTTGCAACCATAAAGTGTAATGAGAAGGTACCTGAACTACATCAATCAACACACAATTAAAACAACTACTTCTTACTTACCTAACTACTTTCTTTGTCCGCCGCTTGGCATCATCTCATAAAACGTATATTAGAAATTAGGACTACATCTGACTACGATTATCTGCCTGACTGGTGAGAAACGTATCCGATAGACACGTACATATCTACTTTTGTGTATTTGCTGACATAGGTATTTTTCATTTATTCGGGTATAAGTTAGGTCTTAGTTCGCTTTAACGACAACTGCCAGAGTGCGAAGCACACGATTGTAACAGATATTTGTTTGAGTCAATAAAATATGTCAAATAGAAAGGATTATCCAGTCACACAAAATCAACAAGCGTTTGCTGAGTTAATCAAATAATGTGTCTGAGTGAAGAACTTCTCTCTATGTAGGTAAAAAACTACACCATAAGAAGTGACATTTGCATGTGCATTAAACTACATTCGTATGTATTACTACAACACTGCAATGCGTAAACATAACATAACGTAATAAAGAGTGAAATTTTAACGTGTGCAGCTTGGTATCACAAATGGGAGCATGTGAAACACCGTTTTTAGTTCTATAGCATAATCAATAGGTAGGGAAACGAAGACACAGTAATCTAGATTTCGTGACGTTGCCGTATTTTAGGTCACTAACGCTGGAATAAATGTAAAGTATTTCTACCCCATTGTCTGTCATCTGTCATTTTTCTGTCGATCGTTTATATTTGAGTGGTCGTAGTCATCGATTTTGTTAAACATTTGGAATTTTTTGAGGTAATTTCCACAAGTATGGCTGCATGCACAGTTAAACATAAAACTCCAGTACGAGGTAAGCGTTATGCAAATAAGAAACCTTCACTTGAAAAAGGTGGAGTACAGATAAATATCTGTCTCTTAATAATAACTTCTTGTGCTAACGTATCTGCAATGTTCAGGTCTAGTACTGGTAGAGATTGGAGCGACAAGAGAGAAACAGCTGACACCCAAATGCAAAAAAGTGTATCCAAAAGCAAAAACACTTTAGCGGAAATATACGATTAATGAGGGCAAGAAAAGCCTATACAAAGACAAATTTCATCATCGTCAATCAAAAGAAATCGAAGTAAATGAAAGTAGAACTAAATTGGACCTCATAGTATCTGAATTTCTACGAAGGCAGATCATCTTAAATAGAAGAGCGCTCAAAGGTGGGAGATTTACATTGGATGACACATTGATGAGACATATCCTGTAAAAACAAAACGGTTGTGGGTATCGTAGCTTATTAAAAATACTTATTTTGCCTTCGAGGAGGAGATTACCAAAACTATTGTCAAATATTCCGATCAGGACTGGATTAAATGAGTGTCTTTTCAATACAACACGAACAGTGTAGAATGATAAAACCAAAAAGACCATAACTGCATTCTCATGTTTGATGAGCTGAATATAGAGCCCCACATCAACATATATGCGAACAAAGAAATTTGAAGGTTTTGTCGATACTGTCTTTGGATAAAAAGATGTGACAATTATATAACAAGTCAAATGATATGTAAGTAATACTTATATGTATGTAAAGTAACTATGTCATCTACAGAAAATGTCTAGAAAACAATTGGTGGAATCATTCACGGGAAAGCCAATGTGAGGAGAGAAAAATGCTATCTCATGGACAACATGAATGCGTGTATTTCATCCATGTTTTATACATAAGATCTTCAAAAAATCTTTCTACAGTTGATTGGAATGTTATTTTTCGGTAGTAACTTCGCAAACTTCTTAGGAAACCCTAAAGACCAAGTAGAATGGAAAATTCAGAAATTTACAAAATATCTTGTGTATATTGTGATTAAGTATACACTGGGCAGAAAAAGAAATTATTAAAATTAGATATAAAGAGCATTTGGCTGATCTTAAATTCAAAGAGTTAGATAAATCATTTGTGGCCCTACATACGAGGGCGACTTCAAATGTTTCCGGAATCGACAAGAAAGACACGGTATTGGTGTGGCTTTTTATTTTTATTTTTCGATGTAGTCTCCTCGAATATCAATACACTTTTTCAAACAGTGTTCCAGTCCCTTCAAGTCGTCTTCAAGCCAACAACAACTATTGATAGTAACCATCTTAAATTTCGATGCTTGCCATAAGAAAGGTTACCCTTGCCGACCAATGAATCCATTTCAACCTTCGTGCACCATCTCTTACCGATCCCTGAAACATTCCAGGTTGCCCTCGTATACTTAAAGAAATCATAAGGTTGACAATATAAAGTTAATCAGAAATATGAACAACTATGTTCATTTAAACTGCTATGAAGGCGTGAAATTTACAAAAATCAACATGCTTTCACAAAGAGGTCCTATGAATTCCAGCCTTTACTCATTATTTAATAATGTAATACTATAATACACTAGGGTGAGAGAATAAAATAGACACCAGGTAAAGCGGTATAAATATGTAAACAGCTAAATTCTAAGAACGAATTAAGAACCTTCTCTTGCCATTAGGGTAGAGATTGATGTATCGGAAGGAATTCGTCATAGTTAGTATCGTTACAACTATGCCCCGCTTACAAGGTTCGAGTGATATTAGCGACTTCACCCGGGGTCTCATCGCTGGCCAGAGTGAACGCGGCGCTTCGCAACGAAATAAGTAAATTTTTAAATATTCCGTTGTCCGCAGTTAATCGTGTGATTACACAATTTAAACGCAAGGAAAAAATAACAGTGGAGCCGAGACCAGGTCGTGCCGGACCTTCTGAAACAAGTAAAAGGGTGCTTGTGCGCGAAGTGTTAAGAGAACCGCGAAAAAGTACAGCTGAGCTTGTGGCAATTTCACAGAAAAGTCAGCGCACCGTCCTGCGATACCTCCACAGTGTGGGGATGTATAAAAGGGTGGCATAGAAAAAACCTCTCCTTACGGCGTTTCAAATACGGCGCCGAATGGCTTGGGCAATCGAAATGCGAACGAAGCCCGAAGAGTTTTGGTGGTCTGTCATTTTTTCAGACGAAAGCAGATACTGACAATTCAGTGATAGTGGTCGTACGTGGGTATGGAGACGTTCGTCACAGCAACTGGACGACAAATTTTTGTATCAGACGGTGAAATACGGTGGTGTGAACATCATGGTGTGGGGCGCGATATGGTATGATGGAAGATCGCAATTAGTAATCTGCGACGGAAATATAAATGCGGAAAAATATATCCAAATATTAACAGAAGGACTACTACGATATTCGACAACGCCATTTTATCTAAAGAAGACGCCGCTTTTATGGAGGATGGAGCACCCTGCCACAAAGCAAGATCAACAACCGCATAGAAAGAGGAACAGGGGATTCGGATTTTACCATAGCCAGGCCAATCACCAGACATGAATCCGATAGAGAGTGTTTGGCACATAATCCAGACAAATATGGCGAAACGACCCCGAAAACCTAGCAATAAGGAAGAACTAGTGGCAGTTGTTACAGAAGAGTGGTTAAATATTCCAGAAGACACCATTAATCATTTAATAGCTTCTATGCCACGACGACTCGCAGCACTTCACGCAAGTAAAGGTGGATCGACAAAATATTAGTCTTAATTTAAAAATTTTAAAATATTTTGTATATATAACGAGAATAGTATCTTTTTTTTTAATTATTAGGTGTCTATTTTATTCTGTCACCCTAGTGTATTTAATAATGTAATACTATAATATTTAATAATGTATACTATAACATGTAATATGTTTATCATGTATCAATTTAGGAAAATAAATTTTTGCAAATGTCACTGTATCTTTGTCTGGGAACTAAGACTTCGGAAACGGGTGCATTCGGAGATGCGTGCAGTGTTGTTGGTGCAAGCTTTGTTGATGTAGAGTCTACATCATAATTAAACTAAAATAGTAATTACAATTATTATTTTTAATATTGATAGTAACTGACCCGCATCTATCTCTAACAGCACTCGTTTCTGCAGCCTCAACAACCCTACCAAAAAAATAATTTAATTATCCCTAAAACCGCCCTATTTTTGACAGTGCACGCTTCAGAAAAAACTTTGATACCAGAGTAATAGATGTCACATTTACTATGGCACATTCCCATCTGGATAGGGTTTTCTATAAACCTAGACACTCGAAAATGTCAAGAACGTCACACAGGTATACCACAATTTGCATTTTGCTATTATGCATTTCTAAATGCGGCGACTGTAGAAAAACAAAAAAAAAATAACTAAATTGTTTACTTAGAGTATGATCCGGTTTATATTGTTGTTAAGTTAATGCATATTGTTATTAGTGCATTCGATATTACCAGCAAAGCAAACATGTCAAACGAATGGACGCAAAAGACATAAAAGAGCATGTTTCTTATAATTATATAATTATATTTGTTATATTGAAGTGTGAATTTCTCGCTAATTGTGTGTCTGACATAATAGCCTGATACAACGTCGTCCAATTAATTAGCGTCAACGTCTCCGATTCATCCGAAACTTGATTTCTACGGTACGGTATCGCGTACACCCAGCATGCATAGAAAGCAAACGTGAGTTAGAAACGTAATGTTATTTTCTGTTTCGTCTTTATCTACATATATTTCGAGTGTTTCGAATTACACAGCTCGCGTTGCCATCATCTAATACGTAATTACGCTGTACGGAATGCAAAAGATTCAGGTATACGGTCCGTACCGCCTTCCAGGAAACGTAAACACTAATTTCTGGAAACTTCTTCGTTAATGTACGTAACAATAAGATGACAAATTGAAGCTTTTATTTAGCGGGCCGAGCCGGATTTAGTCGCGTTGCGAAATGTGTGAAACTCGTGACGAATGGGGATTTGGATGACGCATTACGAGTGTAAACGAAATTTTGCTCGGGATAATAGTTATCCTTGCGAGAGAAGACGGTTGTTTTGTCGACTGCTAGGTACTTGTATACTACGTCTACTACTCATGAACTTACACACCTAATCTAATTTACGCTTCGCTTTTGAAATAATTATTCCGCGCTCCTAAGACGGGTGTTTACAACAGCCGGAGGAAAATAATTTCCACCGGGAGATATCGTGCGATGCTCGAAAAAGCTACGCAACTCTAACATAATAGTTACAATTAGAGCATGTATCATTTGCTAATTCGAAATACTTTCGAGGTAATAACATTTTAGAATAGAATTTTAGAAAATTAAATAATCCAACGATAGGGTTATGGAGCAAACTATCAACGTTGAAATGGGGTATGGACATGGTACACTCTATGGACTGGAGAAAAGCTAAGGTTCTTTCATTTTTCAACCCAAGGGAAAACAACTGCACATCGGGTAGAAGGACTTGTTTATCCCAAGTTGGAGTTAATAGGTAGGATAGCTACATCTTGCTATCCAAGATGTAGCTATCAAGCCAGTTAATAGGTAGGATAGCAAGATGTAGCTATCCTACCTATTAACTGTGTACGTTCATGAGTGGCAGCACCGCAAAGTTTAACAAAAACAACGAAACGAACTGTTTTGGGAATTCAACCTTGTCATGATGAGGTATAAGAAGAGAAAATGAAATAAAAGTAAGAGGAAAAGCAATGAAAAAAAAAAAGAAAAAAGCAAAGGAAAAGGCGGGATCACAACGTTTCGCCTCCGTCGTAGGAAGCTTCTTCAGGAGAAAAGTAGTAAATTTCTATGGTAGAAAAATCAGAGAGGCAATGGAGATCCGCAAACACCCCGATAATATCAATAGGGAGGACGGATATCATCTATCCGCTCCTACAAGCCCCGTCCGTCTCTACTCAATCAACCGTTCAGACGTAACTCTCCCGTCTTATATAAACCGGGTACTCTGCTGTACACGTCAGCGTGGTTTGCACGTCGAATTACCGTGTCACATTGATTCCCTTACCTTTCTCCTGAAGAAATCTTCTCCTGCTTTTTTTCTGAAGAAACCTCTTACGACGGAGGCGAAACGTCGAGATCCCGTCTGTCTCTTTTTTTTTCTTTCCTTTGTAGTTAGATCTGTATGACTGTTACCTCACCTAAAGTATTATCTCGGATTCTTAAGACTGAAATTGAATATGCATGCGTTACTTACAAGGGACCAACTGAATCGGAAGCTTCTTGTAATATAATACTTTTTGGGCGTTTATAAATACGAGGGCGACCTGAAATGTTTCCCGAATCGACAAGAAAATCACTGTATTGGTGTGGGTTTTTATTTTTATTTTTCAATGTAATCTCCTCGAAGATCTGTACACTTTTTCCCAGTGCTCCAGTCCCTTCAAGCCATCGGAAAAGTAGGATGTTTCGAGGTCTGCAAAATAACCATCTACAGCGGCGATGACCTCCTCATTTGAGGCAAATCTCTTTCCTCCCAGTGATTTTGTCAGGTTGGGGAATAGGAAAAAGTCGCTGGGGGCTAGATCCGGTAAATATGGATGATGAGAGACTAATTCGTAGCGCAACTCATTCAATTTGGACACGACGATAAGGGATGAATGAGACGGAAAAGCATCGAATCGGGTCAATAAATCGCTGATCGTCCTTTCCCTCTGCAGATAGTCGATGCGAACCACACCTTGGGAATCCTAAAAAATGGTCGCAATGCCGTTTCTGGCCGATGGAACGGTCTTTGCTTCCTTCGAAGCCGATTCGCCCGGAAAAGTCCAATGCCTCGACTGTTCCTTGGTTTCCGGTATGTAGTAGTGGATCCAACTATTATCCGCGTTTACGAAACGCATGAAGAAATCTCTTGGATTGCGCTCGAAACAGTAACCCGATTTCGTTTTTCCTTCGGTGTGAGCAAACGCGGTACTCATCGCGCCGAAAGCTTTTTTATACCGAAAATTTAGTGTAGGTTATGGCCAAACGCATTCTTCCGAGATGCCTGTTGTCTCTGCTGTCCCTTCAACAACAACTATTGACACTGGATGTCTGAAATTTTGACAGTTGCCATAAAGAAGGCTGCCCTTGCAGACCAGTGAATCCACTTTAATTCCGGAGACATTTCCGGTCGCCCTCGTAACAGTAGGTCGACAATAAGGATTCCTTGTCACATGTATTATCCTTAAGAGAAGCTACTGCAGTATTTGGATATATTCACGACCATAAGCAATTATAACAGCTAAAAATTTACAGAGAATGGTTTCCTGTGTAGAGTTACTGCTCTTTATTTACATTTTTAAGCGAACATTTCTACTATAGTGCTCTTACGCAATGAAAACGAGGAAGTTGATTCCGTAAACCTAGTTCCAATTAAAAAAAATACAGGAAGTTGGATAATCATTTTCCCTTCCTTTCCTCAATCTGATCCGGATAGAAATCCTCTTAGATCGTCGAAGTTCGTGCTGCGAGGGAAAGCGCGATTGAAAATATGTTCGTCGAGGTGATTTTTCTCCTTGAAAATTAGTACAAATCTATCGGCGAGGTAATTAATCTCAATTCGATGACCACGATAAAATCGCCTTCCGCGCTATATTTTATTTCAACAGTTTCGCTTTGATAAGTCGGATAATTAATTAATAACACCTAGTTTTCCGAACTTCTTTTTTTTCATTACTGCTTTTTGTTCCGGCAAGGAAAATGCGCTGTCGGAGTTTGCAATAATTTAACGTCAAATTGCACTTTACTTAGAATAATTGGAACATAAATCTCTACATTTTTGCTTCTCCCGCCTAATTTTTGCATTTCTATTTCTATGTAGATCGAAGATTTGAGCAGATTTTTCTTATCTTAATACCGGTTGTGTAATAACTCTCTACGAAGTAACGATATCATTTAATACATACGATTATCTATCCTTTCTTTTAATCTAATTATTCTATTCGGGTCTATTTGATCTGGAAGACAATTTAAATTAAAAGAATGTTATGCCTTTGTTTCAAATATTGCTATTTCGTTTACAATACTTAAAAACACTTTTTTATATCGCTACCACATTATTCAATAATAGAAGAGTTAATCCCTTATATATATATTTACTTGTTTGTATATTTAAAACTCGTTTGGTAACACTATATATACGCATGTGACTACCAAAGATTTTATTACGTGCCGACAACAGGGATGCCCCCAGAGGGTTGTAACTAGCCTCTCAAAACTTCAAGTCGCAGCACTTAATCAGATAATTCTCATTAATATCTGAGCTTGAATCATCGTCATTGAAATTAATAATTAAGGGAGAAATTTCGTCATAATCTAACCCAACTTCTCTTTTCCACCATCGCATGATTTCAGCTTCTGTGTGGTGGATGCTGTTCGACCAAGTTACTTGCGTATTTGTTGCTAATTCTTCGTCCCACAACTTTATGCAATTGTTAATATCGTAGCCATCTCTTCCTATATGACAATGGTAGTATGTTTTTGTAATTTCCCATACATTTTCAAAGGGGGTTGAATATACAGTGGCATGGAGGTAATCTTACTACTGTGTGGCCATGTGCACGTGCTAGTTCATCTATCACATATTCCTTCGGTGGTTTATGTCTAAAATATGCGTACTACTTGTTAAGGACTTAACATTGTTTTTTTATATATTTTATAAATTTTTTACTACTATGTATTTTATATTCTTTGCATTATTATTTTCATTTAGAATATTACCTTATTTTCATTTTTATATTTATTTATTTTGCTCTCTTATATCCAATTTTATTTTAATATGTATGTACATTACGCATTGTATATGTATGCAAGTCAGCCATTCGCATTACGCTAGCTAAAACTGCCTAATTAGAAATCATTCACTGCAACGTCGTCGGATATGTAATGGGAGTTTTCTTGAAATTTAAGGTACACAAGCATAGGCAGTCGTCTCCCGCGCGACAGTCGAGGTATTAGCGATCGTGCACTCTCGGTCACCTTTCGTGCCTCGTCGTGTACAGTAACGTCGTCGTAAGATTATTAGAGATTTCTAAGTTTTTCTAGTTTTGGCGGGAATCGTCGAGGACGTTGTCTACACATTTATTTCTGGCGGGAGTCATTTGGTAACGTCGTCGGACCACATGTATAGATTTTTTTAATAAGTATAAATTCTCGATTTTCTATCATCGTACGTCGAGGCTACTGTGCCCATTGTCGTCTATACATATTTTTAGTCTTCAGTTAAGTTTGTGTCGGAAATTATTTTGGTGAGATTGTCGGCGCGCATGTATAGACCTCCTCTACAAGTACGATCACTCCGCTTCTTGCTGACGGTCGTTGCGGCCGCAGCGCCCGTTGTCTTTTGTACGTTTGTTCGGTCCTTGTCGTTTCGGGACTTAGAAATTTTTCATTTAGTTGCTCGTCGTAGCGGACGAGTGTCACGGACCAGTTTTCTTATGTAATGTCGGCATCATCGCTCCGTTTTACTTGTCGGTGCACAGTTCGCACATTTGCTGGTTACTGGATTTTTCCCTTCTTTGGGGCGCAGTAGTATAGAGCTAAAGATTGCACATAGCGTAATATTTCAAACGAGAACGCCTGGGTAGCTGTGACATTACTTTTGTATTGAGATCGGCTATTATCGATACTGTCGCCCTCGACCAGACGTTCAAGCTCTAAGAGATAGGGTGGGTTCCCTATAAATGTGAATATAACAAACGTATTTGGTCAAGTACAAATACATGCCAATAATACAGGGCCAAGTCCCTTAGGCAAATTTAAAACAAGGAAAGTATATTAGGCTCCCGGAAAGGGACATATAAATAAGCATAGCACCGAGGTGCGCTTATAAATTTAAGAAATAAATAGGGTTGGCTCCCCTATAAAAAGGTAGTGGTGCATGCAAACAGATAGAGGCATTAGTACATGCCTCTGACAAAGCTTCAGTGGAAGCATATAAGAGTTTAACCTTTTAAACAGAATTAAGACATAGCGTTGCAACGTACATGCTGAGGCATTACTTTATGTTGCTACCAATGAAAATACATATACAAATGCTAATGTACATTACATGTATAAGAGAGCTCGAATAACTGCAATTATTGCAAATCTATATATCTTACGTACATCGTACATGTACATAGGCAAGAGTGGAAACCGTGTAACCATTTCATTTTTAAATATATTTTTTTTGCGCATGCGCATTGAGTTTCACTGTACAACCTTTCCTCTAGTAAATAAGCGAACATACTCTACAAGTAAGTATTGGTCAAGTAATTTAGGAAATTACGAGCAGGCTACAGCGGCGTTGTTCTTCAAACCAGGAGAACGTAACACTACTTGCTTCAACTTACTTTAACAAATACTCACATTGCAGCTAGATATAATAACTGATGTTTTAATATACTAGGATCATATGCAATATTGTTATTTGCCAGCCACTGTTGTATATTGCCCTTTCTCCAACTAGCGTACGGTGCCTTGTTTCTTAGTTCAGAATGATAACGCGTTATCCATAATAATCATATAATTAGGTTTTATATTTGGTAACAACTGCATCGTAAACCATTTTGTAAAACTTTGTTTCTTCATTTCTGCGTGATAATCATGTCTTGTTTTTGAACAAAATATATGTGAAGCACCTGGTATAAAGCCATCGCTATTGCCAGAATGTAAAACTATATACTTATAAACAAGCTCAGTGAGGAATAGAAATAATATTTGTAATAAAACAAACCATTTGCCTTCAATTCTTAACTTTTTCACGCTTTGCCTATTACTGTCCTGCCGAGAATGATTATTGCTGCCATTTTCAAATATCCGCGTTTCATCTAAGTAAAGAGGGTCCTGTGCGTTATTGCTTCCCATGCTCTTTACGTATCGTTGTAAAAACTCAAGACAAAGTAATTTTTTTCCACATAAACACAATATCTTTTAAATCTTTTCCTAATAATGAAATGCCCCCATTAAACAAATCTCTTTCTTGTAATCTACATAAAAGAGATGAACGTGTAATGTGTTCTCCTAAAATAATTTGGCATCAGCACATCTGATTACGTAGCATGCACTTTAACCTACGATTCCAGCACATTTGGTAAATTACATTGCGGATAGCAGCTTCGCTTGTTTCACCAATATCCACAGTAGGTTTCGATTTATCTCTGTTCTTGCTGCAGGATGGTAATGCTTGCAGCGACTTTGTCGAGCTTGATATCTTGCTCACATTTGCAACAACAGCGACGTGTTAAAATGCAACAGTTTTATGCCATTATTATCGTGCATGCAGAAATAGAGTGTAATCTACCTCTCTGACAGCAGTCAATGGTAACAAGGGATCTTTGTTGTCGCGTTCTTACTCGAAATATATAATCAGAAAACTGATTATTTCTTTCACCTGTTGACACAATGCACTTGACATTTTCGTAAATATACGCCGACTAGTTCTAAAAAGAACTTTTGGGGATGCAAATCAATTAAAACGATTGACGAAAACTAAACAAACTAACGTAAATGAAGAAATAACGAAAGCCTTTGATACTCTACAAACTGTCAACATTTAAGGTGGCCGGACCAATAACAACCAACAACATCGTGTTTCATCAAATATCTTTCCAAATAGCCAATACAGTAACGTAAAAGTACTGCCATATGCGAAATATAATAATTAAGTCAATAACCATTTCCTTTTCGTTTTTAACTTGGATAGAACAAGCGTTTGTATGAAAAAGCAGTGTGTTGTTTTATCTATTGAAATTTAATTTAATTATTAACTATTATGTTATAATTATGTACTATACTATTATGTATATAATATAAAATACTTTTAATTTATTTATGTGGCTGCACTGCATATTGATGACGTCATTTGATTACATGTATGACGTCACGTTAATGACCTGCATTGGAACGTGCCTCCATTATAGAAACTAAATACTAACTAAATAAAGTCAAGTAGGAAGAATAACACAGTACATGTACGCATGTTTTTTGTTCGTCACGTGACAGTCAAAAATTATATCTAGATTACGAAATCCGCAAGAAAGGAGTTTGAACGTATAAGCAAAGAGAAATCTTCAAAAAAATTTCCACAAAAGAGCGTAATTTGAGAAAGAATATGTTAAAAATATGTGCTATTATCGAATACTTCCAATTACACCCTGTCAAGCACGATAAATCAGCATCAACTAATTTTATTTTCGGGTCACTTGTCGAAGAAAAACTTTCCTGGAAAGTACACACGTTAAGGAATAAAAATTCAACGCATAAAACTTTTATTGATTTTGTACGGTGGGATGAACGGTCCCGTATTCAGGCAAAACATCAAAAACGGAAAACCGCAAGCTATTTTAAATAAATATGCAAACGTCATTCCATTGTTAAATCATGTCACATCACCGTGTGCGTCGTCCGGACGTTTTCTTTTATGTACGGAAATCTCTTTAATAATTCATGCTGCACCCAAAATCTGCATGAAATTAAGGTTGTTGTTGCTGCTGTTGTTCTGCTAGCTTGTGTATATATTATATCGATCGGAACATCAAGTGCCAGGGCAAATATTATGTCCTTCTTGTGTACGTTCCATCTTCGTCTTCTCCTTCCTTCACGTACGTTTGTTAAAAATGTAATATTGCACCACTTGCAGACATATTTCGGATACCTAGCTATCACTTTCTTCCTAGGAGATCGCTCAAACATTTATGCGTTTACGGTAGAACCGCTGCAAGTAACGTAAGGATGGGTATTGAGCATTGATCGTTGGAATTTTAAATCTTTAAATATGAATGTGTTCCTGCCAAGAAATAGGCTATAAACAGGTAAGAATACGCCGATAAATGTGTAATTTTAAAATTCCCCAGACGTTTATAGATTTCAATGATGACCTGAATGTAGGGTGAATTCCTTTTAAAAAATTGAAACAGAGAAGATATTCGGCTCAATATAAGTTAAGTCTAACAAGAAAATACAAAGATGCAACTCGAATATTCAGATTTCGATGTAACTCTAGGGAAAGAAAAAATAACTTGATATAAAAATAACATAATTTTCTTAAGGGATGAATTGTCCGATTTGGGGTTACAGTGCCTTTCAAAAATTTGCAAAATTTTAATTTTTTATATACATATATAACGAGGATCGGGTACCCCGTACCCCTTGTTTTTTTATATGATTTCTTCCTCTATAT
This sequence comes from Trypoxylus dichotomus, assembly GCA_023509865.1. Classification (NCBI taxonomy): domain Eukaryota; kingdom Metazoa; phylum Arthropoda; class Insecta; order Coleoptera; family Scarabaeidae; genus Trypoxylus; species Trypoxylus dichotomus. Next base: position 63,922,414 of record CM042075.1, read on the forward strand.
TTATCAAAAATATCTTTTATTAAAGAAATATTTTTTCCGAATCGCGGTTTAACAAACGCTTTCTCCAATGGGTTTACATTGTCTCCTTGTGACATAAAAAATTTGCGTTTCCGGGTTGAAACCTGTCGTATCGCTGCTGTGAAAGAATTTCTTTAAAAGGGAAATTAAATGTTCTTTTTATTTATTTTCTGAATTTGCAGAAGTTGAAGATTTTATATGCAGAGGAGTTGGGCTTTTTTGGTTTTATGATTCAAGATCTTGAGCAAATACCTTGATATTGTGAGGCGCAGGAGAGGTACTGAAATAATCAGCATCATCCTTCGCAAGTTGGGTTTTCCCTAGGCTTCCCAACTTCGTCATTAGCTGATTGTTGAATGCATTTACTTCCCACACTCCATATTTTTTACAATTCATCATTTGTAAGGAATACCCTCAGCAAATTTTGTTTCTGTTCTAATGGAGTAAAAAAAAATTCTGTCATTTTCCTCCAAAGCAGTAAAAAAATATCTTCTAAAACTCGAAACATAGCTATATTCCGATTGAGATAAGCTAGACAGATATATTTTAAGTTTTGCATATTGGGACATAGAGGGAGTCACTAATTAAATGTCAGTACCAAAAATGTACCTCCATCCTTAGTTAACTCAAATCCAAAGTTTCAGTGCGATATGTCTGGCGTTGTAACTACAACGAACTATCAAAGTTGACAGCCAGGGTGAATTACTGTCAAAAAACTTTAGACAGCTTCAACCCCAGAAACTCTAAAACCGCGTACATCGTCAATGGTAATGAGTATCGGATTTACTAATACGAACCAGAAAATAAACAGCCGACAAAAGTCATCGGTTCTCGAAATGTCTCCAAAAAGATAGTCGCAACAGTTGTCTGGAAAGCAGCTTATGTGGCAATAATTTCTCTGCAAAACGAAATCACTGCTATTGTCGATTGGAATGCAACCATCTGTTTGGCACAAGTCATCGCTTGGCTTCGAAAAAAACAACCTCGAACGACGAATCATCCTCTACCAAAGCAGACAGGACTCAAGACAATTGATAATGAATTATTAGACGAGCCTTCGTACAGTCCGGACCTAAGTCCCAAAGGTTTCTTTACCTTTCCGACAATCAAGAACGGTGTACCTGCTCAAAGATTCAAGAAGAAGCAATCCATGCGTTCAAATAACGAAATTTTGACTGTCCCAACAAAGGAGTGTAATAACGAGAGACCGGATTATATGCGTTATAAAGTGCAAATCTTTTATTTTATTTATTTATTATATTTTACGTCTATGTGTAGATGTCTGACACCGATTAAAGTTCGTCATTCGATTAAAGTTAATTAACTTTAATCAGTATAATACATCAAATGACGATTGCGAGGACTGTGTGGATGTACAATTCACAGGTATAGCAGTAAACTCACTCACACAAATTAATTAATTATGCGGAACGCAGCGTTTCGAGCACGTGGGCTCTCATTGTCACCAGTCGGTAGCACGGTTGACAATGAGAGCCCACGTGCTCTCGAAACGCTGCGTTCCGCATAATTAATTAATTTGTGTGAGTGGAGTTTACTGCTATACCTGTGAATAGTATAATACATCTATATATAGACGTAAAATATAATAAATAAATAAAATAAAAGATTTGCACTTTGCATATAATCCGGCCTCTAATAATAACTGTAGGCAGAATACTTAGAAAAATAATAGTCTTTAAAAGCTATTTACTGTTTTATTCCAGCTCTATAAGCAAAACTTAAAAGACAACCCTCGCACAGATATACATATGTATATAAACTTCATACTTAAGCCTTCGTTCTCCATCTAACTTTTACATGTGAAAAACGATTTCAATTTACAAAAAAACTAGGCCTTACATTTACTTTGCGTACAATTTACAGAAATTGTAGCAGTTAACACAATTGATACGTACTATTCGGTTTACCTACGGTGACAGAACATTAAATATTATTCTGTGGAAATAATACCTTAATTCGCATTTTATTATTTGAACACTTCTAAATGCGATGATTGTAAAGGATGTTTCAGTAAAAGTGCAACATTTTAAGGTTCAATAAAACATGGTTTTCTGTAGCAAAGTATTGAAATATTTATTGATTTATAATGTACATATTTGGGAATATCGATTGAGTCGGTCGATACTTGCTGGAAATCCATATTGAACAATGGTCGGAGAAGTAAAACTCAATTTTACAAAATTTCCAATATATTTATCACAATATTATTATGACATGTTTCATCATCTGAGGCTACAGTGATAGCGAAACATGTCAATAATATTGTGATAAATATATTGGAAATTTTGTAAAATTGAGTTTTACTTCTCCGACCATTGTGCGTATTTGCCATTATGTATGAAGTAAAATATCTTGTAAATGACCGCAATGGCTTTGCTGGCACATGCATACTGTTTTGACAAAATTTGCAATAACGCTATTGCATACATGTAGCAGTATTTTATTGATAAAACGTCTAATTTCGGCTTTCAATGCTTCGGCGGTCGCGAGCTTGTTGGCATAAACCTGTGACTTCAGATAACCATACAGCCAGACAGTGTTAAATCGTGGCGGTAAATTCTGGTCAGCAAACCGGTAAATGACACGACCAGGGGCAAACTCGTACAAGATAGTCAATGTTTCACAGGTATTATGACATGCGGTACCGTTCTGCCGAAACCACATGCTGTCAACAGCAATAGTTTCCAGTTGGGACACAAGAAACTGCGTTATAAGAGCACGATAAAGTTCGCCATTCACCGTTACTGCATTACATTCCTCATCTTCAAAGAAATATGGTCCAATTATTCCTCCAGACCGCAATGTACACCAGACAGTGACACGTTTTGGATGCATTACTTTTTGATGAATCATTCGTGGATTTTTTAAGCGCCAAATGCGCCAGTTTTGCCTATTCATGAAGCCATCGAGGCAAAAATGGGCCTCATCACTGAAAATGTTTTTGTTCACAAAATCGTTCACCTCTGTTTCCTTAAGGATTTAGTTGGTGAACTCTCTTCGTTGTCCATGGTCTGCCTGTTGGTAAAAGTTGTTGAGTCCATTGTACTTTGGCGTGCAGATGCAAATCTTTAGTTAGAATACGCTGAAGAGTGGCTGTAATGTCCAATTCTTGTATACGATGACGAATCGATGTCTCTGGACTTTCGGCCACACTCTCGCGATCTACCGTTATGTTTTGTTCTGAGCGACCTCTGCGAGTGTGTTACACAATACTCACCGAACCAGTACTTTCAAATTTTTCGATTATTCTTTTCATGATAGATAAATTAAAAACATTCTGTCGATCGAATATTGGACGAATGTTTAACAATCAGGACGCGAAATTCTACCGGGTAATACTCCAATTGTACTCCCATCCATCAACTTTCGGCCCGTTACGTCATAATCACGTATCATTATGTCTTGCGCTCTTACTGAAAGCCCCTGTTTATACGCAGACAAATGCAATTGAAGTTGGAAACCTCATATTTTTTGTATATTTTATAAAAGGTGAACTAAATGCCCGGGGAAATAAGTAAATGTTGTATGTTGTGCAAGGCAAGTACGGGTTTCAAAAGCATTTCCAGAAAGAATTCCAAGCGAATAACCAGCGACACTGATCCTTCAACTCAAATACGTGACATTGGTCCTTCGGTCCCTGGAGAGCACGTACCGGACAGGCTACTAACGACATTTATTCTTCAAACCAGGAGAATATGGCGATACTTACTATAATAGAATTTAACAAATAATAACACGCTGTCATCGAATTTATACCAAAAGAGCCATTCTGAATCGCAATACTCAATATGAATGGCAAATATCGTGAGGTAAAGGAGCAGAATGCATATCATTGGAAAACAATCGTATTATATTTCACCGCATCCTGCAAAAATCAAACAAATTGCTGTGACAATACCATACAACACTTATTTTCGCACCTCTTCCATACGTGCATAAAGATCTCAATTCTAAAAATATACAAATGCATTTTCGGTCACATCGAAAATAGAACGATATTTTCAAGAGGTCGGAGTTGTGACTGAAATTCGCTGATGTAAAAGAAAACAAAACCTAAGGCAAGTTGGTTGGACGCCCACATCCACCTATACTTTTCAGTAAATAACACGTGACTAGCGTCGGAAAACGTGAACGGAATGCGATAATCCTATTATCTCCATATTTGAGGGAATTTTCTTCATGGCATGCATACGTGTTCTGTCGGTACCTCTTAAAATCACACATAGATCAGCGACAACCGTAATCGAATAGAACGCGATAGTGTTGAGTGGGTACGTTTATACTTTCTATTAACGTGTTCGATATTATTGAATTGGATTAAAAAGAAATTTGATTGAATTTAATTGATTATAATTCAAGTTACGAAAATATACAGGGCGTAATACGATTAGGTTTTGTTAGAAAAATACGTATAGAAAAATAGTAGGAGTTGTGTTTTGAAATTTGCTGGGTAGTAGTTTTGGGTTAGCGTCTTCCCATTTAAAGTACTATCAAAATACTTCTAATTATACACAAAATCATACCAGGGTTCTCTTTTAGGTTTTACATATAGAGCTGGAATCAAAAGACTATTATTATATAAAGACTTTATTGTTTTTCGAAGTATTCTCCATGAAGATTAATGCACGTTTGCATGCGCTCGAACCAACTCTGGAAACAGTTATTCCACTCGCTTGTTGGTCAAAATTGCGTTGTTGGCGTCAACTACTCCTTCTGGCGACTGGAATCTTCGACCACACCGTTCTTGATTTTCGGAAAGGTAAAAAAATCGTTGGGACTTAGGTCTGGACTGTACGGAGGATGGTCTAACAATCCGACGTTTTGTTGTGTTAAGAATTTAATTGTCTCGGGTGCTGTGTACACCTATCATCCTCCACCAAATCAATGCATTTTGGTAGGCGACGACTCGTCTTTCCTTGTATCTCTAGACTTTACTGCGTAGTCACAATACATAGATAGAGAATTGTAAGCGTTCTAATCCGAAAATTTAAGCAGTTCAAATATTTATGGCTCTAGTAATTAAAGTATATAATTCTCCTGTAGATCTTATATTAGAGATTGATGTCATTGTTACCCGATTGTATGCGCTTTGTTTTAACTATATTATTTCAAAGAGTCTTTGGAGATATTGATTCCAGCTTACCACCATTCTGTCTGCAGTCTCTTTCGGTAGAGAAAGTAATACAATGCATCTGAACTTTAAAGAACAAATTTACAGCTGGTGATGATGACATTCCCTGCTTTTTTGTGAAGGATTGTGCTACTGTTTTTGCTACTCCTCTATGTATAATCTTTAATCTAGCCCTACACATGTGTACGTTTCCTGATATACGGAAAGTAGCCAGAATTTCGCCAATCTTGAAAAAGGGTGATAGTTCCAATATTGGCAACTATAGACCTGTGGCTAAAATTTCTTCTTTTGCAAAGGTTTTTGAAGTGTTAATTTATGAACGCCTTTCTTATGGTATTAAATCATATCCCTCTGAATCTCAACATGGTTTCTTGGCAAATAGATCTACTGTAACTAACTTGGCTCAGATTTCTCAAACAATTGCTGAAACCGTGGATGGGGGTGATCAACTGGATGTTACTTATACTGATTTTTCCCGTGCTTTTGACCTGATTGATCATCATAAATTGTTGGAGAAGCTGAGTTTTTTCGGTGTCAGCAGAAATTTCTTAAGATTAATTTGATCATGTCTTCTAAACACTTAATTACGTTTATTTTAAGGGATTTACATCTCGAACTTTTTACTCCACCTCTGAAGTGCCTCAAGAATCGAACCTCGGCCCGCTCCTCTTTAATATATATATCGACGATCTTTTAAAGTCCATTAACTGCCCTTTATTAGCCTATGTTGATGATATTAAAATCTACCACGCCGTTAACTCCTTCAATGATGTTGAACTTCTGCACCGTAATTTAGACTTGATTCATACCTGGTGTCTGCATAATAAATTAAAATTAAATGTAGATAAGTGTTTCTTCATTTCTTTTACAAAAGGGGTGTGTAGAGTCGCTTCCCTGTATTGTATTAACAATATTAATATTGCTCGTCAATCTTCTATTAAAGATTTAGGTGTGATATATATCATGTCTTACACGTCGGGACAGTCGCTTCTAAATTATTAGGATTTATTTTTCGCACTTGTAAGGATTTTACTACCTTTGATGCAATAAAGACTCTTTTCTTTGCTTACGTAGTTTCCAAGCTCGAATATGCATCCGAGGCTTGGTATCCTCTCTACAACATCCAAGTCAATCTTCTTGAGCGGATTCAGCGGAAATTTTTGAAATATCTATCATATAAGAACGATGGGCAGTATCCTACGATGAGCTACTTCAGAGGCATGACTTTGTAACGCTTGTGGAAAGAAGAAACCGCATTAGTGCTTCATTTATGCAGAACACTCTCACCGGAAGAATTGACTCTCCTCGTTTACTGTTTGGAGTTGGTCTCATTGTACCACGACTGGAATCGAAGTCGCATCACCTGCTACGGATCTCTACAGCTAGGACGAATGTGCTCTGGTGAGCGCCGTTGGTACACTCGGCAAGGAACTTTGTCAACTTCAATTTAGATTTGCCTTAGTTTGTCATATTTTTATTTTAATGTTTCATATTAGTGCTATTTATGATTTAATTATTTTTTATTAGTATTTCATTTTTCTTTCCGGTATTTTTTTTCTTGGTTTGTTTTTAATGCATTACATGTATTTAATTTTATTTAATATTGTGTCCATTTTTGGATGTTTATCTGTTGGGCATTTAATAAGTTATTATTATTATTAAAAGATTAAAAATTTTTTTATTTATAATATTTTCCCAACTTACATTTAATCAATTAACAAATAATCTTGTTAAAAGAATAATTCAACATTTAAGAAATGTGCATAATTTACACATATATATACAGGATGTTTTTAAATTAAAATAAAAAGGTACGGAGAATCAAAAGGTGTAATTATATAGAACATAAGTCCAAAAACTTTTGAGTCAATTACGACGTGAATGTCAATTAAAAAAATCCTAGGAAATTATAATATGTGTCGCCTATGGGTGCGGAATGTCTATACATAATGCATCCATCCAACCAAACTCGCATACATACACGAAGACTGCGTACACTGCAATACTACAGCTGTCCATGTTATAAAAACTACAGGACAACACTGTCTATCTTTTAAACGGCATGCTAAGAGTTAAATAACCTGCTTACGTACGAATATTTCGGCTGGGAATAAAAAAAAATTAAGTTGCCTTTATCATTTTTTTCTCTAGTTTATCTTGGATTTAAGTCTAATAAAATTAGATCCTTTCATTTTTCATACTTCTTCATTTTATTTCATGGAAACCCTGTATAAATAAAAACAAAACAGCATATTCTGAAGAAAAAAAATAAATTCTGAAAAATAAATGTTATGCAATTACAAACATAAATGTATACACAAAATTGCGCAAATGAAATGCAAAAATCTTTCAACAATTTCTGTAGTGCATTGTATAGCATCTTTCATTGTTTACATATTCTTAAAGTCGCTTTTACATACGTTTTCTACAATGGCTTCAGCTAACATGAATATTTTACCACAACTGACGTTCCTCGGGGATCAAATTTAGAACCTCTGCTTTTAGTGCTATTTCTTGATAATTTGCCAGAGGCATTGATCAGTCTCGATATGACTTATGCTTACGCTGTCAAGGTGTATAAAACTCATATGAGCCAGAAAATAAAAGCCAGTCGTCTATGTGGGTACTCCAAGGTGCACAAAAAATGTCTCCAAAAGGAGTTGATTCTATGGAGATATGGCTAATGTATAGCCATCTTGCTGAATGAAGGCAAATTTACTCGCGTTTACTTTACGAACTTATTGACAATCAAGTCGATTGTCCCATTTCTATCTAAAATACATATGAGCTTTCCATGTGTTTGAATGCCAATAGATTTTATAGTATACAGACATTTTTGTTGATAATGTAGTGTAATTACTGTGGAAGTGACATAAAAAAATGTGACAATTTCTCTTTTTTATGTATATTTTCTTTGTATATTATTCCTTCCAAAGCTCTAAAACCACAGTTTTGTTTTATTTTAGAGTAATTTACAGAATAACATTCCTGAAATACCAAAATATAGAGTAGTTTTCATAAATTTAGGAAGATCTACAGCACGCTCCATTTTATTAGCCAAGTTTGCATGTACCCAATATTTCGTGCACTTATCTTTATTTGGAAGTATTCCCGAGGGATATTTTAACTGTTTCTGCTGTACAAGCGCTCCTGTAAATTATCTCTTTAACAAAAGCCGCACCAAAAAGCGTACTTGTTTAATATTTCATTCGCAACAATGTGAGCTCTCACTCTATGCGACAACGACCTACATACGTATATACATACATGTATGTATGTACGTATTTATGCTAGTGTTGCTTAAACCTGCAGACGTGCCCTACAGTGAAATTAAAAACATTTAACCGGCGAAGGTTACAACTGACAGATTAAATTTATTAATTATATTATGGAGCTTTGTTGTCCCCCTTTTGTCATAGTAACACTTTTGGTAAGCTATTCACATCCAGCGTACTATTGTCTCCGCTGAAGATGTACAATGCTGAATTGCATTCTAGCAGCTAGTAGATGTGCGCTATGCTATTATAATATAAAGCATACCATGCGACGCTGAATACAAATGTAATTGCAAAAAGGAATTCGTCCTCTGGGCACATCGTTCTAGTTGAAGGTACTCGTCTCATTTAAGTTTTGTAAATACGAAGTCACTTAAAGTCCGTATTGTACATTCAAAGAATTTAAACGTTTATAGCAAAATCTTCAATTCAATCAAATAAGTTATTAATTTTTCTCACTGCAAGTAGAACGTTTGGAATTATAACCCTTGACATGATAAGAAAATTAGGAAGACAAATAGTCAGACAAAATCATCAAACGAATGGTGAATCTGGCCATTATCAGGGTTGCCTTGAAGACCGGAGTAGACACACTGCTGAAACGTCGGACTATGCAACTTCCACAAACATTGGAAGTAGCCCAACGAACAACTCAAATTTGGAATTATAATAATATTTCAACCAACTCAATCTTGATCTATTGGAAGAGCACCTGCAAGTAGTATTTTGGTTTCATATGTACAGTATGGCAGATGTTAATAATAAGGTAGTTCTTTTGTTATTCAACTATTAAACCTTCATGATTTTCACGCACCTACTAAAACAGAACCATTGAAAAAGACTCCACAACCATAGTTGACCAACCCGACCAAAATTATAATACTTCACACATTCACTTAAAGAATTTAGACAACCTAAGCATCAGTCAACATGGGATTACTATAATACAAATTCTTTCGTAATCTAGCAGCTTTCATTTTGTAAAGACAAACGTGCATATTTATTTTGCCATTCTGGTTACCTTTGGAAGGATTTGTACCAATGAAACGTTTTTCAGCAAGAATTTTCATTTCTGTAATTGGCAAAGAAAGTACACTTGATGCTGGTTTATTGCACTTTTATAGAAGAAATATCAAGGCACAATCAATAGATTGCTTGAATTCGAATTAGTCACAAAGTAGGAGATATTAAATATAATTATATCTGTAAAATCTAAAGCAGTAGAATCAGGTCTTGTTCACCATTTTTTCTGCAATACATACATAATTCATATTGTCAACAATAGTCTTATTACGTTATGTTATCTCGATCTCTGGACATCATATCTAAGAACCCATGTCCAAAATAATACAGCTATGATCATCCAGTTAGTTTTTTACCCGTAAGGTAGAAGAAAATTGTTGAAATTCAGTGAAAAAGACATCTACTTACAATATTTTACCTCCTTTAGCTTCCGTAAATATTACACTTGTAGGACGGTATTATCACATGTTGTCGATGTTATCTCAAGGGCAAGTAACACCAATAGAGCGACTCTTCTTGTATTGCTTGACAATTCGAAAGCGTTGGCTTACAAATAAGCTGAATGATCAAATCATCATCAAATCAATTGTTTTTTCAAGCCTTTCCTTGCTCGGAGATGTCAGTATGTGATCTTGAGTAGGAATATCTTCTCTCATTTACTACTTCGACTATGGATAGTACAAGGATCCTTGATGGGACCACCTTTATTGGCAATCTACACCAGCAATATCTTCACGAGTATTGCTTCTAGTTACCATCTGTATACCAACGATACTCAACTACACATTTCCTTCAAACTCGCCGAAAAGCATCCAGTCATACAGAAATTTAAGGCAGATATTGACAGTCTAACCAGTTTAAGTACAAAACGCTGCTTTAAAGTAGTAAATGCCGAGAAATACCAGGAGCGTCAAAGGCAAGTCGATTCAAACGAAGTTTTTCCAATTCTCAAAACTTCATAAATTTTTTTGGAGACTTGAAAAAAGTTCTATATTTTAGGCATCAAAAGTGAGTCAACACTTACATGCGGAGTTAAAACAAGTAAACACTTTTAAATTGCTGATATAAACTAATACTTACTTGGGCTCCCATTTGCCTTTCTCCTTTCTGAGGACCCTGCTTTTAGTGTTTCTTTACTAATTATAATTACTCTTTTTACGTATTTATCAGACAAAACAATCCCAAATATCTTTACTTAGATTGAGATCTGGTAATAGTGGGGAGTGATCAAATACTTTTAGGGTTTTATACAACAGCCATTCCTTTGCCATGTATAGATTCATTATGGTTTCAATAAAATCAAGTTCTTTAACACCCGATACTGCAAAATATCCCCCACACCATAATGTTAAACATAAAACTCCTCACTTTCCGTCCTCCAAATTTTACTGTTTTTCCCCACCGAGTATGTCAAATTTGCTCTCGTTGGTAAAAAGAACAGTTTTCCTAAAAGAAATATCTTTATTTTTATATTTCTGAACGTAGTCTAGTCGCTGTTTTATTTACTTTCGAAGTAGGAGACGTTTTTGCAGGACGTCGACCATGAAATCCGCATTTATTCAAAACTCATCTAATTGTACTGTTACTTACATGCTTCTCGGATTCCATAGTAATGTCTTTATCAATTTGCACAGCACTAGTTCCAGGATTTTCTTTATAGCGCAAACTATTTCTCTCATATCTCTTTAGTTTAACCGTTTTCGCAGTCTCGTTCGTTTAAAATTTTTTAGTCGATGTTGAATGCCTTCCCACAATTGGATAGTTTACGAAAAGATTTGCCTTTTTTCTCGAATCTATAGCGATTCCCCAAATCTCCAAAGAGATTTCCATCTGTATTTTTGTAAAAATTATTCCTCCAAATCACTGCCTATTCACTCCACGGTCAGTTTTTAAAAGAATAAAGATATACCTGAATTTTTCGTTACGAGCAAAACTGCGCAGAAGTAATAGGAAATCTGACGTCTTCGTCCCACAAACAGTTTAGAATATAAGTGGTGACTCACCTTCAACGCGTGGCATATGCAGTCCTTTTATTCACAGCTGTAACAAAAACGTATAAGGTATTTCGACGTAGTTCTTTTTTTATATCTATTTTATTTTTAATGAATACACCTTTCAATTTTTGTAGCAAAAATCGATGTGTAGAATATTTTCTGCTCATAATTCTGAGAAATGGTAAACTTTTTTGGTGTGAACAATTGATGCTCTTAGTCTTTTTGTGAAGAGTAAATGAAAACATCATTGGGTGATACAGTCACAATTATTGTTAAAGACAAACAGTTCGCCCCCAAAAGAAACACTCAAGAATTTCGGAGTTTTGATTAATACCAAAATTAAGATATAGGGATCATGTTAATAAAATGTTAAGAGTAGTAGGGCTAAAGATCTATATAGATGCAAAAGGTGTCTTGGTGTAGTAGGAGATAATAATCATCACGCTTATCCTAAATATAATACTGTAAACACAACTACTTCAATCCCGGTTGCTTATTAACTGATGCCAATGTTACTAAATGGCTCAGAAAATAAGTAATAGAAAGTAAGATAGCTGATTGTACACTATTTACGGTGAATGACAACATTAAATAAAATTAAATTTAATTCGGCCTTAGCATAGTTTTAATATAAAATATATAACTTACTCCACAGCACACGTATCAAATTTTGAATTGTGTAATATTTAAGGAACATCGATGTTCTATCTCATTAGAAATGAGTTATCGTTTTTTCTTAAATACAGATTTCTCGATGTAATCTCAACCTTATGAGCGGGGGTGTACCTACTTATTGCTAGTTCCCTGACGTGCCTACTTACCTTAGTTTGCTTTTTTCGATTCGCCTCTTCAACATGCAACGTACGGTGGCGTTTTGTAATTACTTGTACCTAACTGAAACCCAGGCACCGATATTGATCATTAGAAAAACTTTATATTAATCTTCATCGAAGAATTTCCATATTGCAACTTATGTAGGACGTAAAGTGTACCAGACGTGGCTTAAATTATTTTACGAACATTAATTTCGGCCGATTTTGCAGCACGGCGCATCGGCTTTGTTACTTAGCATGATTGATTACACGGTTAATGGAAAATTCGCTATTACTGGATGAAAAATGCGGTTTGCTGAATGCAAAGTGTTTCGGGATGCATATGCCCAACCAAAGCAAACACATCAATACTCAAATATGTTCCTAGGAATATTTGCAAACGTAATTATTAGATTTGTTAACAGTTGAAAGTTATATTATTCATGTGTCGATGTCGCTACGGGGTTAAATGAAATTTATTGACTTTAATTCAATTACTAGAGTGCAAAATAAGAAAAACCATTGCCTCAACAAGGATAATAAAAAATGTATTATCTCTACTTTAACTAGTACTCATATTTATAAATAAATAATCATAATAATAATGATGTATTAATAATAGTAATTTAGCTACAGTTTTAGCTCCATAGCTTGTATAATACAGACTGCTCCCACCCACTGCCTTGAAAGTATATTTATATTTACACATTTACACATATTGTACAATAAATTCAACAAGAAACTAGCTCTATATATTACTCCTTCCATTAGATAAAGCTTCAAAGTTATGTAGGAATAACAAAGAAATATAGTCAATTTCCCTGTCTAGATAAACTTTAGAAGCTTTGAAGTACAAATATTTTAAAAACTTTATCTGAATTTGTTCAATTGCTTAATGTTAAGCATATCATAGAAACCATGCTATAAACGCATATTCTAAACGCCGCCTCACTACTAAATAGTATAATACGTTTATTGTAGCAGTTTTGGAAGGTACAATAATACATTACAAATCCATTTACTTTTGAAGCAGAAAGACACGTTGTACTTAATGTGTTCAGTGTAAATTATAGATATCTATCAAATAGAATACCAAGATCGTTCACCGGAGATATTCTGGTGTCTTGATCTCCAATTATATAATCTAGTGAATAGGGCTGTTGGATTTAGTGTGTGATGTAATGTGTATACTTTTAGATCATCTGCATATGAAAGGTAATTGCTGTCGAGTTCTAGGAGTCACTCATTTAAATAAATACTAAAAATTAAAAGTTAGATGCTTAAGGAACCCCAGAAGGAATTGGATATTTATCTGAGGAATCTGAGGAAAATTATGGATATACGCTGATACATTTCAGTATTGCTAACAGGGCATGAGATGGATGATGGAATCGAATGCCTTTGAGAATTCTATGTATATAATATCAGTTTGTTTTTGTTGATCCGTTATTGATAAGAAAATACTGAGTTATACATACTACATTTGTTGTAATAGATCGACCGATAGTGTATCAATGTTAATGCACAAAATAGCAAACAAGGTTGTACCTTGTTATAACTTCTGTTATGTAATATACATATGTGTTAGTTCGGATGGGAGAAATGGATAAGTCGCGTTTGGCTTAACATGCTTGGGAAGAAGAGAATAGGATTGTGTGGAACAATGCAGCAATTCTGGATAAAGAACACCACGCGACAGTGCTGCATGGAAACTGCATACATGGCCATAACATAGACCGTCATTAGCATCAAGCCTGCAGATCAAAAATGTCTAGCTCTCTACGATTAAAGAAAGTATTAGCTTAAGACCGACAACCACGATATGAAGGACAGAGGAATAATAAGCATAAGCCGACTAACCCCGCAGAATACAGAAGGGTTAACGAAATACACAACCGCACATGCTCAAAAATTAGCCTACTGAGCAACCTCTTCTGCGCAGAAAATTGTAGCTTAAATAAAGTTTAACATAGAAACTTCTATCCGCCCAATTAGCTTAGTGGTCTAGTCCATTGAAGTTACAGTTTTACTAATAAACAATAGGGAAGACAAATACGTCGGATAAAATTATCAAATGAATGACGAATCTCGCAAGTAACAGCCCTGTCGTGGCTATCCTGAACACAACAGTTAGTAAGAATACACACTATCGAAATGTCGGAACATGTAAATTCCACAAACTATGGAAACAGCCCAAAAACAACTCTCTAAATCCATTGTCATCAATAACACGTCAAAAGATATGTTCTCGAGTGCTTTACTTTGCGCTGGATATTTCTCCTTCTTTAAAAACTGGGATGATAGCTGTCTTCCAAATATGTGGAAGTGTACAAATTCTTAGGAATAAATTGAATAAAAGAGTTATGACATTAATAAAGGCATTAGGAGCGCTGTTTTTCGTTATTAAATTCGGAACGTCTTCTGAAATTGGCAATAACTCCTTCCTCATCGATCGTTAAACGTATGGATTACGAGCAAAAATAAAGGAGGGTACAGTACTGTTAGAGATGAATACTCTGGAGAACTCCCTAACAAACACGTTCATAGTTGTTGAAGGTTGAGAAAGTTCATCAACAGATACATGACCGAGAATTCTACGTCCTCTTGCTATTAATATGTCTAAAAAGTTAGGTAAAATTAGAATGAACATGTATAATGAATGTGTATACGATTTAGGTTATAAGCTTTTGCTTGATGAAAGCGCAAACGTCCAACCTATTTTAGAAGTCAGTGTAAGATGATTTAATATAAAAAAATGTTTTCAACGCGTTACGATTTTATTACCCGTACAATCCGTTGAAAAATGTACCGGGTTGCCTTTTATATTAAACCTTTCACAAAAACTTAAATGCGACAGTATCTTGCCGGTGAATTTTAAAACTCATACAAAACGACATTTACTTCGTACATATATTTAGAGCAAATTTCGACAGAACAATATGCTGCATTGTGAACAGCGAAACCCGCATGTGGTAGTAAAGTGGCTTGATTAAAGAAACGTGTTATTAGCTTCTCCCTTATACGATCCACTATCAGCAATCTATGTACACTCTTACTCACGGCAAATCGGACACAAATTTTGTAAAGCACATATTTATAATAGTAATAATAATTTACAGACTTGGTTGTATGTATGTAACACAAACTAATATATGTAATACAATATAAGAAATAAGAATCAGGTAATTAAATAACCTAAAAGTTCTAAATGTTGCAAGTAAACAATAAACATAGATTATGCGATATACACACATCAGAAACTACAATAATAAGTAATTACTCAAGTAAATTCATGTAATATTTACTAAAGTAAGAATACTAGTCTTAGTTTCAAGGATTTTCATCAAAGTGAGAGTACCCACGGTGACTCAATTTTAATATCTAATAAATTTAGTAAACAAGCAGCATTGTATCTGCTACGTGTGTCAGAAAGTGAAAATCGTATTGTTCTAAAAGTGCTACATCATTAGAACCGCATTCAGGATATTCTCAACGATAAATATGTTAGAAACCTCTTTTGTACATGCTTAGTTGCAAGTTGTTAGTGAGTTTAATGCGAATACCCTACTAGAGATACATATTATAGTTTATTCTGAATTAAGGTAAAGCATAAACTTTTAATTGCGAAAAGGTGATCGAAGCTACAACATGATTTTAGAACAAATCCCAATGATTGAGCGACTGACACGTACATTGTGGAGAGGAGCTCAAATCGTTCAAATCGTTTATAGAGACTAATTTTGATTCAACTAAATACTTTGCTTATGATACAACCGAGCACTTGTCTATATTTAAAGAAATTTTGTTTAATGTGTACCACTCGTTGATCGGATGAAGATTTGTTTGCAAATTGCAGCAATCAGAATAATTAGTAACAATGCTATATTGGTTCAGCTCATTGGCATACCCCAAACTCACAATGTTCTTTATGGAGGGAATCATTGACAAATATATTAAAAAGCAGTGGCTCCGTATTTGAACTCCGCGGCACACCAGAGGAATATTGGCATGACCATTATAGAATACATAATCAATTCTATCAGAAGTATAAAATGAATTATAGAAGTTAAATGGACTATATGATCACACAAATATGAATAAATAAAAACAGTACGAGGGATGTCTTTTAAGTTTTGCATACTGGCACATAGACGACACCACCAATTAAATGTCAATAGTAAAAATTAACCTCCATTTTGTAGTTAACCTAAATCCAAAGCTTCAGTGCGATACGTGTAGTGTTGTAGCCTCGCCGAGTGAGTTTCTATTTCCAGCAATGAAGCTCCACATCAGTCAACAATTTCTCGATGGTATGGAGAATTGAATTGTGGACGGATTAGTCTTAGCAATAATCCAAGAGCTGTTGCAACAAAAGTGGCAGTTAGTTAGGGAAACATCGATGGTGTGCGCAAGATCATCAACGAAGATATACATGTGATATATCTCGAGATTAAGGAATCATTTGGGATCTCAAAGACTTCAATTCAAAAAATTTTGCATGAAGAATTGTGTGTAAAAATTAGTTTCCCGTTGGATGCCGCACCTGTTGATCGAACAGAAAGCAGCTAGAGTGAATTGGTACCAAAAAACTCTAGACTGCTTCTACGAAGGAAACTAAATATGTGTACCACATCGTCGATGGTGATGAATCTTGTACGTGCGAACCAGGAAATAAACGCCAGTCGTCTCTTTTCGTGTTTCTAGATGAAGAAAAACCGACAAAAGTCATTCGTTTTCGAGGTATCTCCAAAAAATGTCTCCAAAGCCAACCCTGAACAACGAATCATTCTTCATCAAGGCAATGCAAGTTTGCAAACAGCATGCCAGACAATTGAAGTTCTAATGCAATAAAACGTCGAACTGTTAGACCAGCCCGGACCTAAGTCGCAAGGATTTCTTTACCTTTCCGAAAATCAAGAACGAACTGTGTGGGCAGAGATTCCAGTCATCAGAAGAAACAGTTGATATCCTTAAAAACACAATTTTGACAGTACCAATAAGCGAATGGAATAACGGCTTCCAGAATTGGTTCGAGTGTATGCAAAAGTGCATTAATCTTCGTGAAGAATACTTCAAAAAACAAAGTATACACGAACTATCTACTATAGTATCCAGCTCTATCTACAAAACTTAAAAGACAACCCTCGCACAAATTGACGAATTATGAAATAGCATATTCTTTAAAACACAATGATTGTTGTCAAATATTAAATAGCAGTTATAATAATTTCACTTCAACTTAATTTTGCAAGGCACGTCAAGTCACATCAAATCATTGAGCAGAAGTAAGTGGTGTTTCCTCTCGTGGGACTCTTTGGGTATCAATGTCGTACGGTGACCAAAATACGCGATGAATTTAGCACCTGAAGCAGTTGTATACTTATCTTCAAATGAATTTTTGAGTGATATGCCAAACTATCATGCTTCTATAGCAAATAGCAATAACAAAATTAAAATTATTAAGTAGTTTTCTCAATGCCATATTTATTTTTATTCAAACTGGGCATTTTTTTCTAAACATTATAGTAAAATTATCCACACTAAATGTACGAAAACAGCTACGTATTAAATGAATACCATATGATTAACAAAGTTTCGATGTAGTATCTTAGACTTTCATGGCCGTTGTCATAGTCGTAACGGTTGTCAGGTTCCACCGTGTCACTAGGTTTTTTGTCCCTAACGTTTTGCGAACAACTGCGGTTCGCATTTTCAAAAGTCCAGTACCTTTGAAAAAACCTAGTGACACGGCGTAACCCGATAACCGTTACGACTATGAAGGTTTCGAGGTGCCATTATTCATACTTAGACAATAAAAGAAATAATAATTTTGTATTAAGAAAAAAATTCACAATTGGACTTGCGTAAGCGCAGCGTTAGTGGAATATATGTGGTACATAGGTTAATTTGGCTTTCCCTTTGAAAATAATTCGGGAGTCCAAACTTTCGTGAGCGACAGTGTAAGTACCGCTTCTCTTACCCTGTCGTGGTTTATGTCCGCACAATAAATTCATCTTATCATAAAAAGTGAATTACAATTCAACGTGAACAATAAACTTACAGACAAGTAGATTCGTCAAAACCGGTATATATAGGGGTTATACGGTACTGCAGGGGAATGGGGAAATGGAAAATGTCATATTAAAATGAAAAGCGTTTATATCGAAGGCATTAAGTACCATTGTGGATAGATATACAATGTATAACGTGCACGGAGGACCGGCAAGAGAAAGAGAGGAAAAAAGCGGATTGAAATTCACGGCATTAGTCTGTCACTTAAGGTAATAGATGGTAGCGCTATGATATGACGTCATGACATAACGTACAATGCTAGCAACCTAATGGATTTGCGCTTGATGTGACAGTTGTGTCTCAAGATTTGCTTTATCCCCGGCTTGTTACAAACACTTAATACGATGAATTCTAGGATTTCGCTGAGCGTCGTAAGCCTCCCCCGTCTTATCGTTAGTAATTCGGTCGTTTCCTATTGAAGTCATAATTCATCTCATTGATTCTCACGCCCTAGTTTACAATGAATAGTTCTGATGAATAATCTACACTAGTGATAACATCGTAATAATAATACGGGATGTCACAGTCAGGACCGAACGCTGTTGCAGAAAATACGTTTATATGAAGAAGAGAAGAAGCAGAAATAACGCAGGATGCAAATGAAATAGAGGATGATAAAATAGGAGTCTGTTAAAAGCGTTACATTACAGGATATGGATGTCTAGAATAACTGTGATACAATTGCAATTCTGGGAATACGAGTAGACCAAGATTGTAGCGCCTCTAACAGTTATGGTGTAGAGTACGATTGAAATCGGGAGATTGGTTTCTTCCGATTTCTGCGCAAACCACGTGACAAGGGAATAAAAAGACCATTCTAAAAATATTAGATACAGAAACATATGTTTACTGTCCTATATAATATATATGTATATATATATATATATGTTGTAGCGTATGTTTTCGCAGGTAAAGGATGTCATTATCCTCTCGGGTTTTGTCCCGCGTACTGCGTTGGTTCTTAGAAGAACTTACGACGTACATGGTTCTTCTCTCAAAACATATACAGCTGTGGCCATATGTATTCGCCATTCTCGTTTTGAACGTGTTACACGAATATTATTGTATTTCTAAGAAGCAGGGTCGATGACGGAGTTAACTAGGTACCTGATAATGAGGGTTTAATGGTTTATTGTAGGCCATTCTGAGTAAATTAGAAAATAGACGTAAAATTGTAATTTCTGAATATTTCTTCAGTCTTTCTTAAAAGTTGTAAGAGTAAGGTTGAGCTAGTTAGAGTGAAGATATTGTGTCTGTGATTTTGTCTGTGTAATACGATAGTATACAGTAAAAAGTAATGCCGAAAACACGCGAATTGACGGAGGTAGAGCGAGGACAAATTGTGGTGTTAGAAAAGCAAGGGTTGTCGGTGTCTGCTATTGCCCGACAGGTGAAATGTGCGCGATCGACAGTTAGAATGACGATAAAACGATACAAAGAGAGTGGATCTTTGACAAACAAGCCGAAAACTGGTCGAAAAAGGAAGACAACTAGCAGAGATGAGCGAATCTTAGAGCGGATGTTTTTGCGAGACCGGAAGAAAGGGTCTAAACAGCTTTCCAGTGAGCTTTTCCGGCTACATAATGTTGCTATTTCTCCTCGCACGGTTAGAAGACGCCTTTGTGAATTAAATTTAGGTGGATACAAAGCTCGACATAAACCACGGTTGTCTCCGCAACAAAAGAAAAACAGACTACTGTGGGCTAAAAGTCACCGCGACTGGACCATTGACAATTGGGCCAATGTTATGTGGACGGATGAGTCAAATATTGAGGTAAGTAATACATAATTATTGTATTTGCGGTATTCTGTATTCAATTCCTGGTATCTACAGTGTTTTTATTCTTTTTAATGGGTTCCAAAATGTTACAGTATTCATGTTTTTGTTGGTGGCTTTGTGGTAAACCTGGGCCTCAATACGTGCGACGCAGGTGAGGAGAGGCCTTCCATCCAGACTGTATCATCCCGACTGTCAAGTTTGGGGGTGGTAGCATAATGGTTTGGGGTTCCATGAGCGCAATAGGCGTCGGAGAACTGTTCGTCTGCGAATGAACAGTCGGATGTACATCGACATGTTGGAAGAAGTTCTGGAACCGTGTGCGTTAAAATTATTCGATAATGATGAGCCAGAGTATTACTTCCAACAAGATAATGCACCGTGCCATAAATCTCGCGAAGTAACGCGCGGGTCCTGAAATGGCCGGCACAATCCCCGGACTTATCGCCAATTGAGCATTTATGGTACATTTTAAAGCGAAATATAGCTAAATACTCATCTACCACAAAGCAATGCTTAAAAACAAAGACATTCGAAGAGTGGAATAAAATCACCCCCGAACAGTGCTACAACTTAGTGAGGAGTATGCCCCGACGAATTCGTGCGGTGATAAAAGCCCAGGGATGAGCTACCAAATATTAAGCAATATATACATGCTGCATAATGTATACACTCACAATGAAACATTTTCATCGATCAATTTTCTTTTATTTCTTATATATTCGTCGGAATAAAAAACAAAAATGCGTGGCGAATACATATGGCCACAGCTGTATATATGTATATACACGTAACCTTACTAAAAATAATACTTTGAACACTAGTTTTATTTTATAATTTAGGTTCGTATCAATTCTATAATTCTAGTGTGCAATGATTTTATGCGTATCATCTTAAAAACTATTATGCATTTAATTCATAAAAATCCAAAATATTGGAAGGTAATCTAAAGGTTATTTTGTTTTATATTGACTAAATATTTTGGAAGTAGAAAATGTAGATTGTATTGCATCCTAAGCCCCTTTTCTAATAGCCTTTATAGAAATAAAATAAGAACTTTTACTACAATAACAAATATATGAGAAAATTAATCATGTAATACGTTTTACATTCTATGCAGCAAAATTATATCTAATATGCATATATGGAAGAAATAATGCAAATACTAAATACTTTCTTATTTACGTATAATAGTACCAGATAAGTATGAAAACAGTAACATTTACAAGTTGTTAATATTACAATGTAATCTCAAAATGCAGAAAATTATCAGCTTTTCCATCTTCTTTGTCTCCGAATTAAATATTTTCAAGTCTATTTTGATCAGCTACAGAGATAGTACTGGTAAAGAAATTCGAGCTATTGGAGTATGGCGTGCAAATCTCGGCTGGTTCCTATGATTCACCTGAATCTAATACGACTACATCAGTGTTATCTCCTTTAAGTATTAATTTGGGATCCATTTGAATGATGTTTCTGTGATGCTGCGAAAAACACTTTTATTAAAATTGACAACGATCTGTATATAACTGCAAAAAGGAAAAATTGGGAATCTTTCAACACTCACACTGGTGGATAGTCAGGATGTACCCCAAATATGCAAATATTTTATAGCTATCCAACGGTAGTATTTAGTAAATAAAGGATACTGATGTTTTACTTATCAACATACAAATACCGTTACGTCTCACTATCTTAACGAAATTTAATCGAAGCTTTTTCTAGCATTTCCAAGGCAAATTTACATTGGAAAGTACCTACGCGTATGTATTCTGCCATCGGTACTTATTTCCACATTTGTAGATTGCTCCACAAACAGTTGCAATTCCATGAAAAGATTTAGAGGCGGCGAGATGGATTACAGATAAAACGCGTGCGAAACACTGAAGGAAATAAATTGTTTACCAATGGCTTTTATGTCTATTACCGCTAATGTATGGGACAATCTTCCAGCTGTGCCGGGCACGCACTTCTGTTGGAACAAGTAATGATTCCTTTGCAATTCGTTTGTAAAAGAATTAATGTCTATTCTTGAAAACGCAATAGATGGAACGGATTCAATACGTTTTAATAAAAACGGAAAGATGAAGGGCAGTATGGACAGCCAAAGGTTTAAAATAAATTCATGAATTAGTCAGAAACGTATGTAGGTTTGAATACGTAGGCTTCCACCGCCAGAGTCAATAATAAGTAAACTACTTCCGGACCCTGTCATGATGAGATATATAAAAAATGGAATAAGAGTACGAGGAAAAGAAAAAAAAAACGAGAAGGAAAAAATGAAAGAAGGGGACGAAAAAGAAGAATGAAATAAAGAGTAAGAGAAGGAAAAGAGAAGGGAGACAGAAGGAAAGGATAAAGAAAAAGAAAAGGTGAAAGGAAAAAAAGAAAGGTGGAATCTCGACGTTTCTACCGACTAAATCCATTTCGAAACAGCAAAATGCCTCATTTCGGCCAAACCTCCCCGTTCGAATCTAACGCATGAAGAAATCAAAGTCCTGAGAAACCTGCTGTTAAGGGAAATACCACAATCATCTTAGACAAGCTTCAATATACGTCGAAATTAACGCAACCATTGACGGATGGCAAGCTATACTCTTCTAAAACGAGATCCAACCCTGGTACTTGAACGGGAAATTTCTTCTCTAATTGAAGCTTCCAATATCCAACTGGAAATTCTCGGCCGTCCCATTCTCCAAAACTCCAAATCGCCTTGCTTGGTACGGTCTTCCTAAGATACACATGAAGGTGTTCCGCGTCGTCCTATAGTGAGCACCATCGATTCACCCATGTACAACCTTGCTAAGTATCTTTTTAGAATTCTCAAGGAATACACCGGTAAGACCCCGTTGCATGTTTTAAACTTTAGACATTTTGTTTTTGTTTGCATTTTCAGATTTGTTAGTCAGTTTTGACGTCGCTTCCCTCTTTACTAAAGTACCCATTCCAGATTCTCTCAATATCATCCAACAGCTACTAGAACAAGACAACAAATCTGCCGATTTAGCCCTCCCTGAGAGATAAATGATTTCGATCTATTTGGCTTCCAAAGTTAATTCTTTAAAGTTGGAAGTTGGGAAGAACGATGTAATTCTCGTAACAAGAAAACACAATGGTCGTTTGGGTCATTCAGTCTACCGAGCGGTGGAAGACGGGAATGCCTAGAAAGTTACTGCGCATCCCCTCCACTGTAATATCTATCTCTTGCAAAGGATTCCTTCAAGCAGAAGAGAATAGTGCAGCTGAAATTTCTCGAAGAATGCGTAAATATACGGCGCAAAATTTTACACCCATCACTATGGTGTGAATGGCATAGGAAGTTTAAAGAAGGCCGATCTGATGTTTAAGATGAAGGGTGACAAGGACGCAAATCTCTCGCATCTCAATTAACTGGCAGCAACATTCTATGCAGATGGGATTGGAGGACTCGTCCACAGATATGACAAATTTTCACGGACTTTATGTAGAAAAGCAACCATGTTTATACATAACTCTTGGTAATGAATCAATTATGCTATATGCAGTTGGCTTGTTTTTATAAGCTATCAGAGGTTGAAAAAAAAGCAACCTAGTATCTAGAACAATTATTGTGTATTAGGAATGTTAAGAGAAATAATTGATATTTTATTAATCATTGGGTGTGGTCACAAAGCGGGAATGTAACTCAGTCATTCTTTTGATAATAAATACCCAAAAAATAACTCCAATAACTCAGTCCTTTATGAGTAAAATAGAAAAAAAGAAGATGAAGCTGTTGCTATTCATCGTGATATTTGTCGACATGCTGTAATAAATTAATAACACAAGCAAAAAATGGCGTCGTAATAAATTAATGTTGCAAAAATTACATGAAAATAATTAAGACAGGCGGATAGACTTTTCTATTCAGCTATAATAGACTATATGTATTTCAATAAGATGGAGCACCATACAAATCATACAAGCTCGGTGCGTGAGTACCTAAATGATGTCCCTTCTAATTAGGATCGGTCAATCATCAAAAGGGTGTGATATCGGGAGATCATAATATGACATCTCTAGCTTTTGTTTTAAGGAAGTACGTGAAAAATGTGGCGTCTAAAGAGAAGCTAGTTAATCTACAAGACCAGAGGAAGGAGTAAAATATAGCATTGTATTCTTTAACACCATAAGCAGTCTAAAATCTAAAGTTTCAATATAGGTCAACTTATTGTCAAGAAAATGCTTACGGATATTTTGAGAAATTATTGCAATCTATTGTTTGCAATGAGACTAAAAATTGTAATTTTCAGGATTTAATGTTATTTTCCTTAAATCTCTACCTTGTCATTATGGCAACTAAGTGAGAAACCAAATATATCAAAGAAAATTTAGGAGTTTCTAGTTTAAAAAAGTACTAATGATGTGACAATATTATCTGTTATGTTCTCCTGGTTTGAAGAACAGCGCTGCTATAGCCTGCTCGCAAATTCCTGAATTACTTGACCAATACTTACTTGTAGAGTGTTGTGTAGTGTGTACTAGGTTGAAGGTTGTACAGCAAAATTCAATGCGCATGCGCAAAAAAATATATTTAAAAAATAAAATATGTACACGGTTTCCACTCTAGCCTATGTACAGTTACGATGTACGTAAGATATATATATATATATATATTTGCAATAATTGCAGTTATTCGAGCTCTCTTATACATATAATGTACATTAGGATATGTATGTTTTCCTTTGGTTTAGCAATATAAGGTACCGCCTCAGCGAGTACGTTGCTAAGCTATGTTTAAATTCTTATATGCTAGCGCAGAAACTTTGTTATAGGCATGTACTAATGCCTCTATATGTATGCATGCACCAGTCTACCTTTGGATAGGGGAGCCAACCCTATTTACTTGCTAATTTTATAAGCGCACCTCGGTGCTGTGCTTATTTATATGCCCCTTTCCAGGAGCCTAATACATTTTCCTTTCTTTAAATTTGCCCAAAAGGACTTGGCCCTGTATCATTAGCTTGCGTTTGTACTTGAGCCAAACACTTTCGTTATTTATACTTTTATAGGGGAGCCCACCCTATCTCTTAGAGCTTGAACGCCTGGTCGAGGCTGACAGTAGCGATAATAGCCGGTCTCAAAACAAAAATATGTAATGTCACAACTACCCAGGCGTTCTTGTAAGAAATAATACGGTATGTGCAATCTAGCTCTCTACTACTGCGCCCCAAAGAAGGGAAAAAGCCAGTAGCCAACAAATGTGCGAATTGCGCACCTACAAGGAAAACGGAGCGATGAAGCCACATAACATATAGAAAATTGGTCCGTGAAACTCGTCCGCTACGACGAGCAACTAAATGAGAAAATGTCTAAATCCCGATACTACAGAGAACCGAACAAACGTACAGATGATAAAGGGTGCTGCGGCCGCAACGACTGTCAGCAAGAAGCGGAGTGATCGTACTTGTAGAAGATGTCTATACATGCGCTCCGACGACCTTACCAGAATGATTCCCGCCAGAATCGCAATAGAAGACGAAATATATGTATAGACGACAATTGACACCGTAGCCTAGACGAACGATAATAGATGGCTGAGAAATCGTACTTGTTAAGCAAATCTATACATGCGCTCCGACGACCTTACAAAAATTATTCCTGCCAAAACTCATCAGAAGACTAAATATATGTATGGACGGCAACGGATACAGTAGCCTCGACGATTCCCGCCCAAACTTGAAACTATTAAAAACTTCCAATATTCGTCCGACGACGTTACTGTAAACGTTACGGCGAGGTTCGAAAGGTGACTAAGAGTGGACGATCGCTAATACCTCGACCATCACGCGGGAGCATACTGCCTGTGCTTGAATATATTACATATTAAAAACTCTCATTATTTGTCCGACGACGTTGCCCTTAATGACTCTTAAATTAGGCACTTTTAGCAAGAGTAATGTGAATGGCCGATTGCATACATATACAATGTATGTAATGTACATACATATTAAAATAAAATTCGATATATTTTATAGAGAGCAAAAATGAATAAATGATAAAAATGAAAATAAAGTAAAATTAATACGAACGCATACACAAAATAAAATACATTTTCTCATAAAATTAAAATTCTTCCACAGAAAAACAAAAACAATGTTAAGTCCTCAACACCATCAAAAAAAAAGAACAACGAAATGAAAATGAAAACCGTCCTCTTTTTGTAAATTTCCAAGAATATAATATTTACCTATGTATATGTTTGATTTATCTTTTACTTCTTGCTCACGGTGTATGCTTATCGGGTTCCTTTAAATTCGTTCGCATTATCAATCAAGCGTGTGTCTAAAGCTGACGTCTTATCTTGAAATCCGCATATTCAATTTTACTTTCCTAACACGTCGTTCAATCTTTGCCAGCTTGTTCTGTCATTTGATGTAACTGTACAGCATTGATTAAACAATTCAGCTGCACGCAGAAGACGAATCGTAATGGAAGGGCGTATTATTTTTTACTTGTATTTCGTTTTAACCAAGTACTGTTTGGTACGTGCATTACAATTTCTACATTTATACCTAAAAACTTACCGACTGACTAAAACCAAAAGAAAGACACTTTTTCCAAAAGCAAATGTTTTTCCTCGAAAAAGGGGAAAGCGATATAAGATGCAAACCATTGATTAAATTAGTAATTAAAAAGGTTGTTGGTAAATCGCACTGCTTCAGTATGTATTGCTTTAGAAATAATAAGATCACATTATCGGAAAATAAAGAACAAAACATTCTGCAAACGTTAACCTCGAAGATTGGGATATTGTTAACCAAACTACTTCAAATTGTATAGAGAATATGATGAAATATACAGGTCAAATGAGCAAATTTTTAATTAAACCTAAAATATATATATACGCTAATGAGGTGCACAGCTGCCCCAATTTATTAGAAGTCCCGCGGGTAAATAGTCATGCAGGTAATCAATAAAACCTTGCAAACGTACTTCTTGGATACCGCTACAGAATGTGACATCAAATTCCATCTTAAACATCATCAGCATTGTACTTACTTTAAATAAATTAAAAGAAATCTTACGTGGGGCAAAATTTTCCAAAATTATGAAGTAATGTAAGCTGTAGAGAGGTGGTTTGTAGAGGCCGGATAATTCTTTTTTTCAGGGGGCTCTTGAGATGTTGGAGCACCGATGGACCAAGTGCATTAGTGTAGAGGGAGCCTGTCGTAAAATAAAAAAAATAAAAAATGCCACTGTAGTTTTACTATAAGGGGGTCAGAGATACAGCATAGAGGGCCACCCTCGTAGTTCTGGTTTCATTGGTTAAGCAGTTAATTATATGATTAATTTTAATTTCCTTGGTTTTTTGCTCAACTTCTGAATTAATTAATTAATCACTAACATTTTGATCTAATAATATTCGCAGATATATAGTATTATCGGAACAGAGGCAATATTTAGTAAATGCTAAATGCGAAACGGTTCTCCTAGCTAAAATAAGATCATAGAATTTATGCCTATATTTCACCCACTCGATCATGTAGATCGCTATTTATATCGTTAAAGATTCTGATCGCATACATATTGAAAGATACAAATTACAAAGGCTTATCTCCTAGAAACAGTATTACGCACATACACGGAGGCAACATAATTCGCACATGTTAAGACACGAATATTATTATACGAAAAACTTTATAATAAATAACCAGCAGAAGTTAAAACACGTCATAAATTTAAATGTGTTGTAAAATAATATGTAGTACAAAAATGCTATTAAGTAAATTGTAATAATTCATTTGCATCATAAAGCACCAATATATCTTTCACCATAAAATTGTCAGCCAAATTACAAATATCTGTATTAAAACTCCATAGGACTGTCACTATCACATTCAAAATTTCCCGTTTCCGTGTGCTATACTTTACAACCAGACTGGCATCAACGCACAGACCTTTCTAAAGCTAAATATGCCAGAGGATACAATTCTATCAAGCGAAATTGATTTTTACTTTTTATCAAACATTGTGCGATTATGACGTCATAGTGAACTTTGAAAAAACCGAAATCTCCTGAATATGATTCTTTCACGCTAGAAGCCAATGTCATACACAGTATCCATCAAGTCAAAATCAACCTTGTTAAAGCAGATGATACCAGATGGCGGTGATTTTTGCAATGAAGTTCATTTACAATTGTATATACGAAAATGCCCTCTCTCGTCAACAACTACACGAGTCTCCTAGTCGCATGTATATAGCGATGATGTACAATATACATATGTAGCTATAATGGTTATATAGGCACAAAATCAACTTCAAAACACCATTATGGTTTCTTTTAAGAAACCTCAATTGTAACCAGCAAAACTCAGAGAAGTCATTATAAAGTCTTACAAGGTAATGTCGACATCACGTATAAGATAACAGTTTCGGTAGTTTCCTTTCGCCACCTAATAACATATAACCAAAGTTTGAGTTCCGTGGCAGCAAACTCATTTCAAGCATTTTCATATTTGTTGATCCCAACGGTCATATTGGTATTCTAGGTATCGTTTATTACTATTGGACATCTATGTGTATTTTAGTCTTCGTTCTAATAAGGCTGTAGAAACGGGTTCTGATGCGTTCGATGATCTGTTTGATAGTAACATTTTTGTTACTACAATTTTTGACATGTTAGATGTTTTAACATTCGCCTCAACCGTATCGGATAAAGTGTGTATGTGACATCGAATAGAAGATTTATTATTACTTCTACATGTTAAAAGTTTAACGAGCTCGTTATTATTTCAATGTCAGCAACTCTTTCTGCTTAAAATTTTATTGTGCAACTTTTACAAATGCACATTCAACCACCTGATTTATGTATTTTTTGAGTCAGTTAAATCCATGAGCTTCCTGAGCAACTACTTTGATCCTCATTTCTGAAGAAATATTTGGAACTACCTGCATTAGACATCTTTAATATAAGAATAGAATGAAGAACACATATAAACGAAACACAACCGCACAAAACGACACCTCAATGTAATAATACATCGAAAAATGCGTCAAAGATTTATGGGCATAGTATTTTAATACCTCACATATCTATTTACATACTTGATGTCCTTTTTATGATAAAAATTTGGTTTCGTAACATGCGATATAAGTTGGCTATTTTAGGAATCTTTGTAAACCGTCTTCTCAACAGTTACCCTTGAAGTGCGGCGCGTTATAAATCCTTCTCAGCTTGTTTCTCGTAAAATAAGCCAGACACTTATTGCAACAACAAAACGCATCGCGTACGAACGATAAACTGATGCCGATTTATGGAATAAAGAATTTCGATACATTAAATTTCGTGCATTATAGAGATGGATTATTGGCGAATGTAATCTCCGAGGCAATTTTAATAATTGAAGAACGGAGCTAAAGCATTTCGCTAGATAGTTGGTCGACGTTTGCTACGCCGCTCGTAAATAAATTAACCCGGCTTGGCTTTTGTCCAGAAAGGCTATAGCGAGCATTTTCTCGATAGCCTTTCAAAGATTTTCGCTAAAAACAAAAGTGTACGTCAGCGTTTAATAATAAATCACCATTATTCCTATACCTTACCTAAAGACGGTATGCGAAATAATAAATGAATTCAGGTAATAAATAAAGTTAACAGGATATACTCAATCTTCCGAAGAACGCCCCTACCTCCGGTAAGAAAAAAAAATGTCTGGCCGGCATCTTCCTGTTCACCCTAAAGGTATCTCTTTTTTAAGCCACCTACGTATGTGTATACCTTAAAAGGTGGGTCATTTATATTTCTGCCGGCTTTACGCGCACACAACCATCCTTCTGATTATTTTTAGGGGGTAAGAAATCGCCAATAACGCGATGAAATAGTGTCTAAGTCATTCCTCTTTGTGAACTGATTGCGCCTATATAAAATTGAATGGAATGTTTTTGTTAGGCGGTACTGTGTAAGATAATATACAGACATTATTAATAAAATCTAGTGATGTAATACTATTTGCAATACGTGCACACTTAAAATAACCTTTGAAGTTACAACAGGGATTCAAACAAAAATTATCAAGTATTTTTAAAAGAACCGCTTCCACAAAATACGACTCTGATTCTTATTAGTCATTAGTAGAGACCGGATTATATGCAAAGTGCATATATTTTATATTATTTAAACGTATTACACTAATTGAAGCTAATTAGTGATTGCATATTTAGGCATTTCTATGCATATTTTTATAAAAGTTGCATATATTGCATATTTAGGCTTTTTTCTTATCCTTTCTATTAGTAGAAATTCCTAATGTAGACCGACAACGGACAATTCTCAGAACGATACATCTTTTACATTGGTTTCTTTTATACTTTTTTCCAAGAACTGCAAGTGTTTAATTTCAGAAGGGATGTGGTAAATACGTTTTATTATTATTAACTCCCAAATAAACTATTCATTCATTGAATATGTACGTAATTGTGTTACGTTTTTAAATACAGTACGTACATACAATGAGTATAGTGAACAAAATCTCTTTATGGATTAAGCCGTATCCTGAACTGGTAAAGGTTAGCGACAAAATATTTTGTCAAGCCTGCAGTAAACTCGTAAGTTTAATTTTACTAAAAGCTTTTCAATTGTTTATAAATTCTTTAACTTTTGATATAAAATGACGATTGCTGTTATAGGTGTCTTGTGAGAGAAAATACCTGATTCATCAACACGCCTAAACTCCATCACATATTGGAAAATGTGAGAAACTAAAGCGATCCGCATGTGTGCAGCAATCTATATATCAATGTGTAGCATCAACTTCTCAAAACTCAGAACAAGAAGAATATAATACGGATCTGTGTAACGCATTAATTTCGTCTAACATACCATTACCAAGACTAAACAATGTCAATTTGAAATCATTTCTGCAAAAATATTGCAAACATAATATACCTGACGAAAGCACCTTACGAAAAAATTATGTCACATCTTGTTACCAGCAAACAATGGCAGAACTTCAGCAATTGATAGGGAATAATTTTATTTATATCATAGTAGATGAAAGTACGGATACGTGTGGCCGTTATATTGTCCATTTGTTAATAGGAATTCTTCATGAAGATATTGTAGGTAAATCATATTAATTTATTGTAAAGAACTTCAAAAAACAAACAATTTCCCAATTCGTTCAAGAAGGTTTATCAAACTTCTTTTTACTTGGAAGTATACTCTGTGAAGAAATTTTACTAATGTTGTTCGACGCTGCACCATACATGATAAAAGCCGCGCAAAATTTAAAAAAATTTTACAGTAATGTTCTTCATACCGCTTGTTTAGCTGATGGGTTCAATCGTGTAGCCGAAGACATTAGGAATCAATTTCCTTTGATTAATGATTAAATTAATAATGTCAAAAAAGTATTTTTAAAAGCACCTTTACGAATCCAATTTTATAAGGACGGACTTCCCGGTGTTAAGAAAAGAAAGTTAAGAAAATTTTGGAAGGTGAAACAGTAAACGATTTCGACTTAAGTTAATGTTTAAATTTCTGCTCTTATTTATTTTATGTAAAAATGTTAGATATTGTCGCAATCTTTTTGCATATATGCCCCAGGTTTATGTATATTTTCTCAAAAATCGATGCATGTATATGCGCATATATTCCAGTTTTTCTTTGCATACAATCCGGTCTGTAGTCTTTAGCATTAACACTTGTGTATATAAACTTCCTTGTACATGCCTTTACTCAAAAAGAAAACAAATTTCAAAACGCTGCATGGATGTATTGCACGACACAATATTTAATATAGTAAACTAGTCAACATCTCAGTGTGACAAAATAAGAACCACTGCAGTTAGTACCAATAAGCATATACACTCAGCGAAATTTATACAATATTCTTTATTATTGGCATGCATCTCCCTTGCCGATATTCCCCAAAGATTTTCGACGGGATCCAGATCAGAAGAGCAAGTAGGTCCTCGTAATAAACTAATTTCCCTTTCATGAAACCATTGGAATTATGAATAGCTGTATTTTCTTGCTGAAATACCCAGACATACGTCGGCAATTCTTCACCAAAGAGTATCAGAACTATTTTCAGAAGATGTATATAAGAATTAGAACGCATTCATGCCCAACCCCTTACCTACTTCTAATTGGTTGTTTAATTAATGTTTTGGATATTTAGTTAACTAATATTGGCAGATTATATCTACATAATATCAAGTTTGTATCCCAAAGTGTTGTTGTGCTGTGGCTAATTCTTGAATTGTGTGTCGTAATTGTTGATAAAAATGGATCCTGTACAAAAAAGAGCCGTGATAAAATATCTCCAGAAAAAGGCCATAAAGCCAACTCAAATTCATAAAGACATTATCGCAACTATTGGTGAGTGTGCAGTTTGTTATGATATAATCAAACGCTGGTGCTGAGATTTTAAATGCGGAAGAACATTCTGTGTAAACCAACCTGCCAGTGGTCCTCCCATAACGGTAAGAAGAGACAACGAGACACGACGACACGAGTACGCATCAGGGACATTGCAGAAGATACTGACTTATGATATCATGTGGTGTACAACATAGTGATTAAAGAATTGGATATGAATAAGATGAGTGCAAGATGGGTGCCCCGAATGTTAATCATTGATCAAAAAGGAAATTAGATGTTGATTTGTAAGCGTGCTTTGGAAAAATACCAAACAATCGTAACGGTATGTTACGATTCATTATACATGTTACACAACCATTCTTTTCTATAACAACCATTCTTCCTTTTTATTTCACTTTTGTTCGGTCTCGATTGCAAAATTAATACTTATCCGATACAAGGATTCAGTCGCAATACCCTGCTAGAGATATTTAATGCTGATTCCTTAGAACTACGTCGAAAACAAGCTGAGTGCAAATTCCTATTTACTTTACTTAATAATGGTCTTGATGTATTTGAATTGTGGAGTCACATCAATTTCGTTGTACCACGTTCAAGATCTCGCAAACAAATATATTTTACTGTTTCGAATTTAGAACAAATATCGCCATCAGGTCCCCAATATATAGAATGTGTAGTAGTTTCAAGTCTACGGAGTTTGGTGAGTTAGATACACATACACATATATTGCTTACCATCACTTTTAGCTATATGTAAACCGCAGATACATTATACATAACAGAATCCTTTTTCCAATTTTCCTTTTTCTCTTCAACCACTGGTGAACTTTTTTTATAAGTTAAATTAAAGCGATTTAGATGTGGCTGTAGATAGTCATGGTACGATATAGTCAGTTATATAGTAGATCTACCTCTTTTTTTTCTAAGTTTTATGTTTATTTGTAGGTAACTTTTACATGTGTACATTAATTATTAAATTATCCTCCATTAATATTTATTCTGGTTGATGTCAGAAGTTGGAGGCGAAGTACCGTCAGTCCTCCCTCTTTACGAAATTTTAAACACAGATATTCAATCTGTACAAGTTTATTTTAAAAGGTTTACAGATATCCACTTTGGGTATCCTTTAATAACTAATTATTCACAATTTTTTCTTGTTTAAAAATATCCTCTTCAACAACACTTACAGAGGAGACGTAAACTTTATTATCGTTTATCTTATATATCGCTTTTCGTAAACATATTTCTTATGTAAATAAATTTTTCAAAATATCATCTTTAAAAAGCGTTTAATATACAGTACTCACACATTGTATGAATATACAATATTCCGAAATTATACTCATAATCTTCGAAATATCTCGTACAACGAAAGGATGGCACGACTGGCAGCAATTTCCTTTATAATGTCACACATATCTGATATGTGGGTGTATACTGAGTAGCCTACCATACAGGCGTACTAATGCGTTGCCGTGGATATAAAACAAAAGAAGAACAGACAGATCGGGAACAAAAGTGAGAGCTGTTGGCATCTTTTCTTCTAAGAAAGAATAAGTCGTTACATTTCTCATATAACTCCGTAAAATTATAAATATCTTCGTATTATATCCGATAATAATCAGCTGATAATACATATAAAATTTGGAAGTTCCGGATACTTACGTTGGAAGCCGAAGGCCAGTCCATCCCAAAGCCGAGCCAGTGAGTACAAAATTAATTCAATCTTTCGATCTCGTATTTAGTTTCGTAAATTAATTAGAATATTTCAAGTTTAGCTAGTCGGGGATTGCCTTAGGTTTTCTGTAAAAACATTTTCTTTTGTAAAACGGCGGTATATATTTTTTTATTTGTTTTCTTCAACTTTACATTTGGTATTTTAATTTAGAAAACATTTTGACTTAATTCAAAACAAATAAGTCAAAATTTTAATTCAAAGAATCCAGTTAAAAAATTTTAACGAGCCTGAGATTTTCCACCACAATACGCATTACAATTGTTAATTATTATTAATTATTAAATCATTGGAACCATTTCGTTAGTTTCGTCGTAACTCCAACATTGCTTAATTGTTGTTCCATAATAAATATCATAGCAAGTTTGAGTAAAGCAATTAGGTGTCTGTTATTATCTGCACCCGTACAATATTAATGGATTAGGTGCAACGTAAACTTAGTATAATCGCAACATAATTCTCATAGGTAAATTCTACTGTTCAAATCGACGCTTTTGATGTACATTAAGCGAAGCAGTTAACTGTAGATCGTACGCAAGTACTATACTGTTTTCATATACATGCCTACGTGCATCCATGGAACTATTGAATATTGGATACGCTAATAGAAGTGTTAACAGCTTACCGATACTGCTTCGAACTGCGTTACCAATTGTTAGAATAACGTCGAGCAATATTGTGATTATAGCCAACGCTTTGTCTGTGAAACGGTTAGAGTAATCAGCTTTGTCTAATGAAGGATGGTAGTAAATCGACAGGTTGTTTCATTCATTGCAATACAATATGAAACATTCAATCTGGCGATCTCTAAAAAGTTGACATCATATTATATCAGTTTTTTTTTATTATTTTGAATTCGTATTAAAAAAAGTTGTCTAAAAAGTTACTGCTTGTATGAAATCCTAAAAAAATTGTTAGAATTGGTAATATTCTGACCAATCATTGCATTTTTTCTTACAATCTGTTAGATATAATTTACGGAACAATTTCCGAGCTAGAAATAAAATTTAAATTCTAATTATTCGCAATTAGGGAATTATATATTCTTGAAATATTATTCACGACAGCCTTGTTTGAAATAATCTGGCCAAGTATGCATCTTTTCTGTTATATAGAATAGCATGCATGTTATTTTCGAACATTTTGAATTATACTAATACTTCATATTCTAAAATTAGAGAAAGATTTAATACATGGGCTGAAAAGTCCCGGGCCTAACAAAGAAAATACGGTTTTTTTGGTTCAAAATTAGCTTTATTCATTAACGTAATCTCCATCAAGAGCAACGCAATCATTCCAGCGCCACTCTAACATTTCAATAGCACTTTTCTAGAACGATTTATATTTTGCCTCAAAATAGGCCTCAGTTTCAGCGATAACCTCTTCATTCGTGCGAAATTTCTTACCGGCGAGCATTTTTTTGAGGTTTGCGAACATCCAGCAGTCGCTGGGAGCCAAATCTAGCGAATACGGTGGATGTGGGAGCAATTTGAAGTTCAATTCATGTAGTTTTGCCATTGTTTTGATTGACTTGTGACACGGTGCGTTGTCTTGATGAAACAACATTTTTTTCTTTGTCATATGCGGTCGTTTCTTTGCAATTTCGGCCTTCAAACGCTCCAATAACGCTATATAATATTCACAGTTGATGGTATTTTCTTTCTCAAGATAGGCGATGAATATTACACCACGCACATCTCAAAATACAGAGGCCATAACCTTTCTAGCCGATTGTTGTGCTTTCGGGCGCTTTGGACGAGGTTCACCAGTTGCTGTCCACTCAGATGACGATCGTTTTGATTCCAGAGTGAACTGATGGATCCATGTTTCATCCATTGTCACATATCGACGCAAAAATTCCGGTTTGTTACGTTTAAACATGGCCAAACACTGCTCAGAATCATCAACACGTTCTTGTTTTTGGTCAACAGTGAACAAACGCGGCACCCACTTTGAACAGAGCTTTCTCATAGTCAAATGCTAATGCAATATAAAGCCTATACGTTCTTTTGATATCTTTACGATGTCAGCTAACTCACACAACTTCACTTTTCGATCATTCAAAACGATTTTGTGGATTTTTTTGATGTTTTCTGGTGTTACCGCCTCATTTGGACGTCCACTGCGTTCTGCATCATCGATGTCTCTACGACCACGTTTGAAGTCAGCAAACCAACGTTTTATTGTTGCTTCTGATGGAGCGGTGTCCCCATAACACTTTTCAAGCCATTGCTTCGCTTGAACGGTATTTTTTCCCATCAAGAAGCAGTGTAAAATTAAAACACGAAATTGTTTTTGATCCATTGTTTTGAAAATAACAAAAGTAGCGTGACTCTTAGCACAATAACTCACAAACTAATGAATAGAATATCATGAAATTTTAACAGCTGTCTTTTGAAGGTTAGTACTAACTGAGAGAAAGGTGACTGCAATAAAATTAGCGTCATCTATGTGTTAGGCCCGGAACTTTTCATCCATATGTTATATAATAATTTTATTGGTATATTTTGAAGCATTGTGCTTGCTTTTGATTGTGCTTTCATTTTATAATTATATTTTTCATGTATATATTTTTTTACGTTTGAAGGAAAAGATAAATGTCTTCGAAATGTCAGTAATTAGTATATGAAGAATTGCTAATAAGATATTACTCACTTTTCACCGTAAACACGAGACATTTCCTTATAGATATCTGTTGGAGGAAGTCCTTTTGTCCAGAAAAAAATACAACAGTAACCAATTCTCATACAGTTCGAGCACGGTCGCCATTTTAAATCGCTGTACGCACTTTACTTTAACTGTACGCGTATATTATAAAACTGGATTGTGCTGACACCTAGTGACAAACAGGGAAATTGCTCACTGCTTATTTCAGCTTTCCAACAGCAGTTTGTGACTTATTTAATGACTTTCCCCCGTATATGCATGTAAACAATATTTTGTATATGTAAATGTAATTTGAAATATTTTAGTAGCAAATATAAAGTATTATCTATTACCTATTTACTTATTTAGAATGAGATTTCTTCAATAAAATAGATTTTCTAAATTATTTGAAGTGGTCCCAATTTACTGCAGTAGTAGGTTTTATTTAACACTCATCTGATTATCCGTTTCCTCCATTCCCCATTCCGTAATAATTATTACATTCGCTATACCTTGTTTTTATTAAAGAACTGTAGAACAATATTTTTGCCATAAAATGAAATCCCCAAGCATCAAATAAGCCGGAAATTCTAGCATGTGTAGACAGTTCAGGGAATCCTTTATTCAATCAATCAATATCGTCACCTAAGAGCAGATATTGTATAACAGTGTGCCTTTTCCCATTCTAGTACACTTAAATGTATTCCTAGGAGAACAATAATTTCGGTTCTTACGAGGACGGATCCTCATGCCTCACCTACTTCTTGTTGATTAATGTTTTTGACATTTAGTTAACTGACATTTCTAGAGCATATGTACATAATATCAAGTTTGTATCTGAAAGTGTTGTTGTGTTATGGCTAATTCTGGAATTGTATGTCGTGATTGGTCATAAAAGTGGATTCTGTAGAGAAAGTACCGTAATAAAATACCTCAATGAAAAAGGGCTTGACGCTAACTCAAATTCATTAAGTCATTATGGCAACTACTTGTGCGTCTGCAATTTCTCATGACATAGTCAAACGCTGGTGTCAAGATTTTAAATGTGGAAGAACTTCCTGTGAAAACCAACCGGCACGGTGGTCTTCCCATAACGATAACAACAGATAAAAACATTCAATGGGCACAGGATATCGTACTGCAAAACCAACGATTACGCATCAGGGACTTTGTAGAAGATACTGTCTTATCATATCATGTGGTGCACAACATAGTCACTAAAGAATTAGATATGAAAATGGTGACTGCAAGATGGATGCCGGGAATGTTAACCATTGATCAAAAAAAGAAATTGTGTGTTGATTTGTAAGCGTTTTTTGGAAAGATGCCAAACAAGCAAAGAAAACTTTCTTAGTTGGTATATGGTCATGGATGAGTCATGGGTGCACTACTATGACCCCGGGATCAAAGTGCAAAGTAGAAAGTGGAAATATCACGGTTCTCCTTCTCCACGCAAATTTAAGGTCGTGCCGCCTGCTGGAGAGATTTTGCTGTCTGTGTTCTAGAATAACCAAGGAATCATCCTAACTGACTATTTGCAAAAGGGACAAAGTATTACAGGGACCTACTACGCACAATTGATTTCTAACTTACGAGACGCTATTAAAGAGGAACGCCGGGAAACGTTAAGGTACGGTATGCTGTTCCATCAGGATAATGCTCCCCGCTATACATATAGTATTTCTATGGCTGTTATACACCAAGCAGGCTTTAAGTTAGTGGAGCAGCCGCGATATTCTCTGCATCTGGCCCCTAGTGATTACAGGCTGTTCCCCAGATTACAAGAAATCTTACGTGAGCAAAATTTTCCAGTGATTATGAACTAATGCTAGCTGTAGAGAGGTGGTTTGCAGAGGTCGGACAAAAATTTTTCCAGGAGGCTGTTGAAATGTGGGGCACCGATGGACCAGGTGCATTAGTCTAGAGGCAGACAATGTCGAAAAATAAAAATATAATGCCACTGTAGTCTTACTATAAGGGTGTCAGGCATACAGCATAGAGATCCACCCTTCTATATCGCAAATAAGTTACGCATTTCTTACACTTTCAAATAACTTTTAAAAGCCTATTTCTTGTTATGCTATTTTCGATATTATAGATCTTTATCTATTTGCTAAAAGCTTTGGGACGACGAACAGAATCGATTCTCTTACTTTATATCTAGACATTAGTAAAATAACAGACACACCCCGATATCTGCTTTCAGCGATTTCGATTCCCATACATTTAATCGCGAGGCCATAAAACAACTAAGAAGAAAACTGAATGCATTTAGATCGTGTCAGATCATTTGGCTGTAATGTCGGTAACACGCTGTTATTTATGTCCATTTTAAGATATATATGCGACGGGCAGGGCTCGCGGAGAGATAAACAAGGTTAAACGTATTCAATTTCCGAAGTAGTTTATATTCTCCTATATATTTTATTGCCGCAATACCAGATATAACAAGGGGATAGCGGGAGTTTCTGAAGAAAATCAGATGATGTGTTTGCCAAGAACCGACGACCCTCCTTCGCATGAGACCCTCCTTTTGAGTAATATGTGCGGGATGGGATTTTCCTTTATTCCGGGAAAATATACCTTTTTTTCCGAATCGTACGTCTGTCGCACGTATTGCGTAATCGGGGCAGTTATTAGTATTGCAAGAAGGATCGGTATTATTTAATACAAATCAAAGATATTCCATGTTCGAATTTTATAATAATAATAATATCACTTTATTATCCAACAGACAAGAAACCAATTACAGAACAAAAAGGGGACTACACTTAATCTATTAGTAACATATAACGCAGGCTAAAGTAAGTAAATAGATATACCAGATGTATGCATAAGTTTCTTCCGGTCTTTTGCTAATACGAAACACGTAATTTTCATTTTGTTTATTCAAAATATTGGCCATCGACTTCTACTCATTTCATCCATCTTTACGGATACCATGCAAAAAAAACTGCTTGCCTTCTGTGGCGAACCATTCGTCGAGCTATTTTCCAACTCTCGAGTACTCAAGTACTGCTCTGCGAGTGCGTGTCCCATTGCGAAGAGGTGATAGTCGGATGGCGCCAGAGTCGGGGGTGCGGAAGGGTGTCCCATCCAAGTGATTTCAAGGTTTCTTTTACTGGCTTTGCTGTGTGAGATGGGGCATTGTCGTGTAGCAAAATCACTTTGTCATGTCTTCTGGCCCATTCTGGTGGTCTTTCGATTAATACGTGGTTTAAATTAATCATGTGTTGCCGATGGCGTTGTGTATTAACCATTTCGGCGGGCTTCAGGAGTTCATAATACCCAACACCGTTCTGATCCCACCAGACACAGAGCATGGTCTTCTTGGCGAAGCGAATTGGTCTTGGTGTTGAAGGACGGGCTCCGCTAGGTGATGACCATGATTCTTTCCGCTTCTGGTTTTCAAAGTAAATTCATTTTTCGTCACCAACCACAATTCGATACAAAAATTATTTTCCTTCGTGGCGTTGAAGCAGCATTTCACAGGTCTATCGGACCCATTTACCGAGTTTATTGATATTCCCCATTCCTCGTAAATATCTGCTGATTGCTTCTTGTGACACATGTAATACTAACTGCCGATGAGTTTGGGTTGGGTTATCATCCAGTAACTCCTGCAATTGCTCATCTTCACGTTTTTTGTGGTCTACCAAAGCGCCCACTGTCCTTCACATTGAAATCGCCACTTTTAAATTGTCGAAACCATGTTTTACATGTTCTAATCGATGGAGCGTGCTCGCCATATTTTTCTACCAGCAGATAATGACTTTCAAAAGTCGTTTGCTTTGATTAAATAAGAAAAGTAATGCGTGCCGCGAATGTTACTTTTCGGGCACAAAACTCGACATAATCACTGAACGATAGAGCAAAGACGCTAGTTTTTGGGGGATTCATCTTATGTGTGCTTGTAGTTTAAATATCAGACGAACAATATGACATATGTATCAAATTAATACGCTGAGTACTTTCGGCTGGCGCCATTTCTTAGGAAAAAACTTATGCGTACACCTGGCATATATGTATAGTTTTGATATAGAGTACCAGAAACTACGTCTATCTTGTAGCAGCGTAAGTTTCCATTACGTTTCCAACGTATTATGTTCACTGTTTTAGAATTAAAATTTACCGCAACCATTTTTCTTCTGCGCGTGACAAGTTGAAAACTTGGAATCAGGTACTTTACAAGTTCAAAAGTTACACGAGTGCGGTAAGGTCATGCTCAAGTGTTCGAAAGAAAGAAAGATATAGGAATTTAAGAAACTTTAACGGCTGGAGGAAGGGATTGTCGTATCTCGCTTATAATGCGAGCCGTCTCGTCGCAAAAAGGCATTGTTCAGTCAACTACATGCCTTTTCGATCATCGCAACCATCGAAACGAACGTGAAATAGACATACGGATCTTCAGAAAGTTCTTTTGTGCATATAAGAGATGTTTTCTACGCTCAATAGAAAAAAATATCACGGATGCGAACAATAACACGAAACAATAAAAATATTGCCTCGAAAGCAATTCCTAACGTAATAATACATTTAAATACAATTACTCATGGTATTAGTAATAAAAATATTAA
The DNA here is from genome assembly GCA_023509865.1 of Trypoxylus dichotomus. Lineage (NCBI taxonomy): Eukaryota > Metazoa > Arthropoda > Insecta > Coleoptera > Scarabaeidae > Trypoxylus > Trypoxylus dichotomus. Next base: position 63,963,840 of record CM042075.1, read on the forward strand.
TTTAATACAGAGAAGAAATAAAACAAAATACGAGGAGAAAATAAACTTATAACATAAACATATACAGGATGTTCATGAAGTAAAATAATAAAGTATGAAAAATGGAAAGATCTAATTTTATTAGACTTAAATCAAAAATATTTTGCGAAAATTCCTTCACATACGAGACAAAAAAAATGATAAGTATATTTAAGATAATAACTTCGTTATTATTCATAGCTGAATAATTCGTACGTATCGTAATGATGTGCATTATTTCAATAAAAAAAAAACAAGGACTTATTTCTAACTTTTCTATTTATTTGATTCTTGTCGATAGTGCTTGGTTCAGACCCTTACTTTATTTTGTTTTTGGAGGGCTTCTTTAATTTTTTATAATATTTATTCCGTACTGTTTACTGTGTTTCTGTGCATTAGATATTACAGAGATCTAGTTTAGCTGCTCATTACTGACGTTTAATTTATAATGTTATATTTCAAAAAAGAAAGAATATCCTAAAGTAATACGTTTAGACTAGAACACCACCCTAAGCTCTATCTTATATACAGATGACTTAGTGCGATAACAGAGACAAAGGATAATCTACAAAAAAGAACGTATACCTTACAAAAAATCCGCCAAAACTATAATATAAAAATAACGCAAAATAAAACCAAAAGCATTGCTTTCTTGGATAAATATCCAATAAACGATATTGTACTGGAACACTTTTAAGTATTTAGGCTGCGATCCTGTGATTGAAACAAAGAAAAATTGAATAAATTCATATATATCTGTGGTACAATCAGCTAAAGAACAACACAGGAAAAGATACACAAATAAATTTTTATAAGACGATAGCAGTGCTAACCCACTGTCATGTTTATTCAATCTTTTGGGGTTTAAGTTTAAAAAAGATGATAACCGCACAGCTCTTATGGTCAAGAATCATGTTTCAGCATTACGATTTTGACATCACCTTTAAAAAAAGATATCATATACCTAGACGAAACCTGAATATTTTAAAAGGGAAGTGAAAGGAAATGATGGCAGGATGACAATATAAAAAGTATCAGAAAGCCTGAAGGTTATGATGGAAAACGATTTATTGTGTTGCATGCAGGTGATAGAAGCGGCTTTGTGCGAAATGCAAACTTGATATTTGCCTTGATATTTGTCCTTGATATAGGTGATTACCATGGTAATATGAATAACGATTTATTTACAAAGTGGGTTGAAACTCAACTAACCCCTAATTTAGAAGAACCATCAATAATCTTAATGGAAGATGCTGCGTATCATACTGTTTTACTTGAGAAGTCGCTAAATCTAAGTTGGTCCAAAGGAAGCATTATTGCGTGGCTAGATAATAATAACACTACCTATAAAAATGCAATGTATCATAGTGAACTTTAAAAATAACAAAGAGACATAAAAAAGAGAAGGTTTACGTTATTGACGAATTCCTTCGGGCACACGGACATGAGGAATTCCTCCACATTATTACGATTTTAATCCTATTGAACTGCTGTGGGTACGCAAAAGCGTATTATAATAGACATATTGATCGAGATGGTTATGGCTATAGACAAGTATTAGGCATGTGGCAAGAAAGTCTGGACAGCTGTACACGACATCTGACAAAATTGGATAAACCATACGAATAAAATAATTAAAGAGTAGTACGAATGTGAAGCAAACGTAGAAGACTTTCTTCTAACGGTTAATTACCTTTCACAAGACGAGAGTGAAGGCACAGATTAAATATATTTTTAATTGTCCTATCTGATTCCTTCTTTCTATACTGACATATTCTAATATAATTTACTTCATGTTATGATTTGCATATCATATTGTATAGAAACATGTTTGCTATATAAATAAAGTAATTATATATTTCATTTAATAAATCACTGGTAATACGCATTAAACTAAACACCTTTATGTTTTTTGTTTGAATATTTTCTACGTTTTGATTTAAACATAGGTTTTTTCACATGAGATCTATATTATTAGAGTAAAGAATACTTTCCACAGGTCCATTCACACAAATTTATTAATTATTCAGAACGCAGCGTTTCGAGAGCACGTGGGCTGTCATTGTCAACCGTGTTACTGACTGAATGTAAAAAACCGTATCGCACATGCAAATTATTTTCTACGCAGGCCCTAAAATTTCAAACTTATGACTATTTACAATCTACTAGGTAGTCTAATATCTGGCTTGTGTCTATTTTCAGGAAAGGATGAAACAAAATCGAACCGTATCTTTAACAGGGCCTATGGTAATAAATCAATTAGACTCGAGTGTGCAATTGGGGGTGGTTCCCTGTTCAATAAGTTTCCGTTCTTTTTCATAAATATCGTTTCGTACGCATGTAATTCTCTACACTCGTTTACGTTTTCAACAAGTGTGAGATTTTTTAAATCAATTTTATATCCGGATTTTACCATACGCTTGATAGTTCTGGTCTGGTTTGTCGAAACGATAATGTCTAATATGTTCTTTGAACCTCGTTTCGATACTCCTTTTTGTTTGTCGAACATAGACTTTATCACAATCATTGCATGCGATTTGGTAAATTCCAGACCTTTTCATCATCTCCGGTTTATCTTTGGGATTACCTAAGAGATTCTTTAAGTTGTTTTTTGATACAAAAGAAGTTTAGTTGTCGGAAAATTTTACTTAATCCTTTTACTGTTGGGTGAAAAGGAAGAGTTATAAATTGCTTATTACCGGTGTTTGTTGATGTCAAGGTCGTGGAATTTCTGATGTGTTGTTTGTATTGGACCTTCCTTAAGATACGGTCGACATCCCTAGAAGAGAAACCATTGTACCTCGCTACATCTTTGATATATTTTAATTCTTTTTCGTACCTGCTCTTGTTTAGCGGAAATCTAACAAGTCTATTGACCAGAAAACTAATTTTTTGTTTTTCGCAATGGTGCAAATCAGCCGTGATGAATCTGTCGGAATTAGTTTCTTTTCTGTAGATGTCTATTTCTAATTTATTGTTATTGGGTATCACTAGAGAAAGGGTTCCCCCACGAAAATATCATCTCCGTACCTAAGCCAAATTCTCGGAAAATATTTGGTTTCATTTTTCAACTTCGTTTCAAATTTGCTCATGAAAAGGTTCGCAATAAAAGGAGGTAATGGATTACCCATCGCCGTGCCTTCCACCTGTTCGAACCACTTTCCGCCCATTTGAAAACAATTTTGTGACACACAATTTTGTTAACCTTTTATATTCCGACGTTTTCACGTCATCTACGTTATTTAATTTCAAAAATTCAGCCAAATACTCCAAACGTCGAATGATACAAGGATTTTCCCATCTTTTAATTCAATCTTTTCAATTTTATTTACAAAATCTAAGGAGTTTTCTACGCTTAGGCTATCTACTCTGTGAGGCAAGTTCTTATATTCATTCACTAGCCATTTGGACAATTTATATGGGAAATCAATGCCGGATACTATAGGTCTCATGGAATTACATGGTTTATGAATTTTTAGAATTTGTCTTCCACGTGCTCTTGAAACGCTGCGTTCCGAATAATTAATAAATTTGTGTGAGTGGAGTTTGCTGCTATACCTGTGAATTGTACAACCACACAGTCCTTGCAATCGTTAATTAAAAAACACTTCTGTTAAGAAAACACTTAACAATTAGTTTAGCCTATTGAGCAGCTTTCCTTAAGTACAAGCGTGCAACCCAACGAATTTCTCTTTTAAATTTGCATTGATCTCTTAATTCTACCTTTCTTCGTCAGACATGTACCTAGAATTTCGAGTATTGTCCGTCAGACATGTACCTAGAACTTTCATCTATTGTCGTCGGACCTGTACCTAGAACCTTCATTTACCTGAATAATCGGATTGTTTTAGGGTTATTTAATAACGCAAGCAAAGATTAGTTATAGTTTTACAATTTTACAGTAGTTCTACTACAGTTCAAGTAATGTACAGTTCATAGTCTAGACTCGTATCACATAGTATTAGTTACATTCGTTAATACACAAAAATTACAAACCATACAGTCTTATTATTCGAACCAGCATTAGCGGCGTTTCCCTATAATGAAACAGTCACCCATAATTCCTCTTTTAAATGCAGCGTTGATTAGAATGTTATATAACCAAGAAAGTGTATTAAAGATGATAATAACCTCAAAATTTGACAATTGTTGTTTTAGTACAATTCATCACAAAGATAGTTGGTGTACCTGAATTTGTTTCAGACGGTGCATGCGTTATAACCAACTACAAAGTTTTTCAGTCTATGTCCGCATATACAGTTTTCTATTAATACGTCATACTTGTTTGCATATCTACGTGTACTTTATTCGTATCATGGCTCCAATACACTTTGTTAATTAACGAGGTAACGTCCGAGGTAACTGGCGTAACAGTGGAGGAACGCTGTAATGGTCGTTCATCTCGAATGAATACTAATTAAGCTTCCCGATGTGACGGTTGAACTGCCCTAGCTTATACCTGCAGTCATTTGTAATAATAAATGTAGACATCAATATAGGAAATTGGCAATTATTCAGTTTCCTATCTACGCCACACCGTCAAACGTATTATAAATGGAAGCAACGAACGTTAGATTGGAGAAATCGGACGAATCGTATCTACGTTAAAGAAAATTCTCGGACTGGAATTTATTCTTATTCTATTATCCGCCATTAATATCGGACCGGAAAAAGGAGCAATTTTTGTTCAATTATCCCGTAGTCTCCCTTCGGCGAAATAAACAAGCAAGAAAGAATAATATAACGAAAATGAGACCGGAATTAAAGACAGAATTACAGCCGAGATAAACTAGCCATTGGATACAAAGCCCTATGGTACGGACTTTCAGACACAAAGACTTTTTGTTTGTAGGTTTACGAAGTCCACGCGGACTGTGTAGGTACATAAAATAGGATGTTTTATAACTTTATTTTATGAATTTAACGATCGTAGACTATAAGTATACTCATTAAGTAGTTTTTAGTTCGTTTTTTAAAGTTTGGGTAACTATTATTCTTTCATATCTAATGTAATTATAGTTTGAAAATTATCGTAGAAAAATCTGTATTATTGTTCATTAAACGTTCTTCGAAAGTATCCAAAGGGTGTTTCAATATGAGCGCAAGATTTTAAGGTTCAATAAAGCAAGGTTTTCTGTAGCAAAGTGCTGAAATATTTATATATTTATAATGTATATCTTGTATGACCGCCATAGCTTTGCGTACTATTTTGACAAAATTTGCAATACCACTATTGTATACGTGTGGTGATATTTTATTGATAAAGCGTCTAATTTCGGCTTCGGTTGTCGCGGGCTATTTAGCATAAATATGTGACTTCAGATAACTCCACTACAAGAAATCCAAAGGTGTCAAATCGCAAGAACGTGGCAGCCAATTCTGGTCACTAAACTGGGAAATGACACGACCAAGAAGAAGCTCATACAATCTCAGGCAATCGTTAACGGACGATGTGACATGTAGAGCAATATTTTTAAATTGAGGCACAAAAAACTGCGTCATCATAGCACAATAACGTTCACCATTCACCGTTACTGCATTATCTTCCTCTTCCTCAAAGAAATACGGTCCAATTATGCCTCTAGATCACAATGCGCACTAGACGTGACACGTTTTGGATTCATTACCTTCTAATCATTCCTGGATTTGCTGAGCCCCAAATACGCCGATAACGAAGTCATCGAGGTGAAAATGGGCCTCGCCACTAAAAATTATTTTGTCTGGAAAATCGGCATTCATTTTGTTTTCTCAAGAATCCATTTGGTGAAGTCTCTTCGCTGTGCATGGTCTGTTGGTAGAAGTTGTTGAGTCAATTGGACTTTGTAGGCATGAAGACGTAAATCTTTAGTTATAATACGCTAAAGAGTGGGTGTTGTAACGTCTAATACTTGTGCATGATGACTGATCGACGTCTCTGAACTTCCGCCCACACTTTCGCGAACTGCCATGCTGTTTTATTCTGAACGAATACTGGACGCACTTTACGAATGGTGGCAATCACACTTTCAGCATTTTGATAATAAAGTTTAACAATCCCATTTGACAACTCCCCCTCATAATCACGTGTCATTATGACTGTTAAACAAGACGGACAATTTATAACTTCCGCTCTTATTGAAACTCCTTGTATTCTATTTCGATTCGATATTTTATTCTTTTCAAATATTAGTTTTTTAATCCTTCTTTTCGTCTTAAATAACAATAAAGTTACATACTCCAATTGTGCTTCCTTTAGGACTTGTATATATATTATAGCAGTATTTTGAGCCAAACGATGCTATTGTATAGTATACTCAAACGGAATGACAGGTTTAAGACCCCTAAAGGAGGAAATAAACAGGAAATCATAATGCACAGTTTTTAGTAATACATTACAAAGATGGTGTTTTAAATTTGGCATATAGAGCTAGAATAAAATAGTATATAGCTTTTAAAGACTTTGTTGTTTTTTCGAAGTATATTCTAAGAACATTTATGCAATTTTGCATGCGCTAGAACCACTCTGAAAGCAGTTACTCCACTCGCTCGTTGGTATAGTCAAAACTGCGTTTTTAAAAACATCGACTGCTCTTTGTGACCATTGAAACCTTTAACCACGTAGTCCATTCTTGATTTTCGAACATAGGTCCGCACTGTACGGGAGTCTAAGAATTCGACGTTTTGTTGCGTTAAAAATTTAATTGCTATGCGTGCTGTGTGAGAACTTTGCATTGTTTTGAGGGACTGGAAAATGAATCGTACAGCGGCTTCACTTGAAACGAATAACGCACGTCTAACGATATAACTCCCTCATCCCATAGTAATGCGGAATGAGGGCTTCGCTGAATCGATTCAAATTGAAGAGATCGATGTAAGGATAGGATTTTGTAGTAGTAGTTAGACAGAGCTAGCATACTGGCACACAATCACCTTACAGAATAGTATGCTTATCTCTCGATTTTCTTAACGTATAGAAATATTATTTCCTCCTCTTACTCACAATTACGACCATCGACATGTCGAAAGTGTGAGTCTTTATACCATCTTTATACAATAGCGGTATAAAGATCTGCTAGATACTAACTTATAATTGTACGCTATTCCCGTGTTATCACTTAACACTGGTAGGGGTGCTGCGTACTCGATACGAATCTGTCCCGTGGAAAACCTCCAAATTTGAATTACGTAATTATTGCTGGCAATTTTTTGCTTTATTATATGTTGACTGTGATATAGGATTTCGGAAACGTGGCATTTTCTTTAAACGGTTGTTTAAATTTTACTCCAAATAAAGAGGAGAAAATCGTCAATCGACAGCAGTTTCCAAACGGAACGACAATATCCCTTATCTACTTTCACAAGTAACTTCGCCTGTTATCATATATGGCATAATTTAATAGAAAACTTGCTTCTAATCGAATTGCTGTTATTGCTTCTATCTTCTTTCGCGAAATGTTCTCGTCACGTTGGTCCGATGCCATCAAACTTTGTGCGAGTAAATTGCACGCTAACCTAAAATGAAATCGTATAGTAGCGTTTATATTTCGATGGTTTGTGACGTGCATTCTATAATAGTCCTGGCGTATATTGAATTTTAGCATAATTTAATTAATAGTTGAGTATATTTTGGAATTTATAAGCTCATTATCCAAATTTCAGTTTGTAAGTTTGTTAGTTTCCCGTGTCAAACTAACAAAGACCGCAACCAATTTGATAATAATATAAATTATAAATGAAGCCCAAATATATGTACGTATATGAATTATATTAACATACATAGGTCATAAAATAAAGACAAATATGTCAGGAATCAAGTACAATCAAAGTTACCTCTCGACACAATCACTGCAAAGATTGAGACATCTGTTTCACCGGTGGACAAGTTTTTCAATACATGTTTTTAATGAATTATTCTGCTGCGTCTTGTAGTTATTCGTTGCTGAGGAAACGCTGTCTTCAGCTGTTGAAAAGAGTGACAGTTAAACAGCCCCATGTCTGGGCTGTATACCGGGTGATTGAACACTCCCCAATAGAATTGCACAAAGGGTTTATTGTGTTAATGTAGTTGTATGCCTCTTGTTTTGTTTTCGTAACAAGCGACATATTAGCTACCATTTCCTGATTCCAGAAAACAGTGGCCAAAACAGTAGCCATGAGTCTTCATGCTAACGTCCGTTTCAACCTTTCGACTTCGAAGCGTTTGGGTACATCCATTGTTTGGATTGTTCTTTCGATCGTGAATTGTCAACACAGAAACTTGCAGATTGGTAGAAAGAATGCCGTGGTTGTACGTAGGTGTAGTACATTCTCTTAATTGCTTGTTTACCTTAGTTAAAAACATGATACGACAAAATTTGACGACTCTATACTCAATTATCCCTCCAAGTTAACGTTTGGGTCAAAGATAAAAATTTAGGTCCAATTCTTTTTACTATATACACATATGTCTATATCAATCTTCATAATAATTTAAAATATGACAAATCTTATTTGTACGCAGTTGATACACATCTTCTATAGTCATTTTCTCTTGATACATTTTAATGAAGCCATAAAAATATATTCAAATGATTGTAGAGACTAAAACGCAGTCAATCTGACTCATTAAAACTGAATCCTTCTAAATCATCCATAATAGTGTTTGACAAACCCTATTTTAGATTGATAGATAGTTCCTATTGTTGACAGTCCGGTACCTGGCGTGCTAGGAGCCTTGGATTGTATATTGATATAAATTCAGGTTTTTTAGTACAATTATGAGAATCCTATAGTGTACTGAAACCTTCTTCATATATAGATCAAAAATCAAGTTACTACTATATGATGCTCTAATATTTTCTGGTTTTAATTATTGTGATTCTGTTTGCCACCCATGTAAACTTGCTGAAGATGTTAAGACAATACAGAGGGTTCAGAATTCACATTTATGTTACATTTTCAGTATAAAAAAGTTTCAACATATCTGTCATACGCTGAATAGGACGAATTGGTTGGATATCCTGGCGCGTCGATATATACAAGATGTTCCAAAAGTCCTCTTCAAAATAAAAATAATATAACAAAGTAATGGCCAGATTTAATGACTAAATGTTTACTTTTTATTAAAATAGAAGTTTGGGAATTTATTTGTTAAAAATTATGTTTTCTATATGTACTCTATTATTTTGTTAACATCCTTCTAAATGCGAGCCAAATTTTTTGAGAACTGTTGGGACAAAGTGTTCCGATTAAAACCATTAAAATCTTACAACGCTGACATAGAAAAGTTGTTAATCATCTCCACATATCTGTACGGCCTTTGTAATCTTCAAAAAGCTACGGGCCAGTAATTCCCTGCGCCGACATTGCAGCCAAAACGGCAACTTTTGAAGAGTGAAGTGGTCTCTCATTCTTCTGATTTGGATTTGTTGAGCTCCAGTAACAGCAGTTTTGCCTGTTTACATGATTATTAAGGTGAAAATGCGGCTCGTCTGAGAATTTTTTGTAAAACTTGTGCACACAGTACGCATGCTCCGCTACCATAAAGTGCTCCATAGTGACTAAAATCCCAAGGATGGGAGTAGCGACGAGCATAGTCCCCACTCCCCATTCCTGTGGAGTGAAGTCCTCGTGCAGTGAAGAAAACAAATTGAAAAAGACTTTTGGAATACCCACTGCGTCCTTATCTATATTACAAAGTTAAGTATCGTAACGACATCCACAGTATTAGTACTAGATATCGGCATACCATTAGTATTCCTTCACATAAAACTACTAAGAAAACTAAGTTATTTCAACACGCTTTACTTGTCAGGTTGGACAATTAAATTCTTTCCTTCGTACTCTACTAGGATTGCATCCAGTTGTTTTTAGGTATGTCAGATATTTGAAAAGGGTAAAATTTAAATTTGTACCACGTTAATTTTATAATTACTTTGTGTAAGAATGTGGGTTAGTTTTGGGTGATTAGAAGGAAAGTTGCACCTAACTAGACCACTTTCAGTTTTATATTTGAACTTTATACATATTAGCGATATGGTAACATTATACTAAATTAGAATATTTGTATGCGAGTTGATTGCAAGATAAAGTCTTGGTTATATTTTGCACACTGTACGTTTATGAAACAAAATGGATTCTGTGTGGCGATGGGCTCAGTTTGTACTCGCTCAGTAGAAATCGCCCCGTAATATAGTTACTTTAGCTGCTTATGATTAGATTGGTTTCATCTAGATGCGGGTAATATTAATAATAGGTGATTATGTTTTATGTCCCCATTACTCCTTTTATGTACATTAGTATTATTACTACAAACAGGAAACATTGATTGTCAAGAATTTCAATATTCTTTTCTTATCAAAAATATCTTGATTTCGCTTCAATTACATCTTACACCAAAATTCTCAACGTGGTTCTAAATTTATGAACGGTAGTGTACCTAAAGAACTTATGAAGAGGATATCAAAGGAACAGCGAAGGGGTGAAAAGAAGGTAGTAATCGAAATGAACACGTGAAAGTTCTATTGCTTCGTGAATATCAACCGAAATAGGTTTGGAGATACAGTTAAGTTTTCATACAATCTCGTAAATCAAGCTTATGCACTTTAGCAGGATACTGGATGAAAAGAAAGAAGACAATTGCACGAGAAAAGGCTTCACGTATAATCGTCTTCTCTATGAATTATCGTCGCCATTTCACTTGAAGCTCTACACGAAGATTAGCGATCCCGAAATTAACCGACCATTAAATAATCGGATTAGTTATCTACCCAGACCAATATTAATAGGAATACCCGTTAAAAGCGAAACTTTAGCTGTAAAACTCAACGTAGGAGTTTCAAGAGCTGCTCTAGCCGCTAATCGATTGGAGAAATGTACTTACGTGTGTAAGTAATACTTTAAACGATTCGCTTCCACTCAATCAACCTATACGTTTCATTTATGAGAGATAAGAACATACTTATCAAGCTTATCTCGTAGAAAGCTGATTAAACGATTACAGAAAAAGATTCTCTAATGAATATCTGCCATAAAAAGTGTTTTTTGTCAATACTGGCGAAATTATGCAGGCGTATTCTGATAACAGTGACTATAAAAAAGTCTGTATACCTCAAAATGATTTCTAAAAACGTTATATACGTATTTACAGTTTAATCATACAAATATTTTAATATGAATAAACAATAGTTTCCTTGAATAATAGTGTACACTACCGCACTGGACTATGGGGCATCGGATTTGGACAATAGAACAATGGTAAAATATGTTGTGGGCCGATGAGTCCAAATTCGAACTCTTTAATGCCAACCGCTGAGTATTTGTTAGAAGGGCCAAAGGGGAATGAGCTGCGATATCATGTATAGTGCCTACAGCAAAGCACATCTGTGTGAGATTTGGTAAAAGTAGAAGGTATCTTAAAAAAAGGGCGCTGCCGAGAAATTTTAGAAGAGAATCCAATACAATCTGTATTGTACATAATTGGTGGTAACTTCGTGTTGCAAAAGGACAACGATCCGAAGCACTAAACTCTGTTGGGAATATTTGCAATCGATAGAACGTGCAAGTAGTATCAAAATTATGACATGACCATCGCAAAGCCCAGAACTGAACCCAATCCAGATTCAGAAAGTGAAATAAAACCCACCAACTTCCAATGCCGGGTTATAGAACTAATTACAAGAAACCTGGGAAAATTTAGAACCTGCTACACTCTCCAAATTAATAAAGTGAATGCCGTGATTATGTACTGCAGTTATTAAGCGTGAGAGGTGAAAATATGGACGAAAGTCAAATATAACTTTTTATTTGTGAACTACATTGTAGTTTTTAATAAAGGATATTCCTTGGTTTGTTTTAAGAGGTGTTTTATTAAATGGAAACCCATGCTATAAGTTTTAGGTAGCGTTTCCTGTATTTGTACATGTTGTTTCAGCTGGACAAATAATTATGACCGATAGTGTATATGTGGACCATGTGTTCCCAAAATTTTTTTGCATTTTCGGATTAGGAACCGTGCCTTGTAAAAACATATCGTCACGCTTTTCCGGCCGCCTTCAACGAACATTGTGGTATATATATAAATGTACCAAATCGAATCGCCACACGGAAGATTAACTTAGAAATCAATATTACATATAGTTTGATGACACTACATGAGAACAATATTCTAGTATTATTATTAGATAGTTGAACGAACTGGTGTTTAAATAGTATCTCAGACTTTCACGGCCGTTTGACATAGTTGTAACGGTTGTCGCGAACAACTGCGGTTCGCTTTATCATATGCATGGGCAGTTCTGTTTGCATTCGAATGTGGTTACGATAAGATCATTTGTTTTAACCAATTGCAGCAACAGCAATACCTTGGGGGTAAACAGGATGTTTTAGTTTCTGAAAATCCTTAATTACACCGTCCTCCAATAAGAAGCACACCTACAGACTTAAATACGAAATGCCGACTTTCTGTAAGCCGTTGATCTTCACGACGTCTGTTTTTCCTCTGGCATAGTGTACAAGCTAAGTTATCGCCTAAATAAACAACCGCGGACGATGCAATTAACTGATTTATTCTCAATTCAGATAATCTATGTTGTGCCGACTGGGAATTCAAAAAGAAACAACAATACTATAAGCTATCAGAAAGAGAGAGAGTTTCACAGTCGGCAACAGCCCGTACAAATAGTTGTTTGTTTATCAGATGTAGTTGTTTTTATAATAGAACTTAATTAATGCTATCTAAGCAACTGCTTCTCTTAGAAAGTAGATTAAGCTTTTGTGCTTCTCTTGAAAACATCTTTAGCAAATTACAATACATATGTCTTCAGCTACACAAATAGTTACAGTTTAAAGGCTCGATAAAAACGAATGTTACAGGTTTTATTTTTAGAGCTCCCTTTTAAGAATATCAAATGGACCTGTTAGATTTTACATAAAAACTAATTATCTTCTATTTTCTCCAGGTACTACACGAACTGTAAAATATTGTCCAAAAGATGTATCTTCGTATGGGTTACGCTGCAAGTCAGCTACTTTTTCTTTAAGTCCGAGCATTTACAACAAGTTTGCATATTTGTGAAATTAAATTAAATTCAAAATAATGAAATTCCAATCGTTGTGAAAATCACTCTGTATTTCACGAAATATTTATGTAGTCTTAACATGTACTTACATATGATAAATATACATCATTGGTAGATGCTCAAGATAGTTCGTACTTAAAATCTAGAAAAATGCTTTTGTATAAACTTTACGTCAAAAATTAAGGTAAACCGTGGATCTAGGCTAAATATTTGACGGATTGATCATATGGACACCAATATCTACATTACACGAGCCATACTTGATTTGAATTAAATGACTTCGCACGTGATTTGAATCTATTAAAATCACATGTAGAACTTTTTGCATCGCAGCAAGAAATATCGAATTAGCATTTTTCGCAATAGACATGATTTCTGTAACAAGTTCAACAGTTCATTGTGGTTTCTTTGGCGGGTAGGGCCATCTACTCAAAATGTTCTCATGAATTTATGAAGCGCCCTCGATATACACTACCATCCATATAAATATATCGGAATGACTATAAAATTGACGTCTTCTTTAATTTGAATTGAAATATAGGGTTGGTTTGCAGTAATAATTTTTAATAGATATTTGATATTCCGAAAGAAGATGTTTAATAACGAAAAAGAAACAGAAAATATTACAAATGGTGTTATAGTATCTCAGACTTTCACGGCCGTTTGACATAGTTGTAACGGTTGTCGCGAACAACTGCGGTTCGCTTTATCATATGCATGGGCAGTTCTGTTTGCATTCGAATGTGGTTACGATAAGATCATTTGTTTTAACCAATTGCAGCAACAGCAATACTTTGGGGGTAAACAGGATGTTGTAGTTTCTGAAAATCCTTAATTACACCGTCCTCCAATAAGAAGCACACCTACAGACTTAAATACGAAATGCCGACTTTCTGTAAACCGTTGATCTTCACGACGTCTATTTTGTCTCTGGCATAGTGTACAAGCTAAGTTATCGCCTAAATAAACAACCGCAGACGATGCAATTAACTGATTTATTCTCAATTCAGATAATCTATGTTGTGCCGACTGAGAATTCAAAAAGAAACAACAATACTATAAGCTACCAGAAAGAGAGAGAGTTTCACAGTCGGCAACAGTCCGTACAAATAGTTGTTTGTTTATCAGATGTAGTTGTTTTTATAATAGAACTTGATTAATGCTATCTAAGCAACTGCTTCTCTTAGAAAGTAGATTAATCTTTTATGCTTCTCTTGGAAACATCTTTAGCAAATTACAATCTATATGTCTTCAGCTACACAAATAGTTACAGTTTAAAGGGTCGATAAAAACGAATGTTACAGGTTTTATTTTTAGAGCTCCCTTTTAAAAATATCAAATGAACCTGTTAGATTTTACATAAAAACTAATTATCTTCTATTTTCTCCAAGTACTACACTAACTGTAAAATATTGTCCAAAAGATGTATCTTCGTATGGGTTACGCTGCAAGTCAGGTACTTTTTCTTTAATTCCGAGCATTTAGAACTTTGCACATTTGTGAAATTAAATTAAATTCAAAATAATGAAATTCTAATCGTTGTGAAAATCACTCTGTATTTCACGAAATATTTATTTAGTCTTAACGTGTACTTACATATGATAAATATACATCATTGGTAGATGTTCAAGATAGTTCGTACTTAAAATCTAGAAAAATGCTTTTGTATAAACTTTACGTCAAAAATTAAGGTAAACCGTGGGTTCTAAGCTAAATATTTGACGGATTGATCATATGGACACCAATATCTACATTACACGAGCCATACTTGATTTGAATTAAATGACTTCGCACGTGATTTGAATCTATTAAAATCACATGTAGAACTTTTTGCATCGCAGCAAGAAATATCGAATTAGCATTTTTCGCAATAGACATGATTTCTGTAACAAGTTCAACAGTTCATTGTGGTTTCTTTGGCGGGTAGGGCCATCTACTCAAAATGTTCTCATGAATTTATGAAGCGCCCTCGATATACACTACCATCCATATAAATATATCGGAATGACTATAAAATTGATGTCTTCTTTAATTTGAATTGAAATATAGGGTTGGTTTGCAGTAATAATTTTAAATAGATATTTGATATTCCGAAAAAGATGTTTAATAACGAAAAAGAAACAGAAAATATTACAAAATTTTAAGTTATAGTTATTTCTCGTCTATATTTCCACCTCGAGATTAAATTACGGTGGCCCATAATCGCCTGTAATTTCTGTGCATGCTACTTGGAGCTTCTGCCAAAGATCTATCGTTGCTAACTCCCCTATGTTGAATTCCTTACTCCATTTCATCCCATACTAGTTCCATTGGCGCCAAATCTAGAGACTGGAATGGCCAAATTATCTGTATCAATTTGTCTTCCACCTCGAGTTGCATGAAATAAGTTCTATATAAACGAAATGTATGTTGAGATTGTTATCTTCTTGGAAGATAAAACTTTGGCCACATATGTTTTTCTATTTGGCATAGAATTTTACTCAAAGATTCTCAGATAACCCTCCTTACACAAGATCCTATCTATTTTTATCTACAGCTGTTCCACCAAAACAACCCCTATTTCCACTATATTTCATAGCAGGAACCATTGGTACACTCACTTTTTCCCCAGTCTATCGTCACGTAAATGATTGACGTTTTGAACTAAAAGTTTGGAATTTAGATTCATCTCCATAATACCTTATATCATGACTCAATGCTCTAATACCTGCGTTAAAAGACCCATTCTAGTCCCTTTTTCTTATTTTGTTGTTTTAGCAATTATTGCGTCAGGTATTTTTCATGAAATATTGAATTGTTGAGCGATCCAGTAATTATGAAGTGATGCAAGCTGTAGGGCAAGATATAATGCCACTATAGTTTTAGTGTAAGGGGGCCACGGGTACAGCATAGAGATCCACCGTCGTATTAACATTTCTCTGTACTTGAATACTTTTTATAGTCGTCCCCATATATATGAACTGTAGTGTGCATTATATACATTGGACTATATGGTCAATAATAGTTTTATTTATAGATATTGTTCCTCAATACCCATTACTATAAATCATACTAAACTTTTCGTATACGTGTGCATCAACCAGGAAACTATTTGAACAGCAGTACGAAAAAGAGTAAGAACTTATTTCGAATGAAATTAAAATCTAAAAGCAACAACTTCGAAAGCCACGAAATAGTTTGAAAGTACTCGTTAAAACCTGCCTACGACGATGCGAAGGTAAACAAACGCGAATTTCATAAATTTCGTTCGAGAGGTAGCACGCAAATTAAAAATTCCTGCTCGACTTACTGCATCCGAAGTTAAGGCTTTGAAATTTTTGCGTACTCGAAGTTGCGATAGTTGGCGAGAGATTATAAATTCTCGTCTTTCGTTTTATGCGGCCGAGGTGACTGGTAGGAACCTCTCGAGAGGGCGAAGTAAAAGCGGAAGGGCATCACGATGCGAACTGCCGACGCAGAAACGCTTATAAGATTTTTTGTATTTTGTCCCATGCGCTCCCTTAATAGTCTTTAAGGGACTTTGGTTTTCCTGCGTTCTAGGTAGCGTGGCCTGCGAAATCAACATCCGTTCGATAACTGATCCATTATGTATTTTATGAGGCGACAATTTTTATCCTCGTCCTGTTACTGCGAACTGATGTTTCAATTTTATTTGTTTAGTTCGTCTCGTTCTCGTTGTTATTTTATTCCGACGAAGTTCCTACTGCGTTGCGCGTTTTATTTATGCGAATAGGGCCGTTCGTTTCTATCGTACGGAAGTAGAAAGGGTAATTTTTTAGAGTCCGGGCTGGTATTATTTCCCACAGGATTTGTTTCCGACAATTGATTTCATCGTGTATGTTTTATACATGAGCGCGTTGCATGATGATTAATGAGCCAGCTTCGCCATTAACGTCTCGAAAAGTATACATAAAACTAGATTAAGCCAAATCCAGCATGGCCGACTTCATTGCTTTTCCAGTAATGAACTTAATACACGAATTCAGAATTACGTATAAGCAATATGTGAACGAAAAATATATAGTTATAGTAATGATGGTGTATTGTTCTAGATATAACATGCATTTATAATCTTTTACACATAAAATAATGATAAAAAATATATTATATAACCTGTTGAAACTGACATCTATTAAATATTAGAATTATTAAATATGTTTCCACACTTGTTTCACTCAGATGAGTACCGCATGCCGGATAATTATTTTTTAAAGTAATCCTTGTGATAACTTGATGGATGTTTCGACGTACCTTCACAAATTTGTCTTAGTATGAGAAAATTTGAATGCTTGTCAGTAACACTTTCAAATTTTCGTATTGCACTTTCATTTTTTTCTCTTTCCGCCGTACATAAGTGGAAGTGAACATCATTCATAATTTAAACAGAATCCACATACGAAATCGAATCATTTTGAAATTTTTCAAATCTCTCCGCTAGTTCCGTGAAATCCTTTTGCACGTTTTGGGGAGTTTAGAAATACTGTCTTTGTATGAGCTATTAAAGTATTTACTTGTGGATAACATTTAGAGATAAATTGCACCACAAAGTTTGAAGCATGGATTTTACATGTTACATGTAACAGATTGCCACTCTCCTCTTTAAGAGATCGGAAAGCATGTTAGTGGCACAGTTACTCACAAACATTAAAAGTTGAGTTGTTGAAACTTGAAATTTGTTCAATGCCTCCAACGTCACTTTTAAAATTTCATCGCTAGTATATTGTGCAACCCTTTTGGAAACAAATAAGATAAGTGATTACGGTTCAAACTCTTCCATTGTACTTACCACAGAATGTTTTTGCTAATTGATTGTTTCGTCCACAAATAACCACAACTTTTTATCCTTTAATTCTGATTTAATCCTTCTTTCAACATAGTCACGACTAGATGGCATAAAATTTCTTAACGATGGTAATGTATAACGCGACTACTTGCTCCGGAAGGAGGCAAATGCTTGTTAGTCTAGTAAAATGGAAGGTACATTACATACAATAAAACAAACACCTATATCAAATATTAATTGTTCACTGTATCGTTTGCCACGGATTGCAGAATAGTGTTTTTTACTTTTCAGGTGGTGTTCACACTTCCACCTGCTAGCACGCGTCTAATAGTTGTCGCACTTTGCACATTTAATTCTATCGTCTTCGTATTCTAAATCCGGTATACTCGCTACTACGTTATCTAGCTTATTTCCGAAACGTAGCTAAATGCGACATTCTCTACTGTGTACTGACAAGCACTCCCAATGACCAGTCGAATAATACTGAACAAGCATGCTTTAATACGGATACTGGACTCCCCGTGCCGCGCGCTTTACTCCTCCACGTTGTTCCCCGCACGGTACTGAAACTTGCCCCTCTTTGCCGAGACTAATAATGACCCGTGGCCGGTCGATGCCTCGTGTACATTAGCTATTAGACTATGCAGAAGGCATTAAATACGAATGTAATGGACGATGTAAGCATATAAAAAGTTTCGTAATAAAAATTGCTTGAGCTAACCTAAAAAGAACTAATGCTAGTTCCCGCGATCTATCCAAAAAACAACTTCTAAGAAAACCTAATTAGAAACTGTAATTTTTGTGTATTATATTGTGTTATCGTTAGAAAGACACAACTTGTTTTCAATAAATATCACTTAAATACGAACAAAATTTAGAAAACTATGCGTGTCCCTTTAAGAGAGCTTTCATGTTGTATTATTAATCTGTTTTACTATTGAAGATCATCCTCAACATCAAATAAACGTCGCTGCATACAGCAATTAAAAGTTTCAGGCTTGTGAAGACCTGGACCAAAGCGGTTTTGTTCATAAAAATTAGCTAATTAATGGTTTACAGCTGTAAGTGATCTTATCTATAATTATGTACGGAAAGAGATTGAAGTCCATGTTCAACGATATACAAGGTATGTCTCAGAATGAATGGTCGTGCGAGGTGTGGCCCAGAATTAATGAGAATGATTAGTTTTAAAGTCTTTAATTGAATGTATCTAGAGGATGTTCCAATAAGGACTTGAGGTTCAGTAAAACATGGTTTTTTTGTAGCAAAGTATTGAAATGCTTATTGGTTTATAATGTACACATTTCAGCATCATATATGAAACAAAATACACTGTTGTATACATGCGGCGGTACGTCATTGATAAAACGTCTAATTTGGGCCTTCAATGCTTCGGTGGTCGTGGACTTGCTGGGATAAGTCTGTCATATCAGGTAATCCTACAGCCAGAAGTCCAATGGTGTTGAATCGCAAGAACGTGGCGGCCAATTCTGGTCACCAAACCGGGAAATGACACGATCAGGAGCAAACTCAATGTTTTACGTGCGGTATCATATGTGGCACCATCCTGCTGAAACCACATGACGGCAAGAGCAATATCTTTCAACTAAGAAACAAAAGACTGCGTTATCACAGCACGATAACGGTCGCCATTCATCACTACTTCATTACCTTTCGCATCTTCAAAGAAATAGAGTCCAATTATTCCTGTAGACGACAATGCGCACCAGGCAGTGATGAGGCCACTGAAAATTATATTGTCCGCAAAATCAGCGTTTACTTCTGTTTGCTCAAGTATATAGTTGATGGACTCTTTTCGCTGTGCATGGAATGTCCAATAATTGTGCACGATAACCAGTCGACGTGTCTGAACTTTCGGCCACACTCTCGCGAACTGCCGTCATGTTTTGTTTTGAACGATCTCTACGAGCTCGTGTCGTGTGTTTCACATCACTAACCGAGCCGGTTTTTTCGAATTTTTCGATTGTTGTTTTCACTATATATGAATTAAGAAAATTCTGTCGACCGAATAAGTGGATGCACTTTACGAATGGCGGTAATCAAACTTTCACCATTTTGATAATAATGTGTAACAATCAGGATGCGTCGTGCTACCGTGTAATACTCCATGTTTACTCCCATCTGTTAATTTTCGGTCTGTAATGTCATAATGACTTGCGCTCTTATTGAAAACTCCTATACAATGTAATATTGTCCCTTTCAAAGTACAGCCTTGGACATTTGTCTGGGGCACCCATAAAAGATTTCATTGTACGTTACCGCACCGGGATTCCCCGCATTATACAAGAACTTTAAGTGTGCTGTATGTTATGTTTTACTTGCGTACAGTGGATTGTATGAAGATGCCTAAAAGTCGGGAGTTGAATGTTGCAGAACGTAGTCAAATAGTGTTGATACATTCGCAGGATATGTCGCAATAGAAAATTGCATCAACAATGAAGCGTTCGCGATATGCGACACAATTAACCAATAAACGATTTCGGGAAACTGGATCGTATGAAAATCGATAAAAAACGCAAAACCAATGCGAGACAAGATCGCCATTTGGAGCGTTTAGCTTTATTTAATCGCTTCCAAACACCCATACAGCTGGCCACTGACCTATCGGTCGAACAAGGCGTTTCTGTATGTCACAGAACTGTTCGAAAAAGGTTGAGAGAGATGAATTTGAAGGGCCGGAAAGCGCGTCGCAAGCCATGTCTGAGCCAGCAGCAAATGAAAAATCGTTTGCTGTGGGCAAGAAAATATAAAGATTGAACTGTTGAGAATTGGTCGAAGGTCATATGGTCTGTCGAATCAAACATAGGAGGTATGTTAAGCAATCCTATTTTGTTTCTTTGTTACACAACATTTGTAAAAATGTATACAGATACCACCAATTTGCTAAATTAAAAAAAGTAATTATTGTTAATTAATGTTTGGTACTCCTGGAGCTCAGTTTGTTCGCCGTAGACCTGAAGAGGCATTTTGTGCTGATTGTATCACCCCAACTGTCAAACATGGCGGTGGCAGCGTCATGATTTGGGGATACATGTCTGCAAATGGCGTAGGAGAAGTGTTTGTGTGTGATGGTAGGATGAACAGCGAACGGTATATCTCGATGCTAGAAGAGGTATTAAAAGCATCAGTGCTGAAAATGTATGACAGGGATGACGCAGAATATTTATTCGAACAGCATAACGCGCCCTGTTACAAATCCAGATACTGGAATGGTCGGCGCAGTCACTAGATATGTCGCCTATAAAAAATTTGTGGCGCATGCTGAAGTTAAAGCTTTCCAGTTATAAATTCAATAACAAAAATGACCTAAGGAATGAAATTGTACAGGAGTAGGAGGCAGTTTTACCTGTTTTAAGTTTATTTACGTTTAGTAGCGTCAATGCCTAAACACTTAAATGCTGTTATTAAAGCAAATGGTGCTGCCACCAAATATTAAATTTATTATTATAAACTTATTTGGTGAATGTTTATGCATGCAGTTTTATTTTAATAATACACAATGTATCTTTATTTTAAATATTTTGGGGTGCCCCAGACATATGTCCAAGGCTGTATGCTCCTTTGGAAAGCATACACCGTCTCCAGTAAGTTTTCCATTCCTAGTAACAATTGTAGTATTGGTGTGGGAGTTCTGGAATATTTTCTCTGGCAAGAATTCTCTAACAGAAGTCAGCCGTAAGTGGGAGCATTGTCGTGGTGCAAGATCCACGAGCTGGCAATGTCACGTTGTCCACGCAAAACTGTTGTAAACTTTCAAGGACCTCGCAATAAACGGTTTGATTTACTCCCTAGCCGAATTCCACGACAATCAAAAAATATGATAAGCATGGACTTGATTCGGGATTTACTCATGCGAGCTTTCTTCGGCTGCGGTGATGCAGGTGTGCGATGTGCCACTCGTCAGTTGTGGAATATCCATGATTCATTACCTGTTACGTAACAACGTCGAAAGAATCAAGAAGTAAATTCGAGACAGCCTAATGGAACAAGACTTGTGTGCATTCCAAACGAACATACTATGAAGTGAACAATATTAAATTGTAGATGAGTTCAATTAAACACCTTAAAACTAATCATTCTCATTAACTCTGGGTTAGACCTCGTACGACCGACTACAGATTTAATCAGTATCATCCCCGTGTGCCTTTTCGACAACCGTATAGTTCTACGTAGTACTGTACGTATTAACATATGTAGGTACAAATTCCCACAATAGGGCGCCAATTGTTTTGCAGTGATTACAACGTAACAAGTATAAAACACAGCACTTAATGACGTTCTCTAGCAGTTTGCCCTTTCATAAAATATCTGTTAATTTCGCGACGGCGTTCATAAACGTATTTCGCCAATTCCGAATTACCCCGCTGCTGCATGCGAGGAATTTCTGAACAGAAATTTTAATTATTTTAGTTGTTTCGACGTCGCTTTAATGAACTCCAGCGTATAGCTTATATCATACTCGTCCCGTGTACTGCTTCACGCCGAAATACGACATTATCACTCGAAAACAAACCGTATCAAATTAACATATGCCTGAATTACCTTCTTAGAATAAACTAAGCCGGTGCGCTCTTTCACTTTACCGAGCGCGGAAAACCCATCCCGCCCCACTTTACGGTTCTACGGCCGTACAAGTCGACACTAGCTCCGGGCGGATTACTACGGACTCCATTTTCTGTTTAGTGAGCAATTCAACCAGCGGAGTAGTTCCAATATGTTCCTAAAACAACTGCTTCTCCTGATTAGCCCTTTTCTAGATAAATTTAAGTGTTTGTTTATGGGTCGGGATGAGTTTTCTTTTCACTCACCAGTTAGGATTTATTTTATCTAATTTATCGAACAATGCGAGGGGATTTTCGGACGACAGGAGCATATTCGGTCTAAAGCTAGAGTTGCCGTTATTACTTTGGAATAAAATTTGTTTTGCTTTCTTAGTTGTCCTTGTACCATTTACCGTGTTTATTATAAAAAGAAACAAAAATCATTTGTAAGGTAATTTAGAACATGTTCATCACTACTCTCGGCAAAGTGGGGCAAGTTACAGTGCAGTGCGGAGAACAACGCGGAGGGACCGAGCGGTCGTATCGAGGCGAATGTTCAGTAACATTTACGTACTCGCATCATTTATGATCGTGACGAAGATCATGAAGATGAGTGAGCATAGGTGATGCGGATGAAGGAATGTTTACACACAAAATCATGATAAAAAGTATATTACATAACGTGCTGAAACCCTTACTGTTTTAAGAAGTTTCCACGGAATCAAAAACTGGATGGTATCTACTAAATATGAGAATCATTAAGTATGTTTTCATGCTTGTTTCAGTCAAATGAGTACGACGTGCTGAATAAATATTTTTTAATGATGAAGAAGAGCGTTTCACATCGATTGATATTATATTTCCAAACTTAAAGTAATCCTTGTGACAACTTTCACACCTTGACACAAATTTGTCGTAGTATGAGAAACTCTGAATCCATGTCAAAGCATGGATTTTACATGTTACATGTAACAGATTGCCACCCTTTTCTTTAAGAAATAGGTCTAAGGACAGCATGTTAGCGGCACCGTTACTCACAAACATTAAATGTTGGGTTGTTGAAACTTGAAATTTGTTTTTCATCGCTAGTACATTTTGCAACTCTTTTGGAAGCAGGTAAGGCAAGCAATGACGGTTCAAACTCTTCCATTGTACGTATCATCACTTTCACCACGGAATGTTTTGCCGACCGATTGCTTCGTCCACACGTAACCACAATTTTTTATCTTTCAATTCTGTTTTAACTGTTCTTTCAACATACTCACTGACAGGTGGTGTACAGTTTCTTAATGATGTCCGACTTGGTAATGTATAATCGGAGTACTTGCTCCAGAACGAGACAAATGCTTGTTAGTTTAGTAAAGTGAACGCTACATTACATAGAATAAAACAAGCACCTACACCAAATATCGTTTGCCACGGATTGCTGGACACGGTTTTATACCTTTTGGGTGGCGTTCACACTTCCACCTGCTGGTATGCGCCAAATTGTTGTCACACTTTACACATTTAATTCTATCGCCTTCGTATTCTCAACGCGGCATACTCGCTATTACGTTTTCTAGTTTACTCGAAATACGCTGTTTCCGTACTTATATATATGCGACATTTTCTAAGTATGTGTGTACTGACAAGCATTGACAACGACTAGTCGAATAATACCGAAAAAGCGTGCTTTGATGCGGGTACTCGATTCTCCGTGCCTCGCGCTTCACTCCTCCACATTGATCTCCTCACGAAACTTGCGCTTCTCGTTACAAATATCTTTCAAGAAGAAAATATTAAAAGATCGCAAAAATTACTAATGTAATGGACCTAATGAATTAGTTTTTATTTTAGGAAAAAGAATCGCTAAATCTAAATTTCTTTATATCAAAACAACAATTTCAAAGCTCTGCATGATGAATAAAACCCGAAACTAAAATATAATTTGTCATTTATTTACATTTGAAAAATGATTGTTAATATTTCAAACCCAACGATTTCAAAGATATCTTCCGTTTTTTTCTATCGTATCAAAACTTTTTACAAATCAGGAATAACGTATTCATATATTTTCTTCCAAAAAAGAATATATGCAGCTCTAGAATCGTATAAGATAATTTGGAGGTTTTGCCATGTTCCAAGTACACAGGGTATCTTTGAAATAAAATAAAAAGTGCGAAAAATTAAAAAGTGTGATTATATGTATTGATAAAAATGTTGCGTCAATTACGACGCGAATGTCTGAATGAAAGAAACCCTAGGAAATTGTAATATGTGCCACCTATGGATGCAAAATCTTAAACATAATACATCCATCCAACCAAACTGGAATAAGACAGCTGTCAATGTTATAAAAACTGCAAGATAACACTGTCTACCTTTCAAACGGCATGATAAGCGTTCAATAACTTGTTTACGAATATTTTGGCTGCGAATAGTTAAGGCATTTTTGTTTTATTATTCAAAACGAAGGTCGTTTCGTTGCAATAAAGATTGAATTAAGATGTAAAATAAGGATGTATCTGTTACAGTTCATGTGTTTATTCTCTTTCTATTATTGAAAAGAACTGGTGAAATACTCCAGGGAATTGTTCAAAGTGCCCACCTTCTGTGTGGAGGCTTAGCTGATGGAGTGAAAAACCGTGACGAACTCGTTGTAAGGGTGCCTCATGTCTAATGCGCTCTGTTGCGTTAAAAATTCGTTGCCGTAGGTCTTCTACATTTTCAATCTCGCCACCGCTGTAAACAAGTATTTTCATATAGCCCCACACAAAGAAGTCAAGTGGATTTAAATTCGGGCTGAGTAGACGCCTCACGTTTTAGGACGTCTAATCCATTTAGGCATAAACCACATTTGCCTTCGTATGTCAAGTGGTACATCGTCCATATAGTCCGGTAAAACGTTTTGCAAAAATGTTGCTCCAATTAGCAAGTACACGAGATCCTACAAGTGTATTTCCTGATATACCTGCCCATGCGTTCACCGATGTTGAAACTGATGTTGTCTTTCCACATGCGAATTGACATCAGCCCAATGATGTACATTGTGATCACTCACAATACATCAGCGGATAATACTTTAGCACAGAAGTTCTTCTGCAACATGTTTATGAAACCCGGTGTAGGACGTCATATGCAGGGGACGATCCGGTGCACACTGAATATGATAAAGGTGTAATAAATTGCGTCCCTAAATACGTAATAAATTACGCTGTATACCGTACTGTGGGACACCACCGCTTGTCTTGCTACATCTCTTACACCTAAAATGTACTTTATCGTCTTTAATGCAAGTATGATACTGATTGATTCTAAATGAAAGGTCAAGAGCGTACGTAAAAAGGTTTAGTTGCAAGATAATTTAGGGGTATAAATATGTTGTTTATTGCAAGAACTTAGCTGTTCCTCAAATTGTTTGGAATGCTCACGAGGACAGCAAGCATTTAACCGCTTTCGTTGCTGAATTTTAATATATCCTTTGCCCGTTTTAATACCGGCAATAAATTTTACGTTATTCACAATAAAAGAAAATACTGGAAGTAGGCGATTTAAGAATTTTCAAGATATTTGCCCATTTCGAGCAGTACCGTTTCATTACTGAATTTATTAGAGACATAACAGGGAAGGTGCTTAACGGCGACCTTTCGTCCCGCGAAATGGACGCTAAAAATTCCTAATAAATGCCAATAACAGTATTGTCGAATAAGGCGAACGGTAGTTTCGGCAGCTGTAAATATGAAAAGACGGAATTAAATTTTAGTCTGTTAGCAAGATGTAGCAGAAAACGTCTAGCGAAAATTGATGGATTTTCG